>CM068369.1:11750458-12350458 GCA_034769895.1 Magicicada septendecula | reverse complement strand
AATAAAATCGTTCACACGCAATAATACTGTCAATTAATAGAATCTCGCACAATTATAACACATAACACTTCGCGACAATACTTCGAACCGCACTGTAATAATCGCCACACAAATCTCATTTGACCGTCGCTCAGTGTCTACATTTATGCCCCGCTGATATTCCAGAATAATCTCTTACTTTGGATGACTTCTTAACTAAACAGGCGCTCTCGAGAATCCACTAGAAACAGTGTCCTCGAACACACTGTAGCGCTGACCGGTACGGTCTGGTATAGGCTCCATAGTTGACGCGTAATTGTCTTCATCGCAAAGTAGCAGCACAATGTACGCACACACACACACATTACACCTGGAATAGTCGAGATACTTGTAGAACGTTCCGTATTACGTAACAATTTTTCCGCATTACGAAACGGTATTTTATTTATGATGGTTACGACGACGCCAAGGATAATATTGAAACAAGTAAATTTATTTATAGAAAGCAAAAGACATCGTTTAAAGTTTTTTAAAATTAACTTACAACGAAACAAACGAATGTTCATAGATAGGTATTAATAAATAATAATATGAATCTATTATCTGGAGGTAGGAAAATTTATTAAATTAAAAACAATTTTCAATCTTGTCCGTTATTTCCTCTTTAAAACACAAATTTACTTACTGATATATAATGTATAAAAGTTTGTTAAGGTATTTGTATGGAGTGTTTTAACTTACGGGTGTGAATCATGGACCTTAGGGAAGGTGGAGAGTGACAGACTTCAGGCAATGGAGATGTGGATTTGGCGGAGAATGACAAAAACTAGTTGGACAGATAGGAAGACGAATGAACAGATCTTAGAGGAAATAAATGAGAATAGAACACTGCTTAGGAGTATAGAGGTGAGGAAGATTAAGTTGATAGGGCATGTGATCAGACATAGTGCTTTTTTAACTAACATCTTTGAGGGCAAAGTAGTGGGGAAGAAGCCCAAAGGAAGACCAAGAACTGCATACTTCCGCAGCACAATGAGTGTCGTGAATAGTGGGTCCTATGGAGAAATGAAGAATATCGCAAGGGATAGAGTGGCGTGGCTACAGCGGCAAGGCATTGCCTTTAGGAGTTAATAAAATATAATGTATTTTTTGTAACAATTAAATGTTCATGTTGAACAACTTGTTTACTGTTACTTTTTTAATGAAATTCCTTCTCCTGTTGATCGGGAGACGACTGCTATGCTTCTATGTTGACCGTTGGCCTCGATGATGCGTTGTCACCCGCGACACACACACACACACGCACGCCGTTTATCTGCCCGTAATTCTATATATTGATACATCTCATGTTCTGAAATGTGGGTAATTTGTAACATCGATATGGTATATTATGCTTACACCTTCCAGTTACCTTAATGTGTCCTCCCGCTATTCTGCTGAATACTACTGGACCTAAACGGATATCTTACACTAACGCTTGTTAGCACTGTTAGATACATTCGAGACGCGCTGCGGCCACTGCCCGCAGTACCGTAGAGTCCCATAAAGACGAAGTGCGGGCATAGCTCGCAGTCGCGTATCTAACTGCGTAACAAACGTAATACGGCTGCCGCTCGCTGTTAGTCACAATGAAACGATAGCAGTATTAGTAGTTAACCTTTTCAAATGTAGATGGCAGCAGCAATCAGAGTCTGAACACAACAGTAGCTTTTTTTTTGTATGTTGTACCCAACACACTGTACGCAACCAAGCCACATGGTCGGCGCATGGAAAATGGCTTCTCGCTAATTGACGGAAGATGAAACACGTGATATTCTGTGTGAAGATTCGGGTTCTTGAGGCTTTGTTAGTGACAGTTTTGACAGTCAGTGACACAAGTCAAATTGCCAATGTGAAATTTTTTCAACACTAAAAACAGGGTAAGTTTAAAAATTAATATTTTATTTACTTTACAAGCTGCTGACATAAAATTTGCACTAAATTAATGAGAATGCTTGGTTTTATAATATAATATAGCTTTATATATTTAAATATTATATGGTTTAGAAGTATAAGCTTTTGAAAAAATGAAAAAAAGCCCAGTCTGTACGGTAAATAAATGCATTTTTCATGTAGTCCTGAATGTGTTTATGATCTATACGAATTCAGCTAATGCTTTCTATCAACCCTTCGATATAGCATACAAGTAACTCGTAGCTAGTACCTTGGACTGGCGTCACCTTACAGATAATCTCGCACAGGAGCTACGTCTTGAAGGGACGAGTTATAGAAGGGAACTGACTGATCTGTAACTAAGCAGAGACACAACCGAATACATTTTGGAGTTCATTATTTGCTGAATTTGCAACACGTAATAGAGTCTTACAAAGATAGCTTCGCATTATGTTACGACTACGTTAAAGTCTGCAAAAGCTTGTAGAGATGTTATCTAAACATTTTATGACTTTCCTGCAGATAATGTGTCTGCAAAAGTGAATTTAGTTAAAAACCACATACCAAAATTGTATTAAATAAATAATTACCTTAATTTTATCCACTAAGTCATCTTCTTTTACTAAATTACAACATGTTTCAGGGCTTATATCCCCTTCTTCAGGTAAAAACAAAATCTACCCTATTGTTAGGGTTTCGTTAAAAAGTTCACGAAGACACAAACACATAACACACTTAAATAAATTAACACAGAACATCGAGTTTGTATCGGAACGCGCTACAACCGAACCAGTGCACTGGACGAAGTCCGACTTCCAACTGATCCGTACACGCTATTCACGGTTTATTTTCATTGCTGTGTCATATAGTTTATTTGACTTGATTGACAATTGTTCATTAAGTACCTGACTTTTATTCATTCTTAAGGCCTTGTAAATTTCAAATTCTTCTAGGGCATCTAGTAGTTGACCGTTTTTACCTATTTGTAAAGGTTCCAGATTCTATTTAAATCCAGTGTATGTATGATTCTCATTTATTAGGTTTTGTGCGTAATGCGATACATTAGTATTGGGGAACTTCTTAGGTAAATGTTCTTTGAATCTCTCGGAAAATTTTTTCCCCGTCTGGCCTATATAGATTTTATCGCATTCATTACACCGGATCCTATAAACACCCGAACAATCCTCTAGTAATGCCTCTAGGTAATTATTTATTTAATCATATACAGTGATCTGGAGACCATACAGTAACTATGTATATCGAAGCCGATCAAGCAAACGTGGTCTATAAATATAAAAGCCTAAAAACCAAGATATTAAAAAGTAATTATTTATTTAATCATATACAGTGATCTGGAGACCATACAGTAACTATGTATATCGAAGCCGATCAAGCAAACGTGGTCTAAAAATATAAAATCCTAAAAACCAAGATATTAAAAAGTAATTATTTATTTAATCGTATTCAGTGATCTCGAGACCATACAGTAACTATGTATATCGAAGCCGATCAAGCAAACGTGGTCTATAAATATAAAAACCTAAAAACCAAGATATTAAAAAGTAATTATTTATTTAATCATATACAGTGATCTGGAAACCATACAGTAACTATGTATATCGAAGCCGATCAAGCAAACGTGGTCTATAAATATAAAAACCTAAAAACCAAGATATTAAAAAGTAATTATTTATTTAATCATATACAGTGATCTGGAGACCATACAGTAACTATGTATATCGAAGCCGATCAAGCAAACGTGGTCTATAAATATAAAAACCTAAAAACTAAGATATTAAAAAGTAATTATTTATTTAATCATATACAGTGATCTGGGGACCATACAGTAACTATGTATATCGAAGCCGATCAAGCAAATGTGGTCTAAAAATATAAAAACCAAGATATTAAAAACAGTATTTAATTATTTATTTAATCATAAACAGTGATCTGGAGACCATACAGTAACTATGTATATCGAAGCCGATCAAGCAAACGTGGTCTATAAATATAAAAACCTAAAAACTAAGATATTAAAAATAGTAATTATTTATTTAATCATATACAGTGATCTGGAGACCATACAGTAACTATGTATAAAATTGTATGTTTATAGTGTTTGATATATAAGAAATGTATCTCTAATTATAACGCATATGCTGTCCAAATTTCTTTCCAAAATGTTAATTAATGTAGACCTTATTCAGAAAAACACGAATAACACGCGCACACGAGCACACGCATAATAAAATCGAACTAGATATGAAATAGAATATATTTATGGGCATTTTGATATATAGCACATTATTGCCTATTTCTTATTTCATAACTTAAAGCTAATTTACAAAAATGAACAAAATCAATTTTTAACATGTCTATTAACGTCATAAAACGTGTAACAATATCTACACATTCATTTATTATGGCTTTCTACTGCAATGTTCTGTTGCAATATACATGAATATAACAAAGAATACCAGTTACTATAGTTACCACAAGATATACAGTCGGTTCCTCTAAGAACGTTCCAAAACCATGACAATGAAAGTCACCAAATCTTATAATTACAGTAGTGAACAACGCAAACGAACATTAAAATATTTACCGCTGCCCTCTTTTGTGCTTATCATTGATATCCCCGGAGGTCGGTTATCCGTGGTGATCACGCTAACTAATTCCGTGGATGATCGGGAGTTTACTGTATTACTGCCCTAATGTAACCAGAATGTAACACGCATTTTACCGGTCTACTCGAACCTAATGGTTTTTGTCATGGCCGGCTCTAGTAGAAGACCGGAACATTAAACGTGGCAACACTGGAACCAGCCGATATTTGAGGCCAACTAGTCGATCTCTTAATTTATGTATTTTATTAATCAAATCGCGCCATTTTTAATCGCCGGTTAACAGCAGTTTTATAATTCTTCACTTTTTGCAAATGAAAAGCTTTAATAATAAGCTTTAAATTAAAAGAAATAAAATAATTAACTCATTCATTTGATACGAATTCAATCTTACAAAATTAATTCATTAGGCCTAGCATTAATTTACTAATTTCTTCAGTTTAAACGTATAGTACCAAGTGCGGACAGACCTATAATTTAGATTTAGCTATAAGTAGGCCTACTCATGATTTTAGTAATGCTATGAAATTAAATCAAAATATAACATGTTCCCTTTAGCTGTTTTATTACACTATGCTTATAGGTCTCAGACGCAAAGTTGCTACGTTTAATTTTCCGGTCTTTTGCTAGAGCCGGCCATGTTTTTGTGCATGCGGCTTTGGAAAATTTGCAATGATGTCTATGGTTAACATATCAAATGCTTTTTAAATATTATCATCATAAAAATTAATTAAATATAACTTCAAAATTTTGAAACAATAACTGTATTTAATATACACTAGAAACGTGTTTTTCAATTGCCTTGTTTAGACAACGTTTGAATTCCGCTTTTAGTTGGGCAAACTTTTGTAATGAAAGAAAAAATGTAAAATAAGACTTATGGTTACCGTGGCAGACAGCTTGGTGTATGTAAGGGGTTCAAGAAAATTATGGGAAACAAGTAAAGTATTTGAAAATTTTTAAGTATTTTAGTGTGGATGTTTAAAAACACTCGAATTAAATTTTAGAAAGCTGTGGCTTTCTCCACATTCCTTTATGCTAGTGAGACTTGGACTTTTGGTAAAAGGGACGTGCAGGGGATTCAGGCAGCCGAAATAAAATTTCTAAGAGGGATGCAAGGCTGTTCTCTCTTGGATCGGATAAGGAACGAGGATATTAGACGCAATTTAATCATTGTGTCATTGCACCAGAAGACTGAAGACCACAGAAGGAGATGGTGTGAACACTTGAATTGCATGCCTGATATCCGTCTACCTGTGGCTGCCTTGGTTTATCACCTCACAGGGGAGAGAGATGTCGGTAGACCGAGAAGGAGATGGGTTCCGAACCTAGTCCTTGGAGTGTTTGATGATAATGATGATGATGAAGTGTGGGTGTGAAAGTAGATTGTAAAAGGTGTAGGAAAAGAAGGACATAAAAGCCAGGGTACTGAGAAGAAACGATATGGTCGTAACGAGAAGAAGGTAAGTGAAGTGGATAGCCTATAATATATCGAGACGTAATTGTATCCAAAGAATGATAACTGACGGAACGTCTGAATGGAAGGTAGACAGAAGAAGAAAGGATAAGAAGATGGCTGAGTTGTTTGGTCTTGTGAATTACTAAAGCCGAAGGGCAGTTTGTAGAATCGGGGGGACTCTTAGAGATGTTAGCAATTTTAACAACTTGAACGGGCAGAGGAGGAAGCATAAATAAAGAAAGACAAAGAGAGGGAGATAGAGAGACTGAGACAGAGAGTGAGAGAGAGACAGTGAGGGAGAGAGACAATTAAACAGAGAGTGTGGGAGAGTGAGAGAATGAAACTATTCTAAAGGCTATTTTGTGTTGTTTCTTTGCATTATCCTCTTGTGAATGCGTGTGCGTGTGGTGTGTTTGTGTTTGTGTCTGTGTCTATGTGATGCGCGGCTGCCCTTTATCAGCCCTTGGCTGATGAATGAGACAATCAGTTAGCTGTAAGTATTAGAGGCGTATGACTCCATTTGGATTTGGATGAATTGGCGCATTCACATCTACCTACCAGAAACATTTGCACCTCGGACAGAGTATTCATTGCAATCGACTGACGACAACTGGCAAAATGCTGATATGTTTCTGAACTTAGATTCTACGTCTATCCAATTCAGATTAACTGAAATAGTAATGTGTCTCAATTACTTGATTAACTTAAAACTGGTAAACTAATTTGCTGTAATGACTGCTATTATTTTCTGACAATCTACTGAGCGCTAAATACAATGTTTAGAAATAACTAATCACTTTCCTGTTGATCTTGGTATCACAAACGAAAATTTCTTTTTTATACGATGAAATAAAAATAATATTTTAAAAGTAATTTTTTGTTAAACTTACAATAGAGTCATTACTTACCTGATAGTCTTTCTTTTAAATACTTTTTTTATAATCGTACGCATACGAGGGTCAGTTGAAAAGTTCGCGAAGCGACATCTGTAGCTCAGTGGTAGAACTAAAATCTTTTGTGTGCTGCAAGAAGTAAATTTCGCGTGAACGCCTGTTAATTTCCAGATATATGTGTCAATTTATAAATTTTTTACCAGCTGTTTGAAATTTTCCTGTCACGCGTGTTTTTAAAATGCACAAAATCAAACAGCGTGTTGTGATGAATTCGTTGTTAATAATGTTTTAACACCAATGGAAAATTAAAACAAAATTGCAAATGTGTGAGAAGATGCTGCGCCTTCAGAAACAACGGTAAGTGGGCACACTCTACTTTAAAGGTGGTCATACATGCACTGAAGACGATCCCACCAGTGGACGTCCAAAAAGTGCAACAAAAAATTTACAGTCATTGCACAAATGCAATGCACAGAGAAGGGCATTAAAAATGCTTCAATAAATCTAAAAAATATATATATTTATGTTCATTCGCCAATCAATGAATTCATTCTTCATTTACCAATGTACAGATTATAAGTTAAATGTAGTCGCATTCATAAGGGAAGTTTTATATGTGTACTACGATATTGACAACAAAGAAGTAGTTTCTATGGAGACTCACCGGTTCCCATTTTCGATCACGCACCAGCGATCGGCCGTAAAGGTGCGACACGTCCTTATAAACATTTTCAATATTAAAATGACAAAAAATGACAATGAAAAAATTTAATAGGGTGTTGTAAGACCGCAGATTGAGGAGTGCATGATGTTGTTGAATAGGTGTAGGCATCTCATATGAGCGAGTGTATCAAGTCAAGAACTTGGTGTGAAAAACTGTTGTGCATGATGGCTGCCGCATCAGTAGTTGTTGCATTTTTGGGGAGCCCATTGCGATCACGTTTCAATGCTCGTACCACTACGTTTAAACTGAAGTGCTTATTTAAAAACTATTGGTTTTGAAGTTGCGGCATCTCCTGACACATTTACAATTTTGTTTTGCGTTTCCGTTGGCGCTAAACAGTTTTTAACAATGAATCACACACGATGTTTAATTTTGTCCGTTTTTCAAAATACGCATGACATGTCAATTTTAAACAGCTTCTACAAAAAGTATTATATAATAGATAGATTTTGAAATGAACGGGAATTCATATAAAATACAAATCTTTCAGCACACGAAATTTTTTTTTCCCCCGATAAGCTACAGTTGTCGCTCGGTGAAGTTTTCAACTGACCCTCGTATATGCCTAATACAATTTTCACATTCGTTTAATGTCGAACGCACATTATTCAGACGACAGATTGATCCTGGACGTTATGCTCAAACGTTCATTACTTTCCGTACGACACTCATAAGTATTTTTAAACAGTACTGGTTATGACTTAATGACATTACATTACAATCACATTTTGATTAGCAAACCATACACTGACTGAGCTAATTATGCACAACATACGTGAAGCCATACAGTTAGAATATAGCCCGTAGTTAGGTTATGCGGTGTAATTTCGATTAATTTAAACACTTCCCGCGGATATTGCATTAAAATCTAAATTAGTTACAGCAGGCAGTTGATTACTGCAGTTATTGGGTAATGAAACTAACGGGCCGTAACATTATGCCAGACGCAAACGCAGTTAATTGCCTGATTTGTACAACGTCAGTGATGTTTACAGTTGGCGAAGCATTTCCTCTGACGTTTGCTGCTGGCCACATGGCCTGACTCGATACATTCGATTGCATATACATATTGCGACAGTACAAATAAGTGATGTACTGAGCATGAAATATAAAAATTTAAATTTACTTAATAAACTGTAAATAATTAATAATATATTAGAAATAAGCATGTTATGGTTTGCAAGCTGGACTCAGACAAAAATATGAACAGGTGTTTCGACCTGAATCAACGTGCACACACACACAAATGTAACTGAAAGTGTGTACACCAGTATTTTGCTAGTGTGTGTGAACGCAGGTCTCTGCAGGCAAGTTTGCCACCCCAGTATGAATAATTGCACAATGACGGTTTTTACGTAATTATTCATAAACTAGAATTAAGAATTAAAATTCAAAAGCACCATAAAATGTAAATAAATTTAATAAATACTGTGTGCGAAAACCACGCGAAAGTGACACGCCGTACAAGTGCAATAGTGAAATAACTGTGTACAAATCAAAAGGGTTAAGTTGCAATGTCCAAAATTACAATGAACATGTGTTGTAAAATTAGTTATAAGATAAGTATAAAAAAAATACTTACAGGACTCTGCAATTTGCAGAAATATAAAAAATAGTGAATTTGACAAAGAGTGGGGGAACTGACGCCAAAGACAGTTTCTAACATGTCGATTTTGTATCACTGAAGGGTGTCGACCAAGACATGGGTATAAATAGGACACGCAAGCTTCAGTGGTTCTCTTTCTTGAATCATCCACGATGCAGCGGGAGCTTATGCCCGTCAGCACGGCATGTTTATTAATATTTTTATAAACAGTTTAAATTGCCAGTTATGTACAAGTACGTAACCAAGCTATAAAATAAACATTGCAATTAATAACAGCACTACTGAAGAAGTTCCATAGCGATACGACGCTGGACAAGAGAAGAAGTTCTATAGCGATACGACGCTGGACAAGAGAAGAAGTTCTATAGCGATACGACGCTGGACAAGAGAAGAAGTTCTATAGCGATACGACGCTGGACAAGAGAAGCAGTTCCATAGCGATACGACGCTGGACAAGAGGAGAGGACGAGAGAGTGAGAGACAGCCGACGCTGGACAAGAGGAGAAGAGAGACAGCCGACGCTGGACAAGAGGAGAAGAGAGACAGCCGACGCTGGAGGCGAGACGAAGACGAACACCGATGGAACAAAAAATGATCGAGTATGATTGACGACAATAAGGTGATAGACAACTTATTCATATCTTAATCATACACAGTATACAAAGACAATTAAAGACATTAATATTTTATTTAAAAATAAGAGTAATATTTCTTGTATAGTAGAGTTAAAAATCATAGATGTTTTAGAAATACGAGTAACGTAACAAGAGCTCAAATTAATATGATATAAAATGATTACAAAGAATATAAATAAAAACAATTAGTATATGAGTAAACAGTACTGAGAAGTAATAACTATTAATCTTTTGAGTACGTACCATATATAGAAAAAAGATTTAAAAATTGATTTTGAAACATATTAATAGACTGAGTAGTCTAAAAATGAGATTTTTCTTTTATATACTATTTAGTAGCATAGAATGTTTAGTTAGTAAGGATGTATATATCTTAAGCCTTACGGCATTATAACAAATAATAACTAATGTTTTTTAAATCGAAGTCAGTGCCATGTGCACATATTTTTTTATAGTATCAAATAAATTTTAATTACCGTTTCAAGTTCCGTAGAGTTCTTATTGCAGATACACCTGACCCACTATTTATGTATATGTAACGTTGTTTAAATTTGGTGCTCCAAGATCGAGGGACTCCACGAATTTAAATTAAATTAAATTTGCCAAATTGTCACGTTATAATATACAGTGCTTAATGATACAATAATAACATTTGGAAATCATTTCTCTAATGTACAGACCATGACATAAATCACTTTGGCGTCTGGCGTCCATCAGATGCAAAATTGATTTAACTTTATTTCTAAGCTTACTATCAGGACAAGTGTCCTACAAATACTTTATAAGGAAATGCCATAATGTGAGGATTGGTATTTAAAAGGACATTTAATTCAGCACTTTTGTAGCGGGTAGTGAGTTTACGCTTATAACGTAAAGATTGCACTCTCAACAATTTTACGGGGACAAATTTTATGTTGTATCCATAGAGAAATATAAATTCGTAGAAAGCGGGGAGAAAATGAAACTAAAACTACCGATTAGAGCGGTGGTACTGCAAAGTAATAAGTATTAAAATCTTGTAGTAAGGGCGGTAGTTGTTCATAAAGACGACCTTGTGTTGACGCCTGTAAGACGGCTAAAATATGAAAAAGTAACATAGCGGACGAACCGTCATAAAATTGTATTATTCTGAAGAGTGTCAGAAGGCTGTCCTAAGACTGTAAAAAGTTAAGTGCATCTAACAAAGGAACCGTTAGATTAGACAGAGAGAGATGAGAGCGAGATGGAGATAGACGCTAAGTTTTCCCACTATGTTTACACGCGCAAATAATTGACGAATAACGGAAAGCGTCATTCTTTACGCGGGACGTTTTCACTAGACAGATTGGGTAAATTTGAAATTAGCGGTATGTCAGACAAATCGGCGTGTTTTGTAGATAGTTGGTGAGAGTAGTTCGAAGCAATGTATAAAAAACGAAGTGGTAGGAAGTTAAGTTAGTCTACGGACAGATTACACTTAAATGACTCGTATCTAGTGTGTTAAGAAATTTTTCGATAATTTTAATAAATATACTTCAATCGCAACGAAAAGACAGTTACGGTAACGCGATATTGAGCATTGTGGAAGCTACATATTATAAACACTTAATAATCGTTTACAAGAATAATGTTCAGAGAAATTAGAGAAGTTAAATTAAAATCGAGTAATATATTCAAGTTTTACTTAATACAGCATCAATCGTTGAATGTCGAAATACATCGCGAAATCTAATGTGTTAGACATCACAGTACGGGACAGTCGGTCGAGATTTGTTATCAATCCGGTGTTGGACGCACTTAGCTTCAATAAGAATGTACTGTGTATTCAACAAGTGTATTAGTATACGCCACCTGTGTAGTTACCACTAAGTTATCTAAGTGAATGGTGTAATACCTGTGAAACCAGTGTATAAAGTAGTGCAAAACTAACAAGGATAACTGCTAAAAGATCAACGTCGGACGACCAGCCTGGAACCTGCAGAATTGATGACATCGCGTCGCAGAATGAGATCAACATACAAGTAACTAATAAAATGAACACCCATTTTACTATTGCCTAGTAAATTTAAATGTATGTAAATCATATTTGGTGACTCAATAAGTCAAACAATCCTTAGCCAAGAAATAAGCACGAACAAATTTTATAGCAAAATTATTAAAAGCAATGATCTACAAATTTTGTAATTTGTAAATACAAAGTAGTTATTAAAAACTTAACTAATAACAGTCAACTGTGTTTATTTATTACTGGCGCCCTGATATAATTCTTAAGAGACAGTACACTAAAGTAAGTGTGACATTCTGTTGCTGATAATTAGTATGTTATAAATATTATGATTGTCATTGAGTAAATTAGCTTGATAAACTCTTACTTTGCACATGCTCGTAGGCCAAGTGCAGTATGTATAATAGTAACGTGAAATTTTATTAAGGCCTATTTAAAGTGTATTATATGCTTAACACTCTGAAAGAGAAATTTTTAATTTTGTAAAATATGAGTGTTTGTTTTGTTAATTCATAATTTAATACAAATATTTAAAAAAATTACAAATATAGAAACACAAAACAAACTAATAACGGAACAAATACAAATCAATACAAAACATGACACAATTTTCAAAGCTCTCAACATTGAAAATACACAAAAACTAATATATACACCACAATCACACACAACACCAGTTTAAAGAAAGCATAACAACAATCAGCCAAACCACAAGTACTTTACATGATTCAAAATTAAGAAGGCTGGGGATGGGAATAATAGAATTCCACAAACATGTCCCAAATAAGCGAAAAAACATCTTGAGGTAAAATAATTGTAAACACTTTCATATGTAGGCTGAAATATATAATTTGTATTTCTTGGTCACCAAATTTTAATTTTTTTTATTATACTGTATACCATTATTGCCTATTACAAAATTAATTTCAGGTAACAAACAGATATCAAAAATAACATTACACATTTTTGTTTAATCAATATTTTAATAACTTGTTTGTAACCGTAACAGGAAAAATTATGCAACTGTATATCTCTGCCAGTTAAATACATGAAACGAAGGTGATTTATTAAAAAAAGAAAGTATATAAATAATTTTCACTGAGACGTGACTTGGCGATGACAGCTTAGATAAAACATTAAATCCATCGACGAAGGTTTTGCATCAGCGTTAACGCTGCTGACACAGGTTCCCAGCTGATTGCTGCCGACGCGGCCGCTGAAGCTGCAAATTGAGTTGCTGCTACTTTCTCACTTTGTTTTTCTTTGTATTTTCCAGTCGTGCACCGCCATTTGCATTAACACGGTCTGCCAGTTTTACCTGTCTCATTATGTATTCATAAAGTAGAGTTTCCGGAATATTTCCAAGATTTAAAACCCAGCTGTGTAACGCACACAATGCGCTCCTTTTCTATAGACACAGATTGATCCCTTACTGTTGAAAAATAAGTTATAAGATACTCACTGTGGTATAGACCAGTCATTCTGCGATTTTGCCTTGCAAAAATTTTAGCACGGACCAAACTTTGCGCAATGAAAAAAAATATATATATATATATATATATATATATATATATATATATATAAAACAATGTTTTAAAAAATCTTTGCATCACCACCCCCTGGACTTTTTTATTTCTAGTTAATAAAATTAACAAAAATTTTATTTTCTCAATAACTTTTTAAATATTTGTCCTAAAATAAAAATACAAACTTTACGTAAAAACTGATTTCCACCCACTTCAGAGGGTTTGGAAAAACGTTCCGGCCTTAGGGACGTAAAGATTGTTTAAAATAAAGTAACATCCTTAAAGCTCATCGTTCCAAATTTTCATCCGTGCTAAATTTTTTTAAGGTTTTGCCGTTTTTGTCTATAATGACTGGTATAGTTGGGAAGTGACGTCACTAAAGAGAAGCAAATGTTATTTGGTAAATGTATCGTGCTTGGGGGATCAGTTTTGTGGTAAGTGTACTTGTTGCTAGCGGGATCCATGCAAATCATTCATACTCGTTCCGTTAATCGTTATTTTCTAAACATATGACAAAAAATCGGCAAGAAAAACAGCCGGCAAGAAAAATTCACAAGAAACCAAGTTTGGTTAAAATTAATTTTTGTAATTTGGGAATGACAAAGTGAGGATAGCATACATTTACTTATGTTTTCTGCATACGTAACTCAACGTTTCTTGCAGCAATTATATAATATTGTGATATATATTTTATATTTATATAAATATACAGAGGGTATACTGGTTACCCTAGGTGTTGAAACGACAAGACGCAAAACACTACTTCCAGAAGAAACTACAATATATTGAATATATACTTATTTTCAAGATTTATTTATATGTGTGTGTGTGTGTGCAAGAACGTGTATGTATGTGTTTACTTTTCACTTGTGTTATTTTATTTCTTGTCATGCCATCTTTGTCTATTTCGTCAACAAAGAAGAAGCAGGTGAGGCAAGAAGAAGGCAGGTACTTAAACATAATCACTAAATTCGACCAATATAATGGTTCTGTTGGGTGCACAGAAGAAGGAAAAGGCATTATTCGTTTAAGCACGCAATATAAATGAAATTTTACATCATAGTAATATAACAAGTAACAATTATATAGTTTATTGCGGCGCAACATTGAAATCTCGGCAGTAACAATGAATTACAACTCATAAAAACCTTAGAATTGCTAATTGTTTCCACAGACAAGGGAACGCTGAATTGCAACACAGATATTACAAGTTATAGCTCTACTAAGAGAAATAAATTTCATATCAAGCGAAATAGGAAACAGAAAATCTGTGACCCTTTTGTCAAATGTTATCTTTGTACATAACTAAACAAAATATGATATGTAGAGAGGGAATTTTGACTTAAGTTTTATAAACCGGCATCACTCTGTAGGCTAAGTGTGCTTTCCTGTAATACTGTTACGACATTACAAAACAATCTACGTGTTTATCGAACGATCCAGTGGAATACGGCTGTAATGTTATGGCGTACGTGATTCTCGACATGCGTTGCGAGATTGTTCCGGGACTCACCGGTCCGCACCCGCTGTGTGCAAGGCCGCAACCAATTATGCTCTGTTGTTTTTCTAGTAGCATTTAACGAATAGCACGCGCAGTTAGCGAATAAACTAGATTTTCGGCGGGGTGTAAATACAAGTACCCAGCGGAAGTTCAGTCGGTTTGAGTTGCGATATATCTCAATGCGGTTCGAGTTATTGTCAGGCGAAACATTGTGAGTTTGAGTTGCGATATCTCAGTGTGTTACGTGTTTTATAATTGTGCGGGACGATTGTAATACAATTGTGTTTTATATCATGTCACCGGACAAAAGGCTTGCCGCATGACAAATGGCGCCAATCGTACACTCTAGCGTTTTTGGTGTCCCTAAAAATGACCTTGTGGAGAGAATGCTGATGTTGGTTGTGCCGCGCTAAGATGTTCGGCGGTTGCGCCTGCTGTTCGTGGCGTACTACCGTCCTCCTCTTCTTTCGGCACCGGTTGTAGAGTCGGCTGCCGGCCCAGCGAAATCCATTGCTGGCGCGAAACGGGAGTGCGAAGACGCAAGAACGGCGGCGGTTCTATTCTTCGGCTGTCCCTTCCGGCTGACTCCGCCTCGATGTCGTCCGAGAGAGGAGAGGAGATGAAGTGCGCCCGATGGCGTGGCGATGAAGTGTGCTTAAAATTTTCTGCCGGCCCGGGTTTTATTAACTAACCGGGATCGCTGATTGGCTAGCTCCGAACGCTGATGCCGGATTGGCTCGCTGTGTCCACTGCTGGTACCGGAGAGCAGACGTTCGCATACCGCTGCCGCCACAATCAGTTAACATTTTTATTGCTTATGAACAATTTTTATTTAATTTGTTGTAAGAGACTGTCTTGTTAATTACAAAGTGTTTAATTGTGATAATTAAAGCTGGTGATTAGTGACTTAATTGGTGTCTTGTATTTAGTTTTCCACTGTCCCATACGACGATCAGTAGACCGTCGTAACAATACTTTCTGTTAAATTACTTTAATTTTCACTTTATATTTTCTTTTGAGTTGTAAGTACTATAAGTTATAAGTTATATATAGTTATAAGTTTGAGTTATAAGTTATAAGTTCAAAATATATTTGGTTAAGTCATTTCGTCATTTGTAATTGCTGTTCTGTACGTACCAAATTGTTCGCGAGAAAGGAAAAACGTACGTTTTTCATTATCAAAAAAGATTTATTGTAAAGAAAAATATTCATTTCTAAAACTTACGTAACAATCAGAAATTATTTCTGTTTTTACACATATGCCGACTGACAAAACAGTGACTCTAAAAGAAATTATAAATTTAGCGTTCCCCAAGCAGTCAAAGAAGTTATCTTTATCATTACATACAATATTTCTTAATTTTATAACTTAAATGTCATTACAAACATCCCCTTATTATTGCATTGCTTGTATTATAACATTTCGATCCAGGCTAGTCTTGCAACCACCCCTCCCCCCCCGCTCAAAGCTTTTGATGACAATACCAGATTCCAGGGATCAAAACGTGAAGCTACAACAAATTACGATGGACGCAGTCCGACTAGAGGATTTACCAGTAAAAAATCACTCAACGATTAGAGGTTTCAAAGAATAAAGAACCATGTCTGATGCTTTTTAGGGGAATTTGTTGCGTTCAAATATTAATGTAACGCAAAGGTCGTCCATTCTGTATGACAGTATGAAAGATTTTGTAAACAGCATAAGATCTTATCGAAAAAATTAAGAATTTCAAGAATACAAGTAATAGTACTGATGCGGAAAAGAGTAACAAGAACAAGGAAGAAGACAGTGGACGAAGGAGGAGAAAGATGAAAGAAGAGGAGGAAGAATGAAGGATGAGGAGGGAAAAGAGTAAAAGAAAAAAAGAAGGAAAAGAGTTAAGAATTACAAATGGAGGAAAGTGTTGGTAACGTACCTATAACGCACATATATCGACATACACATGCACGCATTTTATACACATAGGCCTAAAACTGACACACATGCATACCACACAAATACGTAAGTTGGTGTGCGCGTAAAATTAATTAAGTTCGGACACAGCCTTCTTTATTCGTAGCCTATTCTACTCGATGTGTCGAGATAAATTTGTTTTCAACACTTTTCTGTCAATTATTTCTTATGCCGCTTGTGTCCACTTAGGGTTTTCTTCTTTAGTATAATTTCGCTATCAACTTGTTTCTAGCTTTACTTTTCTCAACAGCCCACTTGTTTTCGTTTTCAGTTTTCATTTTTCCACATCATTTTAACCGTTCCGTGTGTACTAATTCTCACTTCATGACCAAGCTGACGTAAATATTGTGTGTACTTTTTTTTCCAACTGTTTTAGGAAATTCTACACAAAGTAACAATAACAGTAGCCACAGACGGTCTTACCTCTATGGTTTTATTCCCTTTGTTCAGTCTACTGCATTAGTTTCACAACTTGTCAGCCCACCTAGAACAAAAAACGTATACGGAATTAAATTAACAAAGTGAAAACAGAATGATTTAGAAAAATCTTATAATTAGTATATATTTTTAAATTATATTATATGTGTGTGTGTGTGTGTGTGTGTGTGTGTGTGTGTGTGTGTGTGTGTGTGTACAATTAATATCCTATAGTTGGTAAAGGAGTGTGTCGAGGACATCGACTCCGATTTACACCGGTCCAATCAAACCCCCTCAGAGTTCTAACTGCTCTTTTTGGGTCCCTGAGCCTTATCTTCCTATACTGTCATTCCATCCACTTATTTATGCCAGTGTCCTTGATCTCTTATAACGATTGTCTCTTTGTAGCCTTTGTTTGCCTGGTTTCGTCATCCTGACACATCTAGATTATCCAAATAAATAGATTAAAGCCGGGAGAATTTCAAAGTATGTACGAAAACATACTCAAGTTTTTTATTTTTTCACTAAAACACATTAAACGCTTAGAAAATTTTACTATAAAAATTTTAATAGTTCAGAAAAATTACTAATAATTAAATGTTACATATAATAGTATTCAATTATCGAAAAGTACTGTAACGCTAATTGACTAAGCTCATAAAATGTATACGCGGTAGAGCGACTCTCATTAACACAGTTTGTTTTTTGCTGCATTTTCCACGTAATGAAAGTTGACGTCAACTTTCTGGCTTGATAGCCAACCGAGAAGCAACAGCAATTTCCCGGCGACATTGGCGATGTTTGACCTAGAAACCCTTAGGTGGCGCTAGTTTCCTAATACTCTTTGTTGACATACCTTGTCAGCTTTAATTTCAAACTGAAGCCAACAAAAAAATTCTAGACTTCTTTTTCTTATTTATTTATCAGTTCGCTGCAACAGCATCGAGTCATGAATGAATCAAAATAAATTTATGTATAATACAAAAATGCTTGTGTACGCAGATTCAGTAAAATTACATACTAAACTGCAAGTTGTTAAGCAAGGATAAACATTGAAGCAATATATCCAGAAACTAGTAGAATTTAAAAAAAATTACAAAGGTTTTGAAAAATATACAGACTCTTGGAAAGTTTCACAGCTTACTAAACTGTGAAACGTACCAAGAAATTTTATATTTTTAAAACTTTTAATATGTTTTACCAAGTGCCCAACGGTATATTTGGATGTTATACCCAAATAAAAACAAAACAAGACGATCTATTTAAAATTATAAATTTACTAAAAAATAAAAATGAATCAATATAAACAACAAATTTTCAAATATACCTGAGAAAACAGCTGCTGAAGAAAATAGACATTAAAACAATCGTTAACTAATCGACCTAAATCGATTATCAGTTATTTTACATTAAAATCGATACAAATTCGATTATTCGTTAATCTTATATTAATAGAATTATTTCGATTGTTATTAATTTACTTAGAAACCTCTGATGATACTGATATTTTTCAGTGAAACGTGCGCTAGGTGGTAAAAAGAATATAGGGTACGAATTATACTACTTGCAGAAGAAACAAATTGAATAACATCACAAACATATATAATAATAATATATAATAATAATATATGTAACAAAGTATATGACGTCGTTTAAAACTTCTTCTAACGTCAGAAGGGATACGTAATATTTGGTACGTAGATGATAGAGACCAAGGCTCTCTCAAACAAGAGGGGATGTTGTTAAACCGGGTCACGCTGGGTGCGTCTTGTGGGGAGGCTTGTTCTTGAAGATGTGCTTGTGAATCAGGAGCGTGTGACCTATACAGTGTATTGTTATGACCACTTGATTTCATCTGGATTCACTACAATCAGTACTTTTCCTCACCTTGGCCACTAGGAAACCACGCCAGTCTAAACACAGATGACGGCCTCCGACGATGGGGCCAACACGTTTATCAATAACGACAACTCTGGACTATGGCCTAACAGCGCGGCTGAAAATAATAATCATTTTTTGTTTAATTCATGCTGAAGATGTTGATGATGATGTTATTACAGCAAACGCCTTATTAGATTGTCACCATTTGGGAGAAGAAAATTGAAGAGGTAGGCAAAAGTCGAAATCAGATGCATTTCACGCCAATTAGTGGACATTAAAAATCACATGTTTTTTTTTTATTTATCCGGCTGTACAATGTTTACACATTTTCCGGAACCAATGATTACTGTAAAGATTAAATTGTCACTTTCCACATTTGTTTGTCCATCTAAAAATCTTCTTAAATTTCTCGTTCCCTCAATATATCTGAATTTCTTCTATCCAGGTGAAAGGTAGTCTTCCTCTTTTCCTTCTTCCTGGTGGGGTCTATTCCATAACTCTCCTTGGCGATCTTTCCTGTACCATTCATTTCGTGTGTCCATACCATTGTAATTTTTTGTGTTTCAATAAATCAAAAGTTAAATGTTTCACATTAATTGTGTCGTAAATGACTTATTTTCTAATTTTCTCACGCCTGGATACTCCCGGCGTACTCTGGATGCAAGCCAGAGTATTCGGAAGATAAATCAATTATACTTTATATAATATTGAAACTTTCTCTTGTAAAAACTTACTTGTATTTTTCGTCGAACGCGTTTCGGCGTCGTATTCGCCTTCGTCAGCTTAGAAACAGACTGCCAGTACTTAGTAACAGTTGGTGCTTGGAAGGTATAGTGGGGGTGGTGTGTAGAGGAAGGGGATTGGCGCGGGGATCCAAATTATTGTTTGTTTTTTGTATAATTGTGTCGAAAAGTGTATGTGATTTATATTGTATTTGGTCGTTTAGTATGTTGTTTGGTTGTGTTGTGTGGTGTTTGTATATTTCATACTGTTCAGCTGTGTTGAGTTTTCGACCTTTGGGTATGAAATATACAAACACCACACAACACAGCCAAACAACATACTAAACGACCAAATACAATATAAATCACATACACTTTTCGACACAATTATACAAAAAACAAACAATAATTTGGATCCTTGCGCCAATCCCCTTCCTCTACACACCACCCCCACTATACCTTCTAAGCAACAACCGTTACTAAGTACTGGCAGTCTGTTTCTAAGCTCACGAAGGCGAATACGACGCCGAAACGCGTTCGACGAAAAAGACAAGTAAGTTTTCACAAGAGAAAGTTTCAATATTATATAAAGTGTAGTGCTGTGAAAGAAGATGATGAACAAACAAGACAAGTCAATTATATTATAACACATCATGAATCCATCTTTTCCGGGGTCACATTTTTCTTCTTCTTCTTCATCTTACGCTTGGATTTCTTCTCACGTCTCCAAAAGTCCATTTCTTCTGTCGTTAATTTTGTTCTTGTGTGTTTATTAGTAGTCCAAACTTCTGAGCCGTAAGTCATGATACTTCTAACAATGGTTTTAAATATTTTGGTTGGTTGTGGTTCGGTTGTACTGTAATTTACTTATCCGATAGGTTATAAAATCACATGTTTTATATAATAATTGTTATAATTGAGATATAAATAATTCCGTTTGCTCGATATTAATAACATATTGTGGCATCGAATCCGGTGTGATGGTTTCACTATGTTAAGCTGAACAGCAAACCCGCTTTGTGTAACCGGTTCGTGTGCTGACTGACCTAAACCTGAACACAAAATGTGTACGACTCACAGAATTATATACTATGCCAATGACATTTAAATGTACGATCTGATCTGCTTCTGGCGATTGACCAGTTTACAAAACAAACAGCAACGGATAATTGCATGTCACCGGCGAGACGTCACCACTCCGGGCTGATAATGACATTACTCAAACGAATTAATTTTCATATATAGGCGACGCTGACAGCTCGGTGATAGCTGAAATGTAATTCTCCTGATTACGACAGCCGTGATTTTATAATCAAAATGAACATGTAATATTACTAATATTGTAAAGAGTTGACCGTCTAGAAAATGCGTGAATGTCGTTCTACGCGCTTCGGGACTGGCCCAGCGTGCCTCTTCTGTATCAAGGATGTCCACTCTCGTAGTGGACAAGGACACTCAGATTGTTCAAGAGCACACTATAAATACGCATTAAGCTCTCACGGCCAGTAAGGGTGGAAATTTATTCTGGAACCCTGCGCGACCTATAAAAGGAAGAGCGTCTGGCTTAGTCAGTCAGTTATCTTGAACGATTTCCTTAGTGCGGATCGAGTAATTGTTGAGATTTACTGAAAAGTGTTTTTTCTTCTTCTTCTGATAGTTCCTATCTGTTTCAGAATTTAAATATCATACAGTCTATTGTAACTCCTTTTTACTTTATAAATGTTCAAAACTGTCCCAACGGAGATCCGATTGGGGAACTTAAAGCTTTGGATGATTTTGCCTCGAACATTGCCATGATGATATTACCAGAGATATCTAAACGATCTTTAATGTAGCGCTTTGTCGTTGCCGTCTACATCCCAATGTCGTTGACTAGTAACTAGTTGATTCGCCTTCGGGACCGATTTCTCAACCCCAGGACAACGAGGTGCCCTACCGCTTGCCAGTTCATCCACCCGAAGCTGTTAACTACCAAGTGGGAGACTACTTATTCCGGTAGGCACTCGGTCGCCATTTCCTCGTCAGTTAAAACAGGGTGCACCATACAACCGAGGCTGTAGAAAAGAGTTACCCTGTGCTATAATTAGTGTGGAACTCTATTACTTTACTTTATTATTATTGGGTGTGGAGAAATTTAACTTGAATTATTCTACGAGTATAATCTTGTTGAACAACTTGTTGATTACAAACTGTTATTTGCGATTAACTAAAGCTGATGATTAGTGACTTCATTGTTGTTGTAACAAAATTATACTTCGCTCGTGTTTATTTTATTTTATGCCCCACTGTTGTGAGCGTTAATTTTGTACCAAAATTGAAATTTTGTTTATTTCTAAAAATATTATTTTATTTATAAATTTTATTAATTAATTTTTGTATTGTATTGGTGTAAATTTTATTTATTTTATGATTGTTTTGTCAAATTATATCACTTTGTGTAACTAGGATTATGTCTCTGCGTTAAATGGATTTTCTCCTGTCACAATCGATTAGCGATCTTTCTTTATACTAAGTGTTTCCTCCTTTAAAGTTGTTATTTTCTGCTTTATGTATTATTGTGTATCACTCATCATATATTGCATAGTTGGTTTTAATTGAGATTCTTTCTTCAGACTATGAATGGCACTTTACGGTGGTTCTTAATTAAATTTTAATGTATTTTCTTTGATTTAATTTTATTTTTAATTTATTTATGATCACTTTTTCATTCAGAACAATTATCTGTCATGGTAGAGTGTCTGTAATTTGTTTTCACTGTACCATATGACGGTCAACGAGACAGGCGTAACAATACTATAATCAGTTTCTTTGCGTGTAGGTATTTGTGTGTTTGGGTGTGTGTACGCGCGCGGATCTACGTGTTTTGGGTTCAGATCTATATGGCAACATCATCAATTAAGATTGCCTCTTCGCTACTCTTGTTTCTGCTTTTTACACCTATTGCTACACCAATTACGCAACACTCTCGAAAAGTGGGCAGGTGCAGTTACGTAACACTCTCGAAAAGTGTGCAGGTGCAGTTACGTAACACTCTCGAAAATTGGGCAGGTGCATTTACGTAACACTCTCGAAAAGTGGGCAGGTGCAGTTACGTAACACTCTCGAAAAGTGGGCAGGTGCAGTTACGTAAACGTTCTACACGCTTCTCGACTAGCACAGCGGGCAGCATGTCGGTCAAGGCCGCGCTAAAGTACCTTCCAAACTGTGCGAGCTCTTGTAACTATGGAAATTAAGCCAACACGCCGCGAAAATTATTCTGGAACACCTGCAGGTCCTATATAAGCAACAGCGGCCGTCTTAGAAGTTATTTACACCTGGCGAAATTGTAGAGTGCGGCTCAAGTGATTGTAAAAAGTGATCACTGTGTTTTCTTAGTGCGAAGCTCCTAAGAGATGACATTATTATTGCTTGTGGACAAATTCAAATTGAATTTCTATAATTGAAATTTCTAATTCTATTTATACGTTGCGTATAATCTGCCAGAAATACAATTTTGAGATCTCAAATACTTTGAATAAAGTGATGGCCTTCCTAGTGATGAACCCTTTAAGAACAAAAATTGTAACTGATAATAGTGTTTTGGAACAGGTATCACATTTTAATTATTTGGGATGTGCTGTCTCATGTAGGAAGGTTAACGATGTATAGAGAAAATTAAATAATTTTATTTATTCATTATAATTAATTATATGGTCTCCAGACCGCTTTAATAATTATAAATTTATATAAGTATAAATACTTATATAAATAATGGGTACAAAGGTGACATAGTTGACAAGCTTATACGTAAACACAAATACAAAATGAAAAATAAAAATAAAAACAAAACAAAAACCGACAACGACAAGAGCTATTATGTCACAGCAGAATACACCAATGTGATGTCTAATATACTTAGCAATGTATTCAAAAAACTTAATATTGACGTCTTCTTTCGAACAAACGACAATCTAAAAAATATGTTTAAACTAAGACCACCTAGAGCAATAGAAATCAGTTCAGTAGTATATAAGATACAATGTAGTGACTGCGACAAGTTCTATATCGGCCAAACTGGACGTAAATTTTTAGAAAGATTCAAAGAACATATGCCGAAAAGGGACATTAGAAATTTGAAGTCGACATTCGCCATGCATGTTGTAAATGAAAACCATAGTTACACTAGTTTCACAGATAATTTAGTACCCTTACACATATGTAGCAAAGGCAGACTCACGGATGCTCTAGAAGAATTCGAAATCTACAGAGCTTCCAAAATTAACAACAAATGTTTACTCAACGACCAACTCCTTTTTAAATCCAATATATTATACGACACAGTAATGAAGATAAATAATGAACTTTGAGACTCACTCAGTTGTGTGTTGACAATAGTACAGTGCGCACTGCTACGAGATATTATATCAACGTTAATCGTATTGACTAGTACATTTGTGTTATATTGTTCATTTATTTATTGTTTTTTACTTTCACTGACGAGCCTTAGAAAATAGGAGGATACAATATACCTGATGATGAAAGTTTACTTTCGAAACATGTAGTGATATGAAAAACTACAAGACCGCAAGACGGACTATAAGGTATTTATATTTATATAAATTTATAATTTTATTTATACCTGTGTAACAATAAGACACTATATTAAAGAACAAATGGCAGAGGGAGACACAGCTAAAGTTCTATAAGGTCGTGGCTGTGCCGACTTTAATGTATGGATGTGAAACATGGACTCTCCTGCAAAAAGATATTTCAAACTACAGGCCTCGGAAATGAAACTTTTAAGAACAGTGAAGGTATGTAGTTTGAGTGATCGTCTACGAAACGACGGCATGAGGAAAGACCTGAATTTACAGTCGGTTCTGGAGAGAATAAATGAATACAGGCAGAATTGGAAGTCCCGTGTGGAACGTATGGTATACACAAGCGTTTTCCTAAACAAGCATTTGAATATAGGCCGGTGGGGACGAAAGATCGTGGAAGACCCTAGAAAAAATGTTCAGAGACTCTGTGAAGTCGTAACGGGCTATAGCCCAAGCCATGTACTTCACAAGAGTAGCTTGTTAATTTTACATTTTTTTTTTGTGACTAATTAAAGTTGGTAATTAGTGACTTCATGGGTGTCTGTATTTCGTTTCCACTGTACCGTACGAGCATCCTTGAGACCGACGTCATAACATTAATTTTATTTGTTTATATCTCTCACAAGACTAAACGGTTTGGAAAACAAAATTCTCAGGTAAGTTTAAAAACTATCCTTACTACTTTCAAATACTTGGGGACTTTCATAAAGTAGGAAGGTATTTACAAACCAAGTATAAAACGTAGAACAGCACAACTCAAGAAACCAATTTTCAAAGAATTTATTGACGTATATAAGTCTTTATCTAAAAACAGAAAAACAATTTTATTCGACGAACAGTTGTAATTGTGCTTCACCAATTAGGCTTTATGAGAGACAGACTTGATAAACTTTCAGGCCTTCAAGATTGGTTATGAAGAAGAGGTAAGTAAAGATACAAGGAACAGTTGAATTATCAAATGTATAAAGTCAGACAGGCAGAAAATAAGACGTAAAATAAATAATTCTTTATAAGAAAAATAACTTGCTAAATTAGTTATTGTTACGTAAAAACTGGTGTTTCCTCTGCTGATCAAGGAATTGTTGAAGACCAACACAAGAGACAGTTTATGATAACAAGAAAGGAAAAAAATGTAGGAAAATAAAGAAGCTGGCTTTGGAACACAAAAAATTGCATCCTGGTGGGTGAGGATGATGAGGAAGATGAGTAATAATAGGAAAGGAATAAGAGGAAGACGATGAAGAATAACTGTCATATTCTGTTCTTATTTTACCATCTCACCTCTTCGTCTAACACGTTTTGCTCGAATTTATTTCCGAAGATGTTTTACCTCCAGATTGCTCGCCGATTCTGGGTAACATAATGTTTTAATACCAACGCCTCGTCGACAACACTCGTGTGTGTGTGTGGGGGGGGGGAGCGAGCGCGCGCTATGTGACTTCTACATGCATACTCAGAGAAGCGGTTGTAGTGTTTGAGTTAACATCAGTAATACGATAAAATGTTAAAACAATAAACTTAAATTCATTTGTCTCTGTTTTCAGACACTGCAAGTTATCATAAGCTTCAGACTGAGATGACTTTAGCTGTATACAATGTTGTTTAAAGTAATTGTAATTTAAATTACGGCAATTAAATTACATCATAAACTTGTTAGTGTTTTACTTCTTTGGTTTACATTTAAAATAACTCGAGATATTGTTTCCGTCTTTATTTTACGCTGCTGCTACATCTTACGTTTTTTTGTCTATACCAACTGTGTTGTTGCAAGCAAGATGATAATTCTATTTAATTCTGTTTGACTTCAACTTGCTGGTATGATTAAATGTTTGCAGTTTTCTCATTATTTTGTCAATTTGCTGCACGTCTCTTGATTGTTTCTTTATTAAATTATCAATGTAATTTTTGTTATCCAAAGCGCTTGTACTTTTGTTATGAATCTTTTTATAAAAAACATATATACATTAGAATTACACGTGGCTTTGAAGTTTATAATATCTTACTTTTTGTGTTCTATACGTTTCATCAATGTTTCCTAATTAATAATAAATAAATAAGTAAAAGAAATTGTTTATGATAGGAATTATGATATTGGTATTAAGTTAGGTAAGTTTCAGAGATCTGTGAAACAATGAACCTTATTTTTAGAAAAAGGTTCTTTGAGATACAAAATTACTGTCCTATGGGTGTGAATTATGGACAGCAACAAAGAAACAAGACAGTAAAATACAGGCCTTGGAAATGACGTTCTTAAGAGAGATTACAAGGTGTTCCAACCTTTCATTTTCATACGACTATAGCAGCTATTAATGTGAACAGTAATTATTAAATATGAATAATATTTAGTAATTTTTTATGGAGATTATACCCTGCTACATGCCTCGGAAATCTCATTTCAGCCGCTTGGAAGCGACTGGCTTGGCTTTTCGTTAAATTTCAATTCTCAGACCCACAAAAAAGACCCACAAAAAAGTGTGGCGAGAGCGATGATGTAGTAGAATTTTATGCGCCTTCCTTTACTCGCTGACTTAATGGTTTGCCTGATGGTCCCGCATATAAGGTTGAACTTATGCAACTTATTCACAACGTTTTTGCTTGCATTGTCGCTCAGGTATTCAAAATTGCCAACTTCTTCCAGGACAGTACAATTTAAAATAATTTTTGCCCGTACGGGCTCAGTTATACGAAAAGCCATCATCTTGGTTTTAAGTGTGGATATCTGCAATCCATAATGTTTGCAGAATCGATTTAACAAATGTAAACCCATCTGAAAACTGTTTTAAGAATTTGACAGAATACCCTGATTGTCCGCAAACAAGAAAGTGTCAATTTTGTAGAGTAACCTATCATAAAATATTCTGGAAGACGCAACTATTAGTTCTGTGTGACATTGTCAACATATAAATTAAAAAGAGAAGGTGATAATGGACACCATTGTCGTACTGCACAATTGATAAAGCCAACTCTACCAGCTGTTCTCGGTCTCCCTGCTTCTATTATGATTTTATTCTCCATATACAGACTGACTCTGTATTGCTCTAATTAGATATTGTGGGATCCCTTTCCTTGCCATTACTGCCAACAGTTTGCTCCTATTCACTCTGACAAACGCCTTTTCGAAGTCGATGGAAGCTCAACTTTTTTTAAATTTCGTATTATAAGAATACTCGACAGGATCGCCAAGTATCGGCTGAATTGGTGGGAACATCTTTGCCGAATGGATGACTGCCGTATTCCCAAACAAATATGGAACTATAAGCCGCAGGGACGGAAAGGTTTGAGACGTCCGATGAAGCGCTGGAGTGACCAGCTGTAATCTTTGCCTATTTGAGGCCGGAACAAACCATCCTTGTTTTAATCCTTGAAGATGATGATGATGATGATGAGTTATTAATTTTTAACTTATACGTAAATTTAACATCCGGGCGGTGCCTCTAAATTTAAGAGGTGTTTGTAATTCCAGTCTGTTTTTTGAGGTAAGTACTTGTCAGTGCTATTCATACCCAGTCTTCTTCTGGTTATAAGGCTGGTTGGCAGCAGCTCTCCATTCCTCCCTGTTTTTAATTTATGGTATAAATCACAGTTCAGGTCTTGTATTATCTGACTCATAAATTGCAAATGCAGTCTTCCTTTACAATTTTCCTCTCTATCTTTCCGTTAATGACTGCTATTTATATAATGTTTTAGTTATTAACACAGAGAACATTGGATAAAAGTATAATTACATCCTGCTCCGCTAATTCCATTACATGAAATTTAATTTTCGTAATAAGATTATACTTCATAGTAGCACATGTTTTATTTCTGGCCCCGCGAAATAATAAGCAATTCCAGTTCCTTCATGCGCTATTACTCACTTTTATTGCTGGGAATTAAATCTTGGGGCGCAGCCTCGACTTTACAGTAATAACAATATCCTCTTGTGTAATTACATTGTACTAGTCTATAATAAATATATCTCAATTACTGGAAAATAAATTAGTACTCTTACTGTAGTAACATACGCTGACTCCTTCTCTGTAGAATCTCCCTCTCTCTCTCTCTCTTTCTTTCGATTTACTTCTCTCCTTCTCTGCTCCGCCACTGTCATATTCTCTTTCCTACAACACTGTTATCTCTCATTTATCCTTCCATCTCCGTATTTCCTTTACGGTGTACAGTTGAACTTCCATTCACCGTAACCCGTTTAACCGAAATATCGTTTAACCGAAACGACCAACCAAAAAAAATTTATATATTCTCGATTCTTACTACAACGAAAATTTTTTTCCCGGATAATACACGATAACTAAAGTAACAAACATGTAATAATTTATGCGTCATATCAACAAAGAGGAAACGGGTCATGATAACGATTGAAGAGAAGTCGGAAGCAATTAAAAGAAATAAAAATGTGATTTTGCGAACTGTAGCAGCCGATTTTGATGTTGGTCTTCGTCTTTGGGTAAAGTTTCTGATTGGGTAAAGATGAAGAGCGTGCTTTGAAGATGGCAAACAAGAAAAAATGAAGACGTGTCACAAAACGAGAACTTAAATGAGGCTGTGTTTTTATGGTTCACTAAACAAACGGACGACGAAGACGGAGACATAGCAGACCACATCAGCCATGACACCGCCACGACTCAGCCATGACGAGATCTTCAATGCCTTAGAGATAACAGATTTTATTTTGGGTTAGGGCATTAAATTAGGTTATATGAAATAAGCATTTTTCTCACAATGTTTTTTCATATTTTCAGGTAGTGTAACAGATCGTCGAACGATCTGAAGAATAAAAGTTCTCTGACTTTTTGTTAGTAAAGCGATAGTGAGACGTTGCTGCAAGAAATCGACGTGAAAAGAAACAGCAAAATGAAATATAAGACTTTAAAAAACAAACATCGTAAAAACTAGTGTTAAAAAATAACTTTATGTAAATAGTTCGATTTTAATGAAAATCTTATGATAATACTGTATATTGCCTCCAGTTATATTACCTCACCCTTTAAAAAATGTAATCTTAATTATTAACCGAAATTTTCGTTATCCAAAACCGCCTTGCTCTCCTTTGTTTCAGTTAACAGGCGTTCTACTGTAGTTTCAAGTAGGATAGAGAGGATAGAGAAAAAATTCGACACGTACAAATAGGAACATGATATCTTTAAGAAAGTGAAGTGATATCAGTAAAAGAAGTTTCGTCATATCATAATCGTTATCCCCAGAACCAAACAACAATTTCAACGTGTAAATATTTCCTGATTTGCTAAGCCTATACTATAGCAGATTGCTCCGTTCGTTCCCTGGAGGTCTCGCACATTATCTTCTACGCTCTTTCTAATGATTTTAAGTAATCTGGAACTTCATAAGTTTCTGTATGAATCTTGTACCTTTATATTAGTTTCATTATTATCATTATCATTTTCTTCAAGCAGTAAACTTTCTTCCAATCTCTTTTAAGGGTAGTAAGCTTGATAAGCTGAGGACTATATTTATTATCAGGTAAAATCAGATTAATCGTCATTATCATCACCTTCAAGGATTAAACCAAGGATTTACATCTCGGTCCCAAACAGGTAAAGATTGGAGCTTCTTCGGACGTCCCACACCTCTCCGTCAATTCCTCTTATAGTTCCATAGTTGTTTGGTGATGCCGCAGTCATCCATTCGGCAAAGATGTTCCCACCAATTCAGCCGATACTGGACGATCCTGTCGAGTATACTCAGAATATTCAGTTCCTGCCGTATATCTTTGCTTCTTCTATGATCATGGAGAGTACATCCTGCCATATGCCTGAGAAATCTCATTTTAGCCGCTTGGATGCGACTGCCCTGGGCTTTCGTTAAACTCTAATTCTCAGACCCATAAAGAAGTGTGAGAAGTACCCATCACCTTGTAGAATTTTAGGCGTGTTTCTCTACTTGCTGACTTAAGTGTTCGCCTGATGGTCCCACACGTAAAGTTGAACTTATGGAACTTATTCAAAACCCAGTTGCTTGTTATTAGATTCTTAATATTAAATATTTAAATCCTACCCGTAAGAATGTATTATACTTTCTTCCACTGTTGAATATTGGTAACAGCTCCAGAATTTGTATTTCAGCGTCCTCTTTTGTTCTCGTCTAGTCTTTAAAATATTGCTACAACAATTACGAAGTAATCTCGAATAGTCGATAGCGTCATTCTGCACTTTTGTTCGCTAACCGAACAGGTTCACCGTCTCTGAACAGGCACTGAAGCAGACTGTTCAAGCCCTTGTAACTACGCACCTTATACCTTATGCCGTCACGCTTCCAAAAGAATGGAAAGTTATTCTAGAATTTCTACGGGGTATATATAAGGGTCTACGGCCGGCTTAGAAGTTAGCTACACCCACTACTATTGTAAATTGCGGATCAAGTGATTGTTGCGAATTAGTGGTAAGTGATTATTGTGTTATAATTAATGCTGGACTGTCATAGTTGACATTATTACTGCTTGTGGGCAAATTTAATTGAATTACTGTATAAGAGTGTCTTGCTGGTTTAAAATTGTTTTTTGTGATTAATTGAAGCTGGTAATTAGCGACTTCATTGGTGTCTGTACTTTGTTTCCGCTGTAAAGTACAACGATCCGTTAGTCAGTCGTAACAATATATTCTTATTTTCCAGCATAAATACCGACAACTTGGCAGTTTTGTTGACAACAATGTTAATATAAGTGGTTCTATATACGGTATCAAAGTACAACAGGTGGAGTTGATTAAATGTCTTGGAAGTTTGATAGTAAAGATATGTCCTGCACTCGTGAAATTAGAGCAAGAATTGCTATAGCGAAAGAGGCATTTAATGGGAAGAAGGGACTGCTTTGTGGCAAAATTAATAAGAATTTAAAAAAAAAGGTTGGCCAAGTGTTATGTGTGGAGCGTTGCTTTATATGGTGCAGAGACGTGGACACAGAGGAAGGAGGGTGAGAAAAGACTAGATGCATTTGGGGTGTGTGTTTGACGAGCAATGGGGAAAGTGAGGTGGGTTGATAAAGTAAGTAATGATGAAGTTTTAAGAAGACTAGGGGAACAGAGAAGAATCTTGAAGGTAACAGACTATAGGAAAAAGAATTGGTTAGGTCATTGTTTAAGAAGAGACTGCTTGCTTACAACTGCCATGGGGGTGTCATAGAAGGAGAAAAAAGAAGAAGGTGTAGAAGAATGAAGTTAACAGATAGCATTAAAAACAGAGTGTGTTACGAAGAAACGAAAAGACTGGCATGCGATAGGACAGTTTGGATAGCTTTAACCATTTTAAGACCTTCCCAGTATTTGTCGTTACAAGTTATTAGCGTCATCTTGTAACGTCTCGCGAGTCTCTACGAATTATAATAAATTCCGTCTATTTGTACTCTTCGAAAATCTCGCTGAAGTAACACAGAATTTGTTATGCTTTCAAAAATCGAGTGTGTGTGATTATGCAAAGATATTGAATGATTTTCTTAAATTTTGTTTATGTGAAATCAATACCGTTGTTTGCCAGTAGTTAGGAGAGAGAGTGAGAAAAGGCAAAGAGAATTACTCTCTCAGTATAAGATTGGATATTTCAAATCTTTCCGCTAGTTGTATCAGCTGATTGGTACTTTTACGAACCCATTTGAGGTTAAATGACTTCAAATGGTACGTAATAAATTCTGGATGTCCGGGCTGATGTCCTTTCTCTCCTCGATCTTCTTATAACCTGTAACTAACTACCATCTACTGGAAATAATACACATTTTATTATTTAAACCACAAGGCATTCCTTGAATTTATTTAACGCTTTTTATGGTTTCCCAAAACATGCATGGATAATCGATTCTTACATAAAACACAGAGTTAGTTCGATCTTACTTAAACAACATATATCATATAACAAATATTTTTATTTCAATTTTAATAACAAGAAAGAAAGAAATAATTACTTTCCCAGGGTTATTATAGGTTCTTTGTACTTTGAGGAAGTCAGAAATTTATAAGGGTCAGTATCAAGCTTTACATGAATGATTTTAAAATTTATTATAATCTATATTATGCAGTTGATTTTTTTACCGCTAGAGCGCAGGTCGCTTTTCTTCACTGACGAAAAAACAACACTAAAACATCATGGCTGCTGGAATGTTAGTAACAAAACCACGTTTTGCTGTTTTTTTGGTTAACACAAAATAAAGTGTCTGTTCACCTCTTTTCCAGAAGTATTTAAAGAGATTGTGCTGTTTATAGTGTTTTAAGTTTATAGCTGAGGTGTAATTTAGTTAAATGTTAACAGGAAACGATCTCACCCAATGATGTAGAATTTCGGTAGGCTAGGCTTGGAAATGGAAGTCTGATTTTTCAATTTTCGTCAAATTGCAGGCATGAATTATTCTGTTCGAAGGATGTCTAAGATGTAGTGGATATCACTCATTAATTTTATTAATTTGTCACTGATTATTTCCGAATGGTATTTATAAATTTCTTAATTTTCTCTAGATATTACACTTTTTTTAAACTGCTCACTTCCAATATCTCTGAACAATTAATCCTTGTTAGTTAGTTACTCTTAGTAACCAAGATTTTTTATGGTTTTTTTATTGGCTAATCTATATACCTTTTAGTATGTAGGCTAATAATAATTATTATAATTTCATTTCTTCTTTTTAGAAAAAATAATCCTTTATAGATTTTATCTATAATCAATTTGAATTTATTTACGGTTTTCCTTTATATTTTTTCTTAAACTTGTCCACTGGTATTTTATATTTTAATCCCTTTTATTTTGGTTTATTTATTATTTATAATTCATTTAATGTTATTATTATTTATTTATTTATTATTATTATTTTATATATAACCCTGGATTATCTTACATCTAAACAAAATAATTATATTAAACAAAAATATTACTCCCAGTTCCAAGACCTTTGTGGCCTACACAATATAAAATTACAAAAAATACAAAACTTGTCAGTAGTATCATAGACTATTGCTACAATACTGATTTTGTTTTCATCTCCAGCACAACTTTGTGAGATGCTCTTTTTAAAGGTTTTACACTTTCACCGATTACACTATGTTCCACTCTGTACACTGCACTTTTAGAATTATTGTTTACAGTATTTTTAGAGTACAAAGGTTCTCATAGCTTGATACCTAATCCCCATTTCTGACTTTTAAAAATGGATGATTACTGGTTTTAATTCTGGTGATTATGTTATCATATTTGGGCAGGGGTTATGTAACGTTACAATATTAACGAATAATAATCTATTTCAATATAAATAAATGTTGGTTATAATCCATTTAAATTAAAGTAACATTAACAATTTTTGTGTTATTTACTTATTTAATGAGCTGTTATGACAGTTATTTTGGAAATATTTAATGTTTATATTATTACTTGTTTTAATTTATATATATATATACATATATATAACTGAGGAAAGTCTGAGGATTTCTTTGTATTGAATACAAATCCACCGTTACACCGATTGCCACCAAATTTTGACAGATAACTTTGACACAAGGCAAAAAACACTGTTGAACTTGGAATTTGATATTTTTCCCCGTTTGCACGATTTAGACTCTTTTAATTATGCTCTTTTGTTGACGCGTATAAAGATGTTAACAACCGCATGGAGACAAGAATTAATTACTGTAGTAACAAGTAAATAAAAGAATGCTATTTAGCGGCATCGAAACTGTAACTTTATCCGTTCCTGCAGTATATTTCTGATGTTTTTAATAAGCGATTGTATCGATATATTACGATGTGGAAAAAAAGAAGTGTAGTAATTGAAAATTGTCATATTTCTTAATGCAGAACGAAAATACGTGTTATTTTCATTTTTGAGGTTAGGTGACAATGGTTTTTGGTTTCTAGTTTACTGCTGAAATAAATGAAAGGCATGGTTGCAGAAAATATAACGTTTAATGTGTATGTACAATGCTTGTAACACAGTTCATGTGCAGTTACATGAACCTTGAAGAGTCGGCAGGTGCAGTTACATGAAACTTGAAGAGTCGGCAGGTGCAGTTACATGAACCTTGAAGAGTCGGCAGGTGCAGTTACATGAAACTTGAAGAGTCGGCGGGTGCAGTTATATGAACCTTGAAGAGTCGGCAGGTGCTGTTATATAAACCTTGAAGAGTCGGCAGGTGCAGTTACATGAAACTTGAAGAGTCGGCAGGTGCAGTTACATGAACCTTGAAGGGTCGGCAGGTGCAGTTACATGAAACTTGAAGAGTCGGCAGGTGCAGTTACATGAACCTTGAAGAGTCGGCAGGTGCAGTTACATGAAACTTGAAGAGTCGGCAGGTGCAGTTACATGAACCTTGAAGAGTCGGCAGGTGCAGTTACATGAAACTTGAAGAGTCGGCAGGTGCTGTTATATGAAACTTGAAGAGTCGGCAGGTGCAGTTACATGAAACTTGAAGAGTCGGCAGGTGCAGTTACTAGAAACTTGAAGAGTCGGCAGGTGCAGTTACATGAACCTTGAAGAGTCGGCAGGTGCAGTTACATGAAACGTGAAGAGTCGGCAGGTGCAATTACATGAAACTTGAAGAGCCGGCGGGTGCAGTTAGGCCTACTTAAAACATATACATGTATCACGCCTAACCGAGCACGTGCAGTTCTCAGCCAAGGCCGTGTACTGAAATTGCTTCCAGACTGTTCGAGTACCTACTCTTAACTACTGGCACGACGCCAAAAGAATGGAAATTATTTTGGAATATCTGCGAAGCCTATATAAGCAACAACGGCCAACTTAAAATTTAGTTACACCTGGAGAAAAAATTGTAGAATTGTGCCGTACTGGGTTCGGCAGCGTATTATAAGTATTTTAAAAACGAGCGCCGCTGACGTCACGCACGGCCACACGGCTACGGTAGTTTGTTGTTGGCACACAAATGTTGTGCAGCTACGCAATACAGCTGGCGCTGCCAGCTGTTTCTGTACATTCCTGCAGCCAGAGTTTACTTGGCTAGGCCGAAACATTGAATCGGCCTCATTTCTGTTCTATCCTCCAACCTGGTCATCTGCTCTCGGCTGGCGGCTACCGTTTGTTCAGGACTTCCTCGGCTATCACTACGCCAGGCTAAATAAAGTGTAGCTCCAGGTATGTACAAGTTAGCGGGTTCTGAAAATATTCTAACCCCAAATATATTTTGTGTTTCAGCGTCTATTATAAAATATACTTGTGTGTGTGTGTGTGTAGAGCAGTTTTCAATGTGTGCGTTAACGCAATTACAAAATTAAATTGATATGAGTGTAAATGTTGTGGGCCAAATTGACTTCAATGAAGAAAATGCTAATGCATCTCGCACTCAGCTGTGTTTGGTGTTATTAACAGTTATGAAATACGTAATTAATTAATTGTTATATTTCAACGAAATACTTAAAAGGTAGTTGTTACATGCGAGAAATAAGTCACAGCTGGGGAGCTTAATACTGTTTAATATGAATTAGTGGCGATATGTGTGTGTGCGCTGTTGATGTTTAATGTCGGTGTTGGAAGTTAATGTGGACGGCCTATGTGGCGTATTTTTCTTATGACACCCTCTACAACCTATTGTATGTCCAGGTGCTCGAACAAAGGCGAGATGGGTGTCGGGTGTGACGAAGAACTGTCCACCCTACTGGCAGAGACGATCTTCTAGCCACGATTGCCGTCGGTTGAGAACAACTGTTTGGAAACTCTTCCAACGCTATGCTGCCCCCAGGACCTGTGATACGACCATTACATTACTGATCAGCGCCACTATTGACTGGTACACCGGACAATCCAGGTGGGAACATTCTAATTATCTATTTCTCTCTTCACAACATGGTGAATGCACAGAAGCCGCCAGAAGCTCGCTCGTGAAGTTTTGACCGTAATACTCTAGCACAAACTCTCATGTTCAATTATGTTATTGCATGTGTGAACATTACAGCAGTAGACTTAATGAAATATCTTATAACTGTTTATAATGTGTAAGAAATTACACACATACACACATATCCGCAGTTTGCTGTAAGATCTAACCTTTCATCTAATTAAGACCATTAGGGAGTTAATTATCTTGTGCTATCATGTCATCTGGTCATGGCTGAGTTTTAATCACGTAACGGGGGCTGTCTGATGCTTTAGATGAGAAACTATTTTCTTTCACACATATACTTAGCGCTTTAATGATTAAAGTCAGGGTCGTTTAGCTGGTTGAGTCTTGGGGCGGTCACTTACATTCTCTGGTGAACTACCAAGGCAAATCTATGCTTAGGAGCTGAGATATTCAGATTAATCTGTCATTTATGTTTGTACATATATATATATATACATATTATGGTGCATTCATTTACGGTAGTTGGATTGGGGTTTATGAGGAATTTAGTACTGATATGAGGGGTGTTGTGTCATTCATGTTGTATATGTGTTTGTGTGTGTAATTTTACTATATTTTGCTGGGGGAATATGTAATGAATTTAAAAAAGAGAAAAACCATAAATGTGCTTACTAAGACAACAGGCTAGCCTATTTGATACTACACAACACTTATGGATTAGTATTGCTTTTATGAATGAGATTATCACTAACTTTGACTCATACATAATCAGGCAGAAATTTTGCAATTATGTTAATATCAAATTCACTTACTTTGTGACATTATGAATATTAATTGATATACATATATATATATATATAATTCTGCCCTTAATGGTGTGCTCACACAATCAAGAACTTGTCATTTTATGTAACATCTTGCAGGTTTAATAAAGCACACGCTTGTTGGTTAAAAGACTTTATCATTTGCAAGTCCTGTCATTCACCTGGGGGGACATGTCTGTAATTGTATTTGGGCCTTGCACACTTTTGCTTCCTCTAGGTTTTCCACCTAGTTCTAAATATGATGTCTCTCCCCTTTACAAAAAAAAAAACTTAATAAAAATTAAATAAAATAAAATTCAAAAAAAAAAATTACAAAAAAAAACTTAGAAAATATAAAGGGGGGTTTCAAATGTTAGATCAGAGCGTGGTTATGATTCTAGGTAGGTAGTAGGTATTATTTCTGCCTCATGTTTTTTCTTTTGAACTTAAAAAATTTTAGAATCTGGGGACTTACATTATTTCCTTAAATGAAACTTGGTGTGGCTACAGACATGTCAGCTGGTGTTAGGACTTGCAAGTCATCTCAAATTATTTTTAATTAGAATCCAAGTGTTGTAAGAAAACTTAATGGTGGTGTAACAAATTAATAGAATGGATAACCAGGAAAATAGCACATTTTATAAAATGAATAAGGGGTTAATGAAGTTTAAGATAATTTAATATGTGTTAGTGTTTAAGTGATTATTTTGTGATGTTGAGTGTGAGATGAACTTTGCAAAGGGGTTATAAGAATGTGATTGATTTTTTTTAATGAATGGGTGCTGATTGACTTCACTTGCACATACCCTGGAGCTTAAACAGATTCTGGACGTGATGAGGGCCGTCAGTACTTGTCGATTTTGATTGTGATTTGTCTCCTGGATTAGACAACGTGTTTTATTGCACCCCGTTATATGGTAATGGTTTATTGAGGGCGTTGCGTTGCGGTATCGGCGATTTTGAATGCGGTCATGGTCCGACCAAGGGCATGGATGTGATGGTTGTATAATTTCGGTTACATTGAATTTTATGTGTACTTTGTGGATTGTAGTTAGTGAGTCAGTTTTGTGGTTTTGTGTCGTGTTCTCTTCTGAAAATTTTACATGGCTGTTTCTCTGCTTTTATCACACCCATCTCGTCGCATCGCTAGAGCACTGTGGAGCGGCTCAAAGGAAGAAGAGTACTTGAGTTTTTTTCGGATTCTTTGTCATTATGTTTTGTAGGGTAAGTTGTGTTATGTGTTTTATGGCGATTTAAGTTAGTGTGTTGTATTTGAATATTGTGCAACTCTGGCGACGGTAGGTTACCAGGAATTGCCCCACCCCATTTCAGGGATTCTCCAGAAACTTTCGGTGTTGGATGGAGTAGATGAGGACAGGTTGTTAGTCTTCTTGGACCTGGTCCTGCAGTTGGCAGATTTCCCGGGTGTGTCCGATGAGGAGGTCTTGTCCCTCATATACCCGTATTGCCGGGGTTCATTGGCCGGTCTGTTCACCAACACTCTGCGTCAGGGCAGCAGTTTTGACACCTTCCATGGGGAAGTGTTGGATTTCTTCATACCCCATCGGCGACGTTTCCAGCTTAAGTTAGATTTATTCTATCGCCCACAGGCCAACGGAGAGGCATTGGGGGACTTCGTGCATGATATAAGGAAAGTTGCCCGTATATTAAGGTTGGGGTTGCCCGAGACGGAAGTAATACAAGTAATACGAGAAGGTCTGAATCCCCAAGAGCGATCCCGGCTAGTTTTCGCAGATCCTCCACGTTGTTTTGCGGACCTGGACCGGTGGTGTGCGCATGCTAGGAGAGTGCAGGAGAATGATGAGTCCCGGGAAAGAGCTGCTAAAGATGTCCAATACTCCAGTGGATCCTTAGGAAGAGCTAAAAAGGACAAACATGGCGGTTGGAGGAATAGACAAGAGACTGTCAGAAAAACTGAATATTCCGGAAGTAATGGAGGCTACAGAGGGGTGGCAAATGAGAAGACGGTAACAACAGTTACAGCTGAGGGAAGAAATAAGTATGAAATTAACAGGGGAAGAAGAAATTATGTTAGTAAACAAACATCGGCAAGTAGGGAGCCTGTAGTTAGGCGTTATTCTTATTTGGAGAAAAGTGAGACTTTAAAGGTTCCAGAGGAATTACAGGGGCCTAATAGAGTAGTGGATGAAGAAGGTGAAGCAGAAGAAGAAAAGCGGAGTAACTTCTGTGGATCAATACAAGAACCTAAGAACGCATCAGTTAATACGGAATTACAGGACTCAGAGAGGACGTCATGGTTGAATCCAGATGCCGCAGAATTTGTTCCGGTATTGTTCGTGAGAGATCCAGATCCTGTAATACCATCATCGTCTACGCAGGGATATGAGAAGTCACTTGATGGTGTAGCTTTACCATCGCCAATAGAAATTAATTCAGTCATTGCACATGAACCTGGACAGCTAGCTTCCAGGGTCGAAAATGTTGAGGATGTTGTAGTTGCTGAGAGTGGTGAAGGCGTGGAATCGACCGAAGAGTCAGAAGAGCGGTCTGCGGATGCTGCAGAGGGAAGTATAGTTATAGGTGTTAGTCAGACTGAAGAGTCTGAGATTGCAGATGGGCACGGGGATGTCCAGGCTGCAAGTGTTTCTGAGGTTGTGGATGGACAAGGGGATGTCCATGCCGCAAGTGTGGTAGAAGTAGATGAGGTAGAGGTTGAGAAATTTGGTGGCAGCGTTGTGGAGTGTGTGAGTGAGAATGATGTAGTGTGTGAAGATGTGCAGACGCCTTCTGTAAGTAGTGTTGAAGATTCCGAAGAGCGGAAAGAAGTTTCAGGTGGACCAGGTGAGCAACTAGAGGAGGACGAGGATGTGCAGTGTTCGGATGGTAGTAGTGGAAGTGATGGCGATGATGTTGATGATGATGAGAATGTTGGAGAAAATGAGATTGGAGAAGAGGTTAGTGAAGATGCGGTTGAAGATGGATCAGAGGAGCAACTGGAAGATGGTGAGGAGGTGCAGTGTCATGATGAGGATTTGGATTATGGGGACGAAGAAAGGGAAATTGTAGAAGAAAAGGAAGAAATTGTAGCAGAGGAGTTAGACGACAAGCATAATCCAAAGCGAAGTGAAAGTAGCGAGGTAAGTTGCCTTGATTCTGATTCAGAAGAAACGAAGCAGTGCAGCTCAACACGAAATAATCTCTCAGAGAGTTGTGTCCGAAAGGAACGAGTCCGAAAGTCCGTCACAGAAAGGTGAGAAGAAGCGGTTAACGGGTAGCGGGTAGATGTTCCCCACAGTCCCAGTGGTGTTCATCTATTTCAGGGTTGCGTCCCTGCCCACGCGAGCCTTGGTTTCCTCCATTCATCCTTATTTCCGGAGGGAGCCATGCCCTTACCCTTACTCCTAGCTATTGAGCCTTTAATGATCCTTACCCCATTTCATCTTCCTGATTTTATCTATCAATAAGGAGTTAGAGAACCTTGCCAAGAGTAGTCCTGGAGATTGTCGGTTTCCCCTGTTCTGGAAAGTTATCATGACGAGAAGGTTAGAGTGTTGGAGAGTGACCTTAGATTGTAGAGGTCGTCAGTTTTCCCTGTTCTAAAAATAAGATGGAGAAGTTATGTCCTGCTGTTTCCTTGTTCATAGATGTTGAATTTGGTTGTCGATCATTGTAGTGTCGGTCCATGCCGCATTCATCGTTTGATTTCTCTGGTGTGTCAGTTTTGGATTAAGTGTGGTTTGTTTAGACGGTGGAAAAGTAAACCCCCCTCTTGCTAGTTAAGCTACTTTGAAAAGTTAAGAAATAGGATTGATGTTCGCGTGCCCTCTGCACGGTCTTCTCTGCCTTGTGAATCGGGTCCGCCCACCCTAGTGTGGGGAGGTGGGCCAGTCATGTGTCAAGGATGGAAGATGCCTTGTTTGCTTCACATGGCAGGTCGGTCCACGACGGTGGACGGTTCTCTAGGGGTACTCGCATATCAAGGTTTGTAACACCTTGTTAGCCTTCGGGCGTGAATATGTGAGTACCAGGAGAGTTAGGTGGTGGTCACCGGAGATGGTGACGTGTTGGGGCGGTCCCGAGAGTTGGCATGGAAGAGAGGACTCGCGTGGGGGATGGTCGCAGTGTGGTAGAGATTTTCAGTCCTGGGAAGGGAGGAATAGTGTTAATGGTCCTGGGTCTCAGTTGTTGAGTTTTGGAGGCCTTGGTGATCAGTACTCAGAGCTGGTCGGCGATTCTTCTCTTTCTCCTGTTCTTTCCTGTCTCTTCTAGCTGCATGCGGACCAGGGCCCGGCGAGCATGCAGGACTCGCACTTACACCTTCTCTTTCAGACACACATTCACTGACTCACACCTCTTCCTTCTGCTTTTTCGTTTTCCTGTGTCATTGAACTCACCAAGAGCGATTTATAATCTGAGATTTCCTGGTTTTCCCGCAGCCGTCGTGCTTGAGGAGTTGTTTGCTTTGGGTCAACCATGTTGCCCTTTTGGGGTGAGGGTGTGCCGTACTGGGTTCGGCAGCGTATTATAAGTATTTTAAAAACGAGCGCCGCTGACGTCACGCACGGCCACACGGCTACGGTAGTTTGTTGTTGGCACACAAATGTTGTGCAGCTACGCAATACAGCTGGCGCTGCCAGCTGTTTCTGTACATTCCTGCAGCCAGAGTTTACTTGGCTAGGCCAAAACATTGAATCGGCCTCATTTCTGTTCTATCCTCCAACCTGGTCATCTGCTCTCGGCTGGCGGCTACCGTTTGTTCAGGACTTCCTCGGCTATCACTATGCCAGGCTAAATAAAGTGTAGCTCCAGGTATGTACAATTTAGCGGGTTCTGAAAATATTCTAACCCCAAATATATTTTGTGTTTCAGCGTCTATTATAAAATATACTTGTGTGTGTGTGTGTGTGTAGAGCAGTTTTCAATGTGTGCGTTAACGCAATTACAAAATTAAATTGATATGAGTGTAAATGTTGTGGGCCAAATTGACTTCAATGAAGAAAATGCTAATGCATCTCGCACTCAGCTGTGTTTGGTGTTATTAACAGTTATGAAATACGTAATTAATTAATTGTTATATTTCAACGAAATACTTAAAAGGTAGTTGGTACATGAGAGAAATAAGTCACAGCTGGGGAGCTTAATACTGTTTAATATGAATTAGTGGCGATATGTGTGTGTGCGCTGTTGATGTTTAAAGTCGGTGTTGGAAGTTAATGTGGACGGCCTATGTGGCGTATTTTTCTTATGACACCCTCTACAACCTATTGTATGTCCAGGTGCTCGAACAAAGGCGAGATGGATGTCGGGTGTGACGAAGAACTGTCCACCCTACTGGCAGAGACGATCTTCTAGCCACGATTGCCGTCGGTTGAGAACAACTGTTTGGAAACTCTTCCAACGCCATGCTGCCCCCAGGACCTGTGATACGACCATTACATTACTGATCAGCGCCACTATTGACTGGTACACCGGACAATCCAGGTGGGAACATTCTAATTATCTATTTCTCTCTTCACAACATGGTGAATGCACAGAAGCCGCCAGAAGCTCGCTCGTGAAGTTTTGACCGTAATACTCTAGCACAAACTCTCATGTTCAATTATGTTATTGCATGTGTGAACATTACAGCAGTAGACTTAATGAAATATCTTATAACTGTTTATAATGTGTAAGAAATTACACACATACACACATATCCGCAGTTTGCTGTAAGATCTAACCTTTCATCTAATTAAGACCATTAGGGAGTTAATTATCTTGTGCTATCATGTCATCTGGTCATGGCTGAGTTTTAATCACGTAACGGGGGCTGTCTGATGCTTTAGATGAGAAACTATTTTCTTTCACACATATACTTAGCGCTTTAATGATTAAAGTCAGGGTCGTTTAGCTGGTTGAGTCTTGGGGCGGTCACTTACATTCTCTGGTGAACTACCAAGGCAAATCTATGCTTAGGAGCTGAGATATTCAGATTAATCTGTCATTTATGTTTGTACATATATATATATATATATATATATATATATATATACATATTATGGTGCATTCATTTACGGTAGTTGGATTGGGGTTTATGAGGAATTTAGTACTGATATGAGGGGTGTTGTGTCATTCATGTTGTATATGTGTTTGTGTGTGTAATTTTACTATATTTTGCTGGGGGAATATGTAATGAATTTAAAAAAGAGAAAAACCATAAATGTGCTTACTAAGACAACAGGCTAGCCTATTTGATACTACACAACACTTATGGATTAGTATTGCTTTTATGAATGAGATTATTACTAACTTTGACTCATACATAATCAGGCAGAAATTTTGCAATTATGTTAATATCAAATTCACTTACTTTGTGACATTATGAATATTAATTGATATACATATATATATATAATTCTGCCCTTAATGGTGTGCTCACACAATCAAGAACTTGTCATTTTATGTAACATCTTGCAGGTTTAATAAAGCACACGCTTGTTGGTTAAAAGACTTTATCATTTGCAAGTCCTGTCATTCACCTGGGGGGACATGTCTGTAATTGTATTTGGGCCTTGCACACTTTTGCTTCCTCTAGGTTTTCCACCTAGTTCTAAATATGATGTCTCTCCCCTTTACAAAAAAAAAACTTAAAAAAAATTAAATAAAATAAAATTCAAAAAAAAAATTGCAAAAAAAACTTAGAAAATATAAAGGGGGGTTTCAGAATGCAGATAAAGTGAATGTGGAAAGTGATTCTTCTTCCTCTGATAGTTTCTGTCCGTTTCGGATGTTGGATAACATACAGACTATTTTAATTATCTGTACTGCTGCATGGAATAAGTCAGTTGTATGCATGCTAAACCAAGTCCTTAAATTTTTCAGCCACGAGATTCGCATTCGCCCAACTCCTCTCTTTCCAAGTACTTTTCCCTGTAGTATGGACTGCAATAAGTAAAATCTCTGTTCATTTCTCATGAGATGTCCCAGATGCTCATGGAATAGTGATTACTGTGTTTCAATTAGTGCTTAAATCGTAACCGATGACATTATTATTGCGTTTAGACAAATTTAATTTGAATTATTGTATAAGAATATCTTGTTGATTTCACAATGTTATTTGTGACTAATTAAAATTGGTAATTAGTGACTGTGTCATTGGTGTCTGTATATTCTTTCCACGGTATAATGCGGCGACCCGTGAAACAGTCGTAACAGTATGTTATAACGTACACTCTTACTATATGTAGACATAACAAACTTAACAACGCCCATCGTAACTGTTGTTGACTCAAACAATATAATATGTTGCTGAAAGAGATGAAAAAAGTACCTTTGAGTTATTTGATAATTGTTTGCACTTTGATAAGGATATGGACTAAACACTACACTTTAAAACATCTGAAACAGGTGACTTGAAAATTCATAAACACTAAATAAAGATGTTAATACATAAACAGGAATATATATGGGACAGGAACAAATGTATATATAATTTGTCGTTTACTAACATCACAACAGCGTGTCGTAATTTTTCATCATTAGAGTGAACATCCACCACGTCAAACTAACAAGCTCGTCGCGCGTGCTGTCGAGCTGAAGTGAAGTGGCGTAAGCGCGCCCCGTCTGGATTACCGTGCGACATTTCTCTACACATATAAAGGTTAGACGGTGGACGGTTGTATACGGGCCAACCAGCATCAGTACAGGTCAAAAACGCGGACAAAGTCAATGCAATTACCAAAACAATGCAACAGTAATTTTAAAGTTTCTTCTGATTATAAAATATTTTTTGAGAAGTCACAGTAAGTAATATCTTTTCCTTTTTGGTGATCAATAGATTATAACTTACGATATTAATTGATGACTCGTTGGGCACTTGTTGAAACATATTGATACGAAGATTTTTAAAAAAATATATAAACACTTAGTACTTTTCACAGTTTTTTTATTTAACTCTGACAGCTGACAGTCGAAACAGCTGTCAGAGTTAAATAAAAAAACTGTAAATCGTTCCAAGTGTTCATATATTTAAAAAAAAACCTTTGCTTATAACCAATTATTGGTAATGACCAATTAATAGAGACTCTCCATCGTAAAATTTCCATTATTGGTTGACAGTAGAAGAAATGATTTTCATTACCCTATTACTGAGGCTGTCAAGGCCGGCGCCAATATCCGGGCTATTAACCCGTGTTTTACTAAACATGTTATTTTCAAAGATGTTATTTTGTTGAGACGATTTGGCCTCACCTCTGGACGCCATCTTCAGTGATAAAACGATTCTACACAATTGACACGATGTTATGTCCACGGTGTTTGTGTTTCCTGACGAAACAGCTGTGGTGAGCCCGAAACGTCGGAAAATAACCACTTTAGTAGACCACCGTCCAATGACCCAGATTTTATTTTCAACAGTGGTTTTCTTAACAACATATCTTCATACGTTTTACAGATATTGTTCTGTTTTTTATTAAACAAAAAATTCCGCCTTTGATGAAACGCCTTCAGTGGATTGATGGTGACAATATGTGTGTCCAGTCATTGAAGATGTCAGACTTTCTACTGGGAACTCCTTAACGATTGTGAAAAAGTTATGAAAAGTTGAAAATATCGCCGTTTCCCTAGGGTTTGGGCATACACAATGTAGTCCCCACTCTGAACATGGCTGCCGCGTATGCTGGTACGTATGTGACCTGTACTTTGGCCAATCACACAGATAGTTGCAAATAATAGGCCTAATTATAACTACACGGTGGAAGTCGCCGTAGCTTAAATAATGCATTTTAACATATTACACGAGATGATATATTAAGGAAATTTTGATACAGTACGGGAATATTTACACAGTATATAACTTGTTAAGCAGAAAAAAAATTTTAGTACAATAAAATAAAAAAATGATTTTATAAGAGATATATATAGTGTTTAAAAATCTTGGAAGCTTGATAAGTGAACACATGACCTGGACTCGTGAAATTAGAGCAAGAATTGATACAGCGAAAGAGGAATTTAATGGGAAGAAAAGACTGTTTTGTGGCAAAATTAATGAAATTTAAAAAATAATGTTAGCGAAATGTTATATGCGGAGCATTTCTTTATATGGTGCATAGACATGTACACTGAGGAAGGAGGATGAGAAAAGATTAAAAGCATTTGAGGTGTGTGTTTGGCGAGCAATGGAAAAAGTGATATGGGTTGATCAGGTAAGGAATTATGAAATTTTGAGAAGAATAGGGGAAGAGAGAAGCATCCCGAAGGTAAGAGAAAATAAGAAAAGGAATTGATTAGGTCATTGTTTAAGAAGAGACTGCTTGCTTAAAACTGCCATGGAGGTTGTCATAGAAGGAGAAAAAAGAAGGGGGTGTAGAAGAATGAAGTCAACAGATAGCATTAAAATCAGAGAGTGTTACGAATAAACGAAAAGACTGGAAAGCGATAGAACAGCTTGGAGAGCTTTTACAATTTGAAGACCTGCCTTAGGGCAGAACACCAAATAATAATAATAAGAGGCAGAGAACTTGGCTGATGATAGACAAAAGAGAAAGTAAACAAGAGGCAAACAAAGTTTAGATTAAGCTCACAATACAAAATATAAGTGTAACAAACGGACTTTAGGATGCATGTTTACAGTGGTAACCAAGTCACGTGTATGAATAGACAAACCAACCTTTTCAACCCGGCTTGTGACTTACTTTTTAGTTTTATGACGCTTTTCGAAGCATATGTTTTATCAGCAGATCTTAATATATATCTCGTAGGAGGTCGTCATTGGTTAAAATTGAACAGATTTGCGTTCACATACGCCTTTGAAAAGAAAACAGGCGTCTACAAATGACCATGTCATGACTGTAATTGTTTTTACATCGGACAAACGGAGAATGCTTTTTAACTAGTAAAATAGTTTTACCTTTTTCTTGTCCGTCTGGTGGCCTTTTCTCTATATTTAATTCTACTCGTTTCGGGACATATGCCCCATCATCAGGAATATCCCTTGGTGAAGTTCGTCGATCATTAAAATATTAAAAACACTTTATATACAATTTATACACATAACAATAAATATAATATAAACATAAAAAAAATATACGTAAAATCCCCAAACTTGAGACACACGCGATATCAGTGGTGCGCACCACGACATGCTATAGTCGACTGCCAAGTCAAGTTTGGGGATTGAGAGACATTGAGACACACGCGATATCAGTGGTGCGCACCACGACATGCTATAGTCGACTGCCAAGTCAAGTTTGGGGATTTTACGTATACTTTTTATGTTTATATTATATTTATTGTTATGTGTATAAATTGTATATAAAGTGTTTTTAATATTTTAATGATCGACGAACTTCACCAAGGGATATTCCTGATGATGGGGCATATGTCCCGAAACGCGTAGAATTAAATATAGGGAAAAGGCCACCAGACGGACAAGAAAAAGGTAAAACTGTTTTACTAATTATATACTATAAGTGGCTTGGATACCTAAAAACATGGATCTAAAGGCTTTTTAACGTTTTCTTGCCCTCACACGCCTGACAAATTAAAAAAATCTTAACACCGTCAACACAAAGTTTAACTATGCTCGTCATTTGTTCTCACACGACCACAATTACACGAATTTCAAGTCTAACTTGGAACCACTACATATCTGTGAAAAAAGGGTCAAATTATGAATGCTTTCGAAGAGTTTGAAATTTACAGAGCATTAACAAACATAAGCAATCGTGGTTTTATATTGAATTATCAGTCAAACTTTAAAGCTAATCCGCTTTAAGATACTGCCTTGTACACGCTTTATCTTACAGAGGCGAAGTGGTCGACGAAAGTGAATAATGCGCATCTACTGACACGTATACAGTGCATAACGATACCGGACTTTAGCGATGAGGCTTTCTACGGGGGATAGTGTAAGATCTCGTGATGAAGCATATACTTTGAAACGCGTCATGAATATAAGAAGAAGTCACAAGGTGGATCAAAATAGGTTAGTTCGTCTAAACACAGTTACTGAAAATTTGATCTGTTAAAATGAAAGTAAAGGGATTTCTGCAAGTTAAAGTGTGAGAAAAGTATTTAAAAAATGTAATAAATATTAACAAGTTGTCTTTTAAAATTAATAATTGTTGCACCATTTCTTTTTGTGTACATTGTTACGAAACGGACCATTATCGATCAACGGAGTGTGTCGTCCTAGGCGTTTCTCGTCTTTTCAAGCAGAGCCCAGCTGTAATGTTTGTGTGCGTACACATTGCTAATTTGAGCGGAAAGACAATTACGTGACACTTATCGTGCGTCAACAATGGAGGCTGTTCCGGACTGCTTCGATCCGCGCGCACTGTGTTCAAGGCCAGACACGACACTGTTTCCAGTGGATTCGAGAGCGCCTGTAAGAGGCGCTTGTTTAATATGTCATTAAAAAGGGGTATAAATATAAGCGCATCCAGCGTCGGTCAGTTCAGTTTATACCGGGCGATTTACTCAGTGCGTCTCAAGTGGTTTATTAGTGATTATTGTGCGGGAATCTATTAATTAATTGACATTATTATTGCTGTGGACAGATTAACATGAATTATTGTGCGGAAATAATCTTGTTGAATAACTTATTGATTACAAACTGTTATTTGTGATAAATTGAAACTGGTGATTAGTGACTTAATTAGTGTCTGTAATTTTGTTTTCCACTGTACCATACGACGATTAGTGAGACCATCGTAACAATATCTGTGCACAAATTATTTGATATTTCTATACAAGTTTAAACAAACAGAAACAGTGGTCACAATTTCTTTTCCCTGAACAAATTACAATAAGTGGACAGCAGTGTCCAATAAACATTTCAAACCTATTAAGTGCTTCAAAATTGAGCTTCAAAATTATTATGACAAATAAGAAAACTAATGGAATCTGTGTGTCGTAATCATGAGAAATGAAAGGACAGAACCGTGCAGTCTGTAGCTATAAATAAAAGCAAAAGAAAATAATATCAAAATCGTATTTATTTTTATTAGCGGTGGTCCTACAGTCTATGCCGCATCCCGCATTTCGATGGCCGTTTCTCCCTATCTTTCCAGTCATCGTCTTCAATAGCTCGATCTCTCATGCTTTTCCTAATTCCTGTTCTGCATTGTGTTATCAGTCTTCCTTTTCTTCTCCTGTTTTGTGGTGTGTAAGTCAATGCTTTCTTTGGCCATCGCTTCACCTCCATCCTCATTACGTGACCATACCATAGCAAATGTCTGGATTCTATTATTTCATCAAAATCGTATCTTCTTATAAAAAAATCAACCCAAACGTCAGCCTCTAGTTAACCGACTTATTTCTGGTGTTAAAGTCAATGGCTGCTGTCTGAAAGGATTTTGTCAAATAAGCAGTAAGCAGCGATAGAAATCTGCAGTTATGATAGCCGAACTTATATAGTTCACCAACGATGTTAATCGCATTTACATGTATCTACATTTATAGAAATGAACAGAGAAATATAGACAGTTACAGGGAGACAGAGGATGAAAGAGAGAGGAGATAAAATGAATGAGACGAAGAAACTTTCAATCTCAGTACGATAAAGGAGGGTTTAGAACCAAGGTTTCACTGGGTAGCAAACGCGGTCAGACCGCTTGTTCTAGCAAACAGACACTCATGAACACGTGTGCAACCTCAACACACACACACACCCACACACTCTCTCTCTCTCTGATAATTGGAATTGTGGTTAATTCAGATTCCCACCACTGCTGCGGCGAAACAGCAGCATTGGTTTCCGTAGACCTTAACTTGAAAACAGATAAACTTTCATTATTCTCTGTTCTGAACTAACTGTAATGCCTCCGTCCCGAAATGGCCATTAACGTATTTAACACCAGTGTTTTAAACTAACTAAATTTTTATTGTTTTAATCACTACGCTAATTAATCATCATCAACCGTGCCTCTACAACACTTGGTGGGTCTTGGCCTGCTCTAAGAGTCGACTCCATTCTTCCTTATTGTATGCCTTGGCTTTCCAGTTTCTTATGTTCAGCTTTCCGAGGTCCTCCTCTACCCGGTCTTTTATTATACTCCGGGGTCTTCCCCTTTTCCTAATACCCATTGTTCTCTGGTAGAAAATATGTTTCGTAGGCTGTCCTTCTTCCATTATTTCAGTGTCCAACCCACCTTAGCCTGTATATTTTGATTATCCTGACAACTTCCGTTTCTTTGTAAAGATGGTATAGTTCATAATTATAGCGCCTGCACCACATTACATTTTCTTGTACTCCTCTAAATATTGTTTCCAGAATACGTCTTTCACAGTAACCTAGAAGTCTGTCGCTATTTTTTGTGACCGTCTAGGTTTCTGAAGCATATGTCAACACTGGCCTGATAAATGTTTTGTAGATTTTGCATTTCGTGCTTCTTGAGATGAAGCTAGATGTCAAGTGCTTTTTTAATCCATAGTATATTTTAATTGCGAGATGTATTGTTCTTCTTTTATCAGTGTTAGTGTCGTTAGTGCTGTTTATCTAGGAGCCAAGATATATGACCTCCTTTACTGCCTCTTTATTTTTTGTCCCTATTTCAAAGTTCTGAAGGGTAATTTGTTGGCAGCGTACAGTACGCTAATTAGTTATTCGCGTTTTTCACCATGAATCTTTGTTCCGACCAGACAATACGGCTGTGTAGTTACAGTACCGTACCTCAAACAGCAAAGTCAAGCGTCGCAAGGGTCGCCTGAAAGAGCACAGAATTCTGGATTGATGACCAGACAGACCGAGGGCCTCTCTACAGGCAAGTATAGACTGCAGGGGACAATTTAATTAAATAATATTTATTATTTTTACCGGAACTGTATTTATAACCTATGTGTCATCAGACTGGTTTTTAATGTACGGGTTTTAAGATGAAGGATTTCCAACGCATAATTTTCCCTGCCAAAGTGGTCGGTAAATTTACATGTATAGGTTTTGAGACTATTCGAAATCACAATGTAATTATAAACTCTATAATATTTAGTAATCTTGGTGCAATTTAAGGCCAATCTTATGAATACTAGAAAGGGTCATTAGATTGTACACTTTCAATCGTGCTTAATGTGATGTCAGGGGAAATTTAAATTCAGACATCTGTCGGGAAAGTCGTGCCTATATTCAATACGTTTGCGGAACACTGTTTAGTGGCCTACACCAACAGTCGGCAACACTGCGTCCGTCGATAAGGTTTAACGCGCCCGCGAACGAATTTGTAATTTTCTTTTCTTTTCAACAAATGAACACAGAAGAATGAAGGGAAGCACTATGTATTTTGTACGTTATTCGAAGTACTCTATTATAAAATAGTACAAAGCCTTTCAAATTTTACTTTTTTTCTAATAGAGTAATTACTGTGATTTAGTGTTTTAAAGAAAAGGATATGAAATCTTCATTTATGTTTTAAGTAAGATTTTTCAAGTTTTATATTTCTGTATACTGTATAAAAATAAATAATTTTTATTATGGTAAATTCTTTAAATTATTTTGATTAAAATGTGTTCCTGTTTAAGCATTTTTTTTTTTTAATTTTGTTAGTTTTAACTTGCATGTGCATTATGACAGATTGTTGATGAGGTACTCCTAATGTGAAGGAGTATTTATACGAAAAATATTGCAAAGCTTTTTTTTAATTCGGTGTTTCAGGTCGCTAAATATAAGCGCACGATTATTATAAAGCGACGGTTAATATTCGTAACGTCCAGCTATTGACCACTGATGTCCAACGTCCAGCTCCGCAGCTTTCAAATTTTAACTGATGGTGATAGGAGGGGATGTGCCCATCTCCTCACTTATATACGCGCCCCCATAATTCAAAGGTTGCCTATGACTGGTCTACACTATCGACTGAAAGTGTGATATGTTGTCCACAATTTTAGGCTGCATGAGTAAGCTGCAGTAGCGCCTGGAGCGGCGGAGTACGTCCCGCTAACGTCGCAGGAGCAACAATAACTCAAGGGACGGGAACACTGGCCATTACAAATCGTTTGGCAACCGACCAATCGGATTTATTGCATCATAATCTTCAGTCTTCAACGTCAGGACAGTGAAAGAAAAATAATACAATTAGTATTTTACTATTATTTTACTACTTGTTGTGTAAAATAAAGTACAACACATTTCATAAAATTTTGCAAACGTTTCCTAGTTATCCATGAATCTTAATACAAGACTCTAGTTGTAGCTTTCAATGATAAAAATTTAAGCAAAAATCGGTTAGTAAGTATAACACAAATTTTTTATGTGATTTGTGTCGACGTTTCGACAGTATTTATTGTCATACGGAAGTGCGTACGAATTCAAGAGAAAATATTTAACACAACAGATCAATTAATGTGTGAGGGAATTGAAAGAGTTTGTTTTACATCTGTCAATTAATTGAGCTGTCGTGTTTGCTGCTATCTCATTTATTTATACATAGGTCAAGATTATGTAAATAAATATTGTCGAAACATCCTCAGAAATCATATAAAACCCTTTTGTTATACTTATTGACAAATACTCACTAAACTACCAATCACTAAATGTAATTGATCAACGGTCACAACTACATTAGGCATTTAGTTGTCGCATTAATCATATTTCATCTTGTAACTCTCAAAAGGTTAATTTACTAAAAGTTTATTTTTCTTAATCTTTAAAAATATTTATTGTAAAAAAACTATATTCCTATGTTTTTTATAAAATAAGTGTAATACAGAGGCTTGAATGCCAATATTGACACACATTTCATGCTTTCTGTGACACTTTAATTCAAATTAAATTCTAAGTAAAATTCTTTTTTTTCAAGTAAGTAAAATAACAATTAATAAAAACGTGTTTGTTAATTTTTTAGAGGACATATCCAGTAGAACAGGCTTAAGAATTCTCTGCTGAAAAAAATTTACATTTCTCACGAACATTAAAAATGCTGCAGCTAACAGATAGGTTGGTTGAATACAGAGGGTTTAAAAATTTAAGTACCTAGGGGACGTAATTCAAGATAATGGTTTAAAAAAATTTGTTATAGAAGAAAGGATTCATAAAATGGAAAGAGCATATGGTATAACTAAAGATATTTACAATAAAAAGTGCATATCTAAATATGCAAAAATAAGGCATTACAAAGTACACTACAAATGCCTATATGCAAGTGATTCTCTGGGGCATTGAATTATAATTTAGACAAACTAGAAATTTTGGAAAGGGGTTTTATTAGGAAAATATTAGGCCCACGAAAATCTTCAGGAGGTTGGAAATTAAGAAGTAATGATGAAATATATCAAATTATAGAAAACATAACAGAAACAGTAAGAAAAGAAGACTAATACTTTTTGGACATTTATATAGAATGGACGACAATAGGTTAACAAAGCAGATCTTCAAATATCTGCGGGGGAAAAAGTCAACATCAAGTTGGATTAAAGAAGTTGAAAAGTTTAGAAAAAAAATAATAAAAAACGCAGAAGAGCAATTGAATGAGAAATTATTCGGGCAAAGTCTAGTAAAAATGGAAGGAGTCTAGGGTAGGAGAGAAGGAGAGAGAAAACTCAGGTTCAAAGTGAACTGAAGAGAGGAATAAAAGACACAGTGAAAAGATGAAAGAATATTAGAGAAAAGAAAAGGACAAAGAATAATGAATTGTAATTGGCATGTGGTCCTTAGATGTCCTATACACAAAAAACGTTTATGTTTACAATTTTTGTAATACCGATAAAATTGTTAATCATTCGCTACAAGGACTTTTAAAATTTCTCCACAAACTCCAACCTGAAGTATTCCAATGTACGTAAAAGAATTGCATGTAAACACAACGTGTTTGCGACAATAAATACACGTGTTATAGTAAACAACATTGGCAAAGCAAAAGGAAATTTAGAAATTTCTCCTGAAATATGCAACGCTCGCTGTAAATTTAATGTGATTATTCTAGCTAGCACTCGCCCTTCGTACTAAATTATCAAGGCCCTCCGCTGTAATTACAACCAACCCTCCAGTTACTAACACCCTCTTCATGCGTAGCAATTCATGAGCGTCTAGACATTTTAGTAAACACGCATCTGAAACAGGTATATACAGAAGCATTTAATTTTATATTCATATAATAAAAGTATTATCAATACATTGGAATTTTCCTCGTAAAACTGTAATGTATTCTATGTACTATGATGAACGTAGTTTTATTTTAAGTTCTTAAAAATAATATACTATTTGATGCGTGGATGTTGTCAGCTGACTGATTGAGTGTTAGTTTATTAATTAGTGTGCTATATGGTCTAGCAAATAATATAAATAATGATCAATAAGCGTAAGCCATGTATAGAGCAGACGAAATTAGACATTCGTCTATTTATTGAACGGGCAAAGTGACTTGTTTTGACTTGAATATTTGGGATATTTCTGTCCATCTATCTATCTATCTATCTATCTATCTATCTATCTATCTATCTATCTATCTATCTATCTATCTATCTATCTATCTATCTATACGTCTGTCTGTCTGTCTGTCTTCTGTCTGTCTGTCTGTCTGTCTGTCTGTCTGTCTGTCTGTCTGTCTGTCTGTCTGTCTGTCTGTCTGTCTGTCTGTCTGTCTATCTATCTATCTATCTATCTATCTATCTAATCTATCTATCTACGTAACTATCTACCTACCTACCTACCTACCTACTTATCTACCCATCTATCTATCTATCTATCTATCTATCTATCTATCTATCTATCTATCTATCTATCTATCTATCTATCTATCTATCTATCTATCTATCTATCCATCCATCCATCCATTCATCCATCCATCCATCCATCCATCCATCCATCCATCCATCCATCCATCCATCTATCTATTCATCCATCCATCTGTCAATCTATCCATCCATCTATCTATCTATCCATCTACCTGTCTACCTATCTATCTATCTATCTACCTACCTACCTACCTACTGATCTATCTATATATCTGTCTGTATGTCTAGCTATCTGGTTATCTTTCTATCTATGTATCCATCTATCTATCTAACTTTCTCCATGTCTTTCTGTATGTCTGTTCGAAATCAGGAACCAAAATGTGGGAGAAAATATTGATAAAACCGCTAAAATTGAGCTGGTTATCAAATTGCAGACAATTCCCACTAACATCTAAATGTAATGTAAAGTGTCAAAATTTTGGAGCCTAAGAAACAATTCAAAAATTTTAAACACGAATGTAAAAATCTAGCAGGGTGTCGGACTAATATGAGCACTCCTCTAAACAAAATGTTTCTAACGTTCATTGTATGATTGTGTGCTCTACAGTTATTAAACTATTAAAAAAAAAGATAAGTAATATCTGCATATTTGTAATTTTCCATAGTGTGAGAAAAATGATTCAATATCAAAATTTATGTAATAATAAATTATGTAACTTTGTTCAAAATTGGCAGCGAGTTTTGCAACTGAAGCACCATGCTAGTTTATAAATGAATATAGCAATTAAAACTGAAAAATATAGTAGAAACTTGAAACTGATGATTAGCCGATTGGTCGATTAGTGATCACGAACAAAATTGTAGACATGGTTTCGTGACGTGCAACAATAAAAATTACTTTCTAATTCAAAAGTATGAAAGCTTGCATAAACTACAGATACAGAAACAGTGAAAATGTAATTTCTTCGTGACTATTACCGTCATCATCTAAAGACCATCCCTTGTCATGTTAGCCACGTCTCTCTCTCTCTCTCGATCATTGTCCTCTTTAAATCGCTGTACGATAGGAAGTTCATGTTATTTCCCATGCCTTTGGAAAACGCTGGTCTCGGTCGCTCTCTTGGTTTTCCCCCAAACACCTTTCCTGAAAAATGCTACTTAAGAATCGATTGTGTCTTAACGCGTGCCCGATCGATTTTGCCTTTCTTTAACCAATCATTTTAAAAAGAAATCTAACTTCGTTCACATCTTCATTACTATTCTTATTCATTCTACTTGTCTTCATCGTTCTCCTTCAGACCCAAAATTCTATTGCTTCCAGCTTCCTCCTTTCTGTTTTGTCGACGGTCCATGCCTCACACCCATAAGTTAAGACACTCGACAAAAATGTTTTTGCAAACTTTCCTTACCTCCATATTTAAGTAATTATTTGTAAGTAAATTACATTTTTATTAAAACTCGTGCTTTATAAAGCTATTCTTCTGTTAATTTCTGTCCCATATCTATTTTTACTAGTGATGTTATTTCTCAGGTTGCAAAACTTTTCAACCCCTTTTAAAATTACATTACCCAATTTAATGTCAAGATTAATTACCGGGAATTAAAAATTTTCGAGTAAAACAAAATTTGTATTTAAATTATCTGCCGGGCCGTTTGGCCGTGGTCCAACGTTTTCATTAAAACCAAACGTTTCAGCAGCACCACTGGCTGCCACCTTCAGTGGATGTATCGAGTCAAACCTAACGCGGGATATCGTACGTCAGGCTGCCAGTACTGTGGTAAGACTTCACATCCACTACATACACTCACACATACACACACACATACATACACGTATACATTCACATATACATCCACTGAGGACGGCAGCCAGTGGTGGTGCTGAAAGGTTTGGTTTTAATGAAAACTTTGGACCACGGGCAAACAGCCCGGTAGATAATTTAAATACAACTGACACCGGCCGCGAAAGCCTTCGCACAATAGAACAAAATTTACTAATATCAATTTGGAAAAATTTTAGATCATGCTTAAACATTTTGCAGCTGGTAAGAATCTAATCAAGTAAATTGTTGCACCTTACGTATTAAAGCAATGGCTGGTGTTAGTGTGACAGTGTACTTAGACACAATCAATGTTTGTCAGTCACCAGTATCGCTGGTGTACAGTACATATTAATGTCGGGTTGACCACACGGTGCGTCCCGACGCCGTCACCGGGGAGACGGGACAAGCTGTGACAACGCTTACTTTGATGTAGGCGATAGACAGTACACTGACCATTGCATGACAGACAATAAAGAGAATAAACAGCAATATACACAAACACACCACTGTGATATGATTAATGCATATACCACCTGGTGCAAATTTCTGAGAAATTTTCATTGTTACAGAGATCCCTTTGTGGTTGTGTGTTCGACTGCGCTTCACGTATTTTGCAATTTCTGGTATGAGTGTGTTTTTGTACGTATATATAAACAAGGGTCAGTATCCATTCTTTTTCTTAACGCAGCCGCTCAAAAACTAAAAACTTAATTAAATCCTCTAAGAGTCTTTTAAATTTTGTGTGATATACGTAAGGCATTCTTATTTACATAACAATAACTAATTGATTCATTTCCAACTTTCGAGTAAAATAGATATTCTCTACGGACGATACCAACGTTCTGTAGATTACGACCAACGGTAGGAGTCCTACCTTTGAACCTCTGGTCTTGATCTGTTTTGGAGATCCACCTTCTACGTTCTCCCCCCCCCCCACAAGGGAGGAAGGAAAGAGACTCAACCTCCGTGCGTACCACGGTAACATTATAATCAACTGTTCTAGAACAACACCGCGTGTATTCCGTGTTTATATATTTTATATTTATTTACGACATATGTGTAAATTATACGTAATTTGTTTTAATTATATGTCAAAGTTTACTGAGGGATTACACCTGAATATAGGACATATGTCCAGAAAAGAAAAGCCACTAGACACTAGGATTGATAAAAGAGGTAAATTTTATTCTATTCATATACGTATGAGTGGTTTGGATACCGAAAGCATTAATTTAAAAATTTTACTGATGTTGATTTTTCAACATAAAATATGAGACTCATATTTCCACTTCCGTTAGTCCTAACACTATAGCAAACTTTACCAATCTTCAAGTCGACCAAGACAATCTAGCAGTTTTCGAAACCCGTGAAGGACGTTAGGCACCCGCCCTCGTTGTGCGGAGTCTCTGGAGTTCCTTGGTCGTCCGGCCAGTTGTTCATCGCAACTACTTACTAAACGCAGAGTCCATTCACGCGGTGATGAACACAGCCGCTACTGTCGTTCGAGGCAGCCGGTAAAGTCTGATATAGCGGAGCACGCGTTCGCCAATGCCGACCATTGCACACCCTTTGAAGGGACAAAGCTTCTGTCATCGGTGAGTGCGTATTCCCTCGCCTCCATATGGAGTCTGTCCAGATACAGAAACATACATCTATTGCAATGAATAGGCGGGTTGAGTCCCTCTCATTGAGTGCTCTTTAGACGCGAGTTGTGGCGAACCAATAAGAATTTGCCTCCCTTCTGATTAGCTGGTGGTGTCAGAAATATGTGTGTCCTACTCATAGCCACTAGCCTGAACCACAGTTCAGTGGTCAATGACTACGAAACATTTGTCAGTGTTTTTCAGGCTTATGCACTGAAGATGCCCGTCGAAGGCGCGCGAGCAAAACGTTTGCACCAAACAACCTTGGACCACGGCCTTACAGCCCGGCAAGCCCAAGTAGTCATAATATTGGACCACGGCCTTACAGCCCGGCAAGCCCAAGTCCTCATAACCTTGGACCACGGCCTTACAGCCCGGCAAGCCCAAGTCCTCATAACATTGGACCACGGCCTTACAGCCCGGCAAGCCCAAGTTCTCATAACATTGGACCACGGCCTTACAGCCCGGCAAGCCCAAGTCCTCATAACATTGGACCACGGCCTTACAACCCGGCAAGCCCAAGTCCTCATAACCTTGGACCACGGCCTTACAGCCCGGCAAGCCCAAGTCCTCATAACATTTGACCACGGCCTTACAGCCCGGCAAGCCCAAGTCCCCATAACATTGGACCACGGCCTTACAGCCCGGCAAGCCCAAGTCCTCATAACATTGGACCACGGCCTTACAGCCCGGCAAGCTCAAGTCCTCATAACATTGGACCACGGCCTTACAGCCCGGCAAGCCCAAGTCCTCATAACATTGGACCACGGCCTTACAGCCCGGCAAGCCCAAGTTCTCATAACATTGGACCACGGCCTTACAGCCCGGCAAGCCCAAGTCCCCATAACCTTGGACCATGGCCTTACAGCCCGGCAAGCCCAAGTCCTCATAACATTGGACCACGGCCTTACAGCCCGGCAAGCCCAAGTTCTCATAACGTTGGATCACGGCCTTACAGCCCGGCAAGCCCAAGTCCTCATAACCTTTGACCACGGCCTTACAGCCCGGCAAGCCCAAGTCCTCATAACATTGGACCACGGCCTTACAGCCCGGCAAGCCCAAGTTCTCATAACATTGGACCACGGCCTTACAGCCCGGCAAGCCCAAGTTCTCGTAACATTGGACCACGGCCTTACAGCCCGGCAAAGCCCAAGTCCTCATAACATTGGACCACGGTCTTGCAGCCCGGCAAGCCCAAGTCCTCATAACATTGGACCACGGCCTTACAGCCCGGCAAGCCCAAGTTCTCATAACCTTGGACCACGGCCTTACAGCCAGGCAAGCCCAAGCCCTCATAACATTGAAGCCGGCCGTGAAACTTTCGGACAGATTTTATGAAATTCCTAACCGGCAGTGCTTCATAATATTAGTGTTTCTTTGTAGTAGCGTAGTAAATGTAGCGTACACAATTACGTGCGACAAGACGAGTAGCCTACCCATAAATTATTAAAAGACAATGGCGACGTACGCGAAGAAACATAAATATCTCCTAAAGTATACAACGTACGCTCTAAATTTAATGTGATTATTCCACGCTCGTCCCCTGTACTAAATTATCAAGCTTCTCAGCTACAATTACAAGCGCCCTCTTGTTACTAACACCCTCCCCCATACGTATCCTGCTGTTTGTATGTGTGTGTGTTTGTGTGTGGTTTGGCATGTTTTCAAAGCATACCCACTTACGTTTACGTTACCGCATGTAACAAGTATTAGACATGTTCTGTTTAGGTTTACATAATGAAGATGGAGAAAAATAGCTTTTTAATAAGAAAATTGTGCCAGTGGTTATAATTACAAACAGAATTATTACTGTTGCACACCACTATAGAAAAATTATTCCGATTAGCGCTTTCAAGCTTTACATCTCATTGTCAGATTGGAAATAACAATAACAGAACAAAAAACATCTTTTTCATACACCCCCTTGCCCTACCGCCCGTACACATTTTCGTAAGTTAAATGTCCTTTCTGGTTATGATTAACTACCGAGTTCAGTCACCCATATCATCTGTACTGTTACATATCTTCCTAGTACATTCTGTGTTTATGTGTGTGTGTGTGTGTGTGTGTGTGTGTGTGTGTGTGTGTGTGTGTGTGTGTGTGTGTGTGTGTGTGTGTGTGTGTGCGTGCGTGCGCGCGCGCATTCGTTCAATACCTACGTTGTAAAACCTTTCTCATTTACACTTTTAACTTAAAGTTCCTTTTCGGTACAGTTTTACAGTGCATTATGTTGTCAAAACCTTCCATTTTACTTTCTTATTCAACGAAAACTACAACTTAGATAAACACTCTTTCGGTCGCTTCCTATCACCGCCTATGGTAATCCATAATATAAAATCATAGACTAGATACGTTCACGATGTGTTGGTAATTTGGGAAGAAAGTATAGAAGAATTGCATGCGTTTATAAATGATTTAAATAATAAGGATAAAAACTTACAGTTTAAAGAAGAGATAGGAAGTCAGAAAATATATTACTTAGATATAAACATAGAAATTAAAAAAAAACTAAAAACTACATTTTGACTTAATTAGGAAAGAATTGAATTCTGACATAATTATACCAAAAGACTCTTACTACCCTTATAGATATAAAATGGCGGCAATCAATTCATTTTGTTATACAGATGAAAAGTGCTTAACGAAGACAGAAACAAAAGATGAGGAAATGAGAAAGATAAAGGGAATTCTAAAGAACAATGACTATAACAGCAACATAGTGGATAAAGTTATAGAAAATATTAACATGCAAAAAGCTAAAAAAAGAACCAAATCAAAAGAATTATGGAGGTACATTGACATACTACATAGGATCACATACCAGACAAATTTTAAAATGTTTTAAAAATACGCGGTAGATATAGCAATTAAAAAATGTGAAACACTATTTGATAAGATAAGGAATAAAAATATAGAAAAAAATCCCAATAGCACAGAGAAGCGGAATTTATAAGTTAAGATGTAAAGAATGAAACAAAGTGTACTTTGGTGAGACAGGACGGAAATTTGTATGCAGGTTGTCTGACCACAAACGTGGAGAAGGTAAGAGAACAACAAATTTGTTATATGCAAAACATTTCATACAAGAGAACCATAAGATTGTTAATCCTTTAGAAGACTATGCAAGTTTAAAAGTAGTGAATAACACATTTGAAAGAAGGCTTAAAGAGGATTTAGAAATATTGAAAGAAAGAGAGAAAGGGTTAGTTAATTTAATGAATACTAAAACTAAGTTTAAATATGAAGAAATATTTTATAATATAATTAAGAAGTCAAAGGTGGAGGGCGAATAGGTAAAATTAAGAAAGAAATGAAATTGGATATATGGATGTTTTTGAAATAAGGGTGAGTGACTTCGACCTTAGGCGGTGATTGGAAGGGACAAAAAGGGTGTTTACCTAACTTGTTGGTTGTGTTGTATATAGAAAGAAAAAGGTAAGGTTCTGACAATATAACGCATTGTAAAACTGTACCGAAAAACGAACTTTCAGTTAAAAGAGTGAATGAGAAAGGTTTTACAACGTCAGGTATTGAAAATAATGTACACACACACACACACACATAATGTACGTTTTTTAACCTAGTTACAAGTGCTCGAGCAATTTTGAGTGCACGGCTTTGTCAGAGACACTGCATCTCCTCGGTTAATCGAGAAATGTGTAGAAGCTTTACGTAACTGCATCTGTCAACTTTTTGAAGCTTTACGTAATTGTTGAAGCACTATATTCTCAATCCCTCTCTATGCACTATGTTAAATTTAAAGTACATGCAACCAATATCGACAAGCATTGACTGCGTCTATAATAATTATGGACACATGCAACTGTGCATATTATATTTCTTAAACATTGTAACAAACAACCGAAGCGATTGTTCCCACAAAATTCACAACAAAAGCGGTCCGTTTGGAAATGTCATTCAGGAACAAGATGGTGACATTAGAAGGAAACCAGAACACGTTATTGCCTGCATGCGGTCAGTTTGAACGCCAAACCACACCTATTGAATGTTCAACACACATTATTTATCTTTATAGTGTTAGGGCTTTCAAAAATTTGTAGCCGTTAGACAGTTGTTGTGGTGATGCTGTTAGGAGATTCCAACTGCTAATAAATGCTCTGAAAGAATTTTAATTGTTTCAATTAAAAAATATCGGTATGGAGAACCATACGTGACTTCCATGTTCTAATATTTATATTTAAAATCATTTTCTAAATGTAATACTTCCATAGAAAATACTTCTATCTAGTTTTTGCTTCAGCCTTAAACACAGTACTGTGGTCAATAACGTATACCACCTCACGTTAGGGCACTTGATTTTCACTGATGCTGGCAGTCGATGGCAGTGCCGAAACCTCTGGTTTCTTAAAAAAAATTACTCTTGTTAAAACATAAAACGTTGCAGGTAAACTACTTGCACGCGTTGTGTTGGTGTGGGTTTCGGCACTTTTCATTTAAAAAGCGTGCAAACATAAGGAAATAAACATGATTCAGGCCAGAAATAACGCGAATTGTGTGTGTGTGTGTGTGTGTGTGTGTGTGTGTGTGTGTGTGTGTGTGTGTGTGTGTGTCCTGCCAGCCTTTTTATTGCGGTAATCACAATAATAAAACTTTGGAAAAGTAAACATTACATAATTGTGATATGCTTGCCTGCCAGGAACGATATATTTCATACGTGATTTAAATTAAATTGAAAAATATAGAATTTTGTTAAAGTGAAATGAAATGTTTCCATAGAAACTACTTCTTTGTTGTCAATAACGTAGTACACATATAAAACTTATAACAATTTACCTCCTCCCTCATCAACTACCCTTTTAATTTATAAAAAAATTACCCCCTCCTCCCTTCAACTATCCTTTTCGTTTATAGATATTTCATCTACCTTTCTACAGTGGATTATTATGACCTTCTTTTAAGGATACTTTATTTATCAAAATTAAGCACTTTACTCTCACTAAAACGTAAAACGTCGCAGGTAAACTACCCCTTTTCCTTAACCCATCTTCACCAAAAACAATAGGCCTTGAGCCATCTACAATTCACGGCTGTATGCAAAAAATTATTTGATTCTGCTTGAATTTGAGGCTGTTATCGTTTTCCATAAAACAAATTCTACACAGACACACACACATAGACACTTTTCGAAAAATGACTTTTTTTTCATGTTTTTAGGGTAGTACAATCAGAATCTGCCGTTATCTCGAACACGATTTTTTTCGCCATCACCATAATTCCATTTCCTTATGGAACATGGAAGTAAAAAACCAACGCTTTATAATGTTAAAGAGCAAACTGTTGAAATTTGCCCTATATTGAAAAATTACAATGTGATGTTTTTATAATATTCACACACTTATTGCTTACAAATTGTACCTATATTCTCAATGTTCTATTGTAGTGTGTTCACTGTTCATAACCTAAAGTTACCATATATATAATTTATAAAGAGTTTTAATTACTCACATTGTTAATATTGTGATCGCGAATGCACAGTATATATGTCCTGACGATGGACTATGATCGAAATGGATCAAAATTAAGGATGTGAATAATTAAAATTTTATTATAAATCATATGTATGGTATCTTTAGGTTATGAACAATGAACACACTACAATAAAAGATTTATTCCTTTGTAAGCAACTAGTTGAATATCCTGCAGGTCTCCCATGTAATATCTTCAAATACATACACTACAAGTAGCTTTATTTTTACCTGACGTACGTTTCACAGAAATTATTCTGTATCTTGAGTCGTTTGTTTGAATTGCAATTGAATCTTCCGCTTAACATTGTAATAATTCTAACACTGTATAGTAATAATTTTGTTTAACATTCAATTAACATTTAATAAAACGTCTGAAGATACAGAATAATTTCTGTAAAACGTGCGTCTGGTAAACGTAAACCTACATGCAGTGTATTTATTTGAAGATATTAAATAGAAGATTTATGTTTAAACAGTTATTATTTTTGGACTCATATTTTTTCCACAGAATTATTCATCAGTCCATGAAAATGTTTTAACCGGCTGGAGAAACGGCCGTTTAATTTTGAACACAAAATACAAGTTGATATAAAAGATACGAATACATATTACATACTATTATTATTTTGTAAAGTTGTCTTAAAGGATTTTTCAACTGGATGCTCATTACTTATCTAGGTCCTTTGCGTCTGTTTCCATCTGATAATACACAATTCTGTGCCACAGTACTATAGGATTTGGGGTATATCTTGCCAGTGACTTCAGTCGTTCGAAAAACTGAAGATAGATTCCAATGGCGAGGGCGAAAGGAGTATTGAAAACAGTATTAGACTACGGCCTATTAACCCGGCAGAGAACGATATTGCCACGTAATTAGGAACGTTCTCGAACAATGGGGTGTGTCCTTCTCCGTGTTTGTCGGTCAGCCCAGCTGTAATATTTGTATGCACAGATGAAATGAAAGACAATTACGTGACGCTTATCATGCGTCAACAATCGAGTCTATTCCAGACCGCATCGGTCAGTGCACTGTGTTCAAGGCCAGACATCGACACTGTTTCTAGAGACCCTGTAATACTCAGTTTCCTCGACACGACATCCAGAAAGTGACCGATTATTCTGGCATCTCAGCGGGTTATAAATATATGCATCCACCGACGGTCAGTCAGTTTACTTCGGGCGATTATTCAGTGTGTCACAAGTAGTATTTAGTGAACCGTGATTATTGTGCGGGACTCTATTAGTTGACAATGTTATTGCGTGTGGACAATTTAATTTGAATTATTGTACGAGTATCATCTTGTTGAATAACTCGTTGAATTCAAACTGTTATTTGTGACAAATTAAAGCAGGTGATTAGTGACTTCATTCGTGTCTTGTATTTTGTTTTCCACTGTACCATACGACGATCGGTGAGACCGTAGTAACAATATTAATAGAATAATAATGTTATTATTATTATTAATATTAATAATAATGTTAATGTCTTATTTAATGTATACAGTATCTCCTTTCACTTCTAGTGTCATCAAACTTTGCACAGTTTCTTCTGTCCTGTCATTTATTCCTTCTACTTTTCCTTCTACGATAATCACTTTCAGATATTTCTACGCAATAGATGTTCCAGCCAAGATGCTTTCTCTTTTTCCACACTTTTAGCAGTTACTTTCCTAATTTTTTCCTCAATTTTCATCCTTTCTTACTCCATCAGTATATTTTACCTAACACGTTTTTTGACATTACATGCTTTAAAACTCTCTTAGTGCATTACTTCTTTTTTCATTTTTTGTCGTCTGTGTTTCATTGGTATATACAAGCACATTGGAAACTACACGTTCAGTAAATATCTTTTTTACCGCAATAGGAATCTTTTTGCTGTCAGTACTGGTTGTGCCATTTCCGAAAGCTCTCTTACCCACAGATTTCTTTCTCAACAATTTTCAGCTAACTTTCCTATACTTTTTGTCAATTTTTCGTCATTTCTAACTATGTCAGTCCATTTTACCTTGCACATTTGCTTTGCCGGAACCAGTTTTAAAGCTGGCCAGTTCTTCAATTATTTTAAATGGCCCGTGTTTCACTTCCATATACATTCACACTTGAAATTACGAGAGTGGATAAAATATGAACCGGAATTATTTTCCAGGTGCTCAGTAAGTGAACAGAACACTCTGCGGTCATGCGGGGATAATGGTGGGTACCGTATGTCTGAATTTGGCTCGGACTCGTGACGCGAGTCTCACATCTCGTCAGTAGAATAATGACTGAGTAAGAGTTGTGTTCATTCATTGTGCAAGGAATAAAAATCAAATTTCTTGTTACAAAAGGCGTTAAACCTGACAAAATGTTGAGGAGACTTTGAGCACAATAACTTGAAGAAACACTTTCAAAGACGCAAGTGTTCCATTAGGACAAACATTTTTTTTCTGGACGGAAAACTGTGAAAACCAACCCTGCCAACGACAACCAAGGACAAATGTCACAAAAGAAGACATTCATGCTGTCCATAGCCTTATTAGTTCAGATCGGCGCATAAAGATTTCTGAAATTGCTTCCGCAGTAGAAGTAAGCTATGGAAGTGGTCAAGCCATCATCAGCAATAATTTAATTTTTGGAAAATGTCTGTCAGGTGGGCTCCTCGTCTCCTTACCCAGGAACAAAAACGTGTTCGTCTGAATGTTTGTGAAAGCCTCCTGACTCACTATGAGGAGGAAGGGGAGGATTGTTTGCACAGTATTGTGACTTGTGGTGAAACATGGGTCCACCACCACTACACCCTTGAATCGAAACAAGCAAGCATGGAGTGGTGGAAGATAGATCTGTTCCGGTCAAGGTCAAAACACGCTTGTCAGCTGGAAAGTTTCTTGTGACCGCATTTTGGAACTCCGCGGGCATTCTGTTGATATACTGTCTTCATGAACGAAGAACAATGAATGCTGCCTATTACTGTAAGCTTCTGGACGATGCAAAAGCAGCCTATGGCAACAAATAGTGTCGGAGAACAATGTGAGACGTCATTCTTCTTCATGACAACTCAAGGTCCCATACCGCGCGAAGGTAGGGGCCTAATACATTAAATAACCGTGTTTGACCTCTTTAAACGTTTACTGATCTACTAGGCTTTGAACTACTAGTGGGCTATAAACTTTAACAGTAAATATTTACAATTAACTGTATTTTACTATTACACAAGGGGCCCAACTTTCACACAACGAACAGTAGAAGATAACGGACAACTAGAATGAGACGGATAAGGGAGGAGGTAGGCTCCATACTAAAGTAATACGCGAAGTGGTTCCAGGATAAATGCCTGAATTAGAGGTGGGTTTTTTAGTGGTTGAGATTCCCACACACCAGGGGAAGCACGGCCCCCTTCTGACGGTGCATAAACCATTTTCACCTTCTGTAAAAAGAAACTGTTGCCCATAACTTTAATTACTCATAATTTCCTACCATTAAAATAAACTAAAATTGCTGTTATATTTTGTGTTTTAATAATTACGTAAGTGGCATAACCCTAAATTTGATGATGTCTTACCGTAAAATTACAGTTTTTGTTTGTATCAGAAGTCAATATGGATGTCTGCGGAGTTTTCATCATTGCATAATTTCATAATGTCTTTACGAGCGTGGCCCGTTCGTAATTTATAAACAGGTTAACACACGTAAATGACATTACTGCTAGCAGCATTATATATTAAAACTATCCATTAATTGAAACCCTGCATACATGGCATTAGCAAATTAATAGATTAGTACAACAACGCGAGTATCCTCGGAAAATTAAAGCTCTCCTGGGAACACTGGTTTGATCTCTCTGTTGACATTACTTCGGTCACTGTAATTCGCATTATTTAATATCTATAAACGCAAACTACATTGTCAACAGAGAGTAATCAGCCACTAGCGCCACTAGCGGTATTTAGGTCAAACACCGTCGTAGCATTGGTAAACAGCTGTCACTCTTGTTTAGCTATTGTTGACCAAGTCGTTGTCAACTTTCATTAAGTAAAATGTTCCGAAACATAGAAAAGTCTAATATCAACTTATTTTCTATATTCGTCAGCAGTCGCCTGCTTTCTACTACTTTTAGTTATCCGAAAAAACATCATTGTTCATGTATGTGTGTGTGCGCGCGAGCGTATGTGTGTTTGTCTTCTACAAATTCAACAAAGTACAAACGTTTTTTCACAAATGTATGCAAAATGTAGGTTTAGGAAAAATAAAAGTCGTAAATTTACTAATATATTTATACAATTAACTAAACATTGGAAACTACTGCAATAGTATTGGGTTGAATTTACACAATTCGTAACCACAATTCCTGTATAACAAATAATTTTATTTGTATGTATGCTCAGTTATTAATTTTATGTACAGGATTATATACGTACCATATCTACATAGTATACACTATAGGTCTACAGGCCTGTATGTAATGTTTTACAGATATCCATAATTGGTAAGAAATGCATAAATTTATTTTGTAAACACATATTTCAATGTTTCGGGAAACTTAACATTTACCAAGAGTGTTGAGAGGAAGACTATTAGTTTTGACAAATTATTAAAGACTTCAAAATTGCACTCATAATAAAATTTCTCATTAATTGATCCCAAAATCGACAATTTTATGAAAACTTCGAATTGTACTTTTAGTCCGCGGTATCCGAAAATAAATAAATATTTTCAGGTTATTCTGGGATTTTCAGATTTAAGACGTTCAGATTATAGTTAACACCCTTTCTGTCTTATACCTGGCTGAATTTTCAAAATTATTTTTCAAAATTTTACTACTTTTGCAGCACCAGTTTTCTACTGTAAGCTCTATGGATGTTCAGGTTTCAATTTACGCAGGTTCAAATTTTAATTATAGTTTTTGGGAAATTATGTATACTTTTAGTATTGGAGACATATGGTAAAAATTAATTCGTACGTCATATTAAATTAAATTATTTAGTACATTTGGACTGGGAAGAAATGAAGTAGGGTTATAGGGACTAAGAAACAATATGCTTCTGCTTTTTAGAAAAAAGTGGTATTAGTTTTATATATATATATATATATATATATATATATATATGAATTATTAGTTTAAACACACACACACAAAAACACACACAAATCCACACATATGAATTACATTTTTCAGATTAAGGGGAGTCGCTACTGAAAATGGCAAAAATGTTTATTTTGTAACTATTTAATTTATTCAGATTTTTTTATTATTTATTGTTGCACTAAATAAAGGTAACATTTTGTGACTGGAAAAAAACTTATTTTAGTACTAAAAATTGAATTATTTTAACGTTTCTTAACAACGTTTTGGGAATATTTTTCAAATTAATATTCCAGAAAAACTAGAAGTCCTACGACCTTTTCGAAGGTGTCATTTTGAAGGGAAGAAAATTAAATATCACTATAATATTGACGACTCGGAACACTAAGTTTTTTATAAGTAAAATCGTAAAGTTTTACCTTACAGCCTAAACCGGCTTTCACCTATAGAAGGCTTCATCAGAGGCTGTCGTTAGTAGCGCTGCTCGTCTTGTTGCTGGCGACGAGATAGTGTTTCGAAAGATTGAGCTGTGTGTGTGTGGTGAGATGTGTTCGAATAATGCGTGCGATTTGAATTGTGTCTGTTCGTTTAGGATGTCGTTTTTATTTGTTTTTGTGTGTTTGTATATTTCTAATTGTTCTAGAGTGTCTAGTTTTCGGCCTTTTGTGTGTACGTGTAGTCTGTTCATGTTATTGTCGATGTTTTTATATGTGTGTTTTTATATAGTACAGCTTCAATCTTTCGAAACACTATCTCGTCGCCAACAACAAGACGAGCAGCGCTACTAACGACAGCCTCTGATGAAGCCTTCTATAGGTGAAAGCCGGTTTAGGCTGTAAGGTAAAACTTTACGATTTTACTTATAAAAAACTTAGTGTTCCGAGTCGTCAATATTATAGTGATATTTAGTTAAGTAACGGACACGTCATGGACAACGAAATCCAAGGAACAAAATTATATAGAAAAAACACATATTTTTATTAGGATGTAAATTAAAAACAATTTTTTTTGTGAGGAAAATAGTAAAACTTTTATTTTTTATTTTTACATTTATAAATAAAAATTTATTACCAAGGAACTATAAGCCCAAATTAAACGAATATATGGATTGTTTTAGGTAATTATATCCCAAACACCTGTGCAAAATTTCAGAGCAGTAAGTAAGATAGTTGTTTAGATATATCAAAAAGTATGTATTAAAACATGAAAAATTGAATTTGCGGGAAACACGGATTTTCTAAAAATATTCCTTTCTGTTAGAAAATTAAATATTCATGAAGTACAAAGGCTTTGTATGTTTTTTTTATTACTGTATGGGTATTAAAATAATAAATTATAATAAAATAAACAATAAAATATTTAATTTTACATTTTTAATAATTTATAGAAACATATCAATATTCTTATCGGTCATGTCTCTGTAGTCCACATTTCACTTTTTTACATTGTTGATCAATTGTTGGTTTCTTTTACTAATGTTCAGAAAACTTTTCTTCTTCCTTCCCATATTTACTATTGGAAAATAATAACAATTCGAACACAAAACGGTTCCAAATCACATCCACAAAACTCAACACAGCAGGAAACAAAACATTGCAAGTTATCAACAATACGTCAATCAGTTGTTTTACAAGTCTAATTTTTTTTTTTGTAAATAAAATAGCTGATGTTTTATACTTGCAACATTTATTTCCAAATTAGTACTAATATAATATATATGTGTAAAATTATATTATACAGTATAAATAATAGTGTTTTGTTACACTGTAATATCTAAATAAAAACGTAAATCGCTTAGGTGCTAGGTTTTCCCAAACAATTTGTTTTTGACTATAAAATATTTCGGAAAAAATGTTTTAGTGTTTTTTATATAAACAACTAACCATAGAACAATTTGGGCCACAAAGTTTGCATTTTTTATCAATTTTTGGCTATTTTTAGTAGCGACTCCCCTTAACTTTGATTCACATTTTTCTATTAGTAAATATTTAATTGAAGAATCCCTAATCCAAAATTAGATAACAAAGCATTAACTGAAAATAATAAAAGAAGGTTATAAAAAGCGCTTTTATTTCTACGTCTCTAACAAAATGAGTCGTACTGAATTCGTACAGAAGCCATTCACCATGTTTCTTCCATTTCAATACCTTGTAAATACTAAGTAATAAAATTTAATTCTGTTATGTGAAACACAGCTGATTGGAGACAACTAATTCTGCAATAAACTCTTTACAACAGAGAACAATTTGCGTGGAAACTACACGTGAAACCTGGAAGAATCCTTTTACATTTGGGTCACAGAGAGCAAATAGAAGTCGCAAGTCTGTTTCCCTTTAACGTGGTGATGCGCGATTATATGATAGTCCGTTGTTTACTCCACACTTGTAACCCTCTCTGTACGCTATTACACCGTGAGTTACGTATTAATGGCGGTCTGACCGGACGTTGCATTCCAGACGCAACCACTAGTTAGGCAATACACACCGTGACATTACTTTGACCCATAAGAGACTAGGTAACTGACAGTCCAAAAGCGGATATACATCAGTACACACTCGTGGGAAACATTACAGCGTGAGTCACAGTGTAAGGCCTATAATACACTACGCAACTGATTGCAAGGCTACATGAAACTAGTTGCAGCGTAGTAAAAAGCCGGCTGCAACTGCTCTGCAATCAGTTGTCTATACTACTATTATAAAGAGATAAAGTTTGTTTCGTTGTCCGAATTAACCTCAGAAACTACTAATCTAATTAAAACATTATTTCACCACCGTGTTTACTTAAGTTCGAGGATGGTTTCAGAGATAAATTTGAACCGATAACTTTAAAAATTTTCAAAAACAGAACCTTGAAAGAATCCTATGTCATGAAATGTCTTTGCTAATTTGCGTGTAGTGAAATTTTCAGCATGCGACAAGCTTTCATTCTATAAGAGATATCTAGACACTGTCGGCAAGTAAAATTTTGGAGAAAATTCTAAATTTTATTTTTGTTTTTGTTTAAATAAAATTCTTCTTTTTTGTTCTCCAGACATTGGCGGTTTTTAAAAATTGAATAATTTGTTTCCGTCCCATGTCATGAAATAACTTTGTTGTCTGTAGAATTCGCGCGCAGCAAGTTGTATGCAATCTATTTAGAATTAATATTAGGCAATTACCTGTATTAACGTCCGTCTTGTGACTTATTTGGTTTTTTTCTTAAAACGACGCGTTTCGAGGATAAATCCTCATCATCAGGTTTCAATACTATAAAAACATCAAATTCACCCAAAAGGGATCGTCAACTAGTTAAAACAAACAAAAAACACAAAAACACCACACATAATTTATGTGTCGATGTTAAATTATGGGTGGTGTTTTTGTGTTTTTTGTGTGTTTTGACTAGTTGACGACCTCTTTTGGGTGAATTTGATGTTTTTATAGTATTGAAATCTGATGATGAGGATTTATCCTCGAAACGCGTCGTTTTAAGGAAAAAACCAAATAAGTCACAAGACGGACGTTAATACAGATAATTGCCTAATATTAATTCTAAATAGTTAGTAACGTGACTTGGAGACAATTAAAACAAAATGAATGTATGCAATCGGTTGGATAGTGTAATAGGATACATTTAAATTAATGCCCCATATCAAGTGGGTGAAACTAATAGTTGGACGAGCAGTTCCATGTCTTCCGACTGACTGTCTTGTAATCGATTGCAGTAAACGTAGTCGGTCTCATTTAAACCAATGTCAGACAATTTTTTCTTCAATCAGTTCATACAATAAGTTGCCTAGTGTAACAGAATAGGCATTAATAGGCATATCACTTAATATAAATATATACTGAGAAACCGGTCGGGTGTCTTGTGATTGTCAAACACCTTATTTTGAGTGGTTTGCAGTATGCGTATTGTGAAATTTACAAGCATGTGTCTCTCCTCTGTGGTAAACGTTTCATGTCCAAACGCGCGTAATTTCCATATCATCTAATATATATAATACCTTGAACGTTTTGAGACGAAATCAATTGTTAGCAATTGTTCTAAATCCGCCAACGCCTGTCCCCAGCTAGGTTGCAAAAGGGTGAAGGACGTACTGTAGTACCAACCTCGTTAAAAAACCGTGGTTCATCTGGCCCGGATGATAGCACCCTGTAAGGACCACTGCCAGGGTTACGGTGAAGGTGCTGCTTTGCACTCCGGCGTCGATTCGTCAAAGGCTAGAGGATGAAAAACTTGATTAAAAATTACAAACCAACTGCCTTGTGGCGTTGAGGGATCCTCAAAAAAACTAAAGGAGAAAACCCAAACAGAAAATCAGGCACGTTGGGAAGCCTTAATGTGGCAGAGCCCCATACTTACCTAGCTGGAGTCTGCTTACCTCTCATACGAAAACTACACCTAATCAGGAACAGGCTGCAAGCCTAATCCTTGAAGTGAAGAAGAATAAGAAGAAAGTGTTCAAAAATAGTATGTGGTTTATCAACTAAGTTATTAAGCTTTATCAGATGTGTGCCAAAATATTAATATATGCTATTAAATATTAAATTTTATATTAAATTGTAAAATTTTAATATTTGTTTGAAACAGGAAATTAACAATTTAAACTGTAATTCTAATTAACAAAATTATTAAGTGACTTGATGAAAAAAATGAAAAAATTATATGCTAAAGGAACAATTAAATAAGAAAAATTTTGAATCATATACGGCGTAAAATGCGTAAAATTCAATAAATAATTATGCACATTGCTGTAAATTTAAAGTAGGCAACTAGATCCGGAATAAACTAAAACATTTTATTTTATTAATCAACAAAGATTTGTAGTAATTTGTATACCTCTGTTACGCGGTCCTTCGTTGACAACCATTCTTGTTATTTATTTTCTATAAACGCAAACAGGAATGTCAACCAATAGCGCCACTAGCGGTATTTAGGTCAACTACAATGCTGCTTACAAACTGCTGTCACCTCTCATTTACGTTCGAAAACGCTAAGTGGTTGTCAGTATTCATTATATGAATCATTCTACAATATTAAATATGGTTTGTACTAATTTAAGCCATCCAACATGACTTAATAATACAATTTTTATTGAATTTAATATTTGGTAATAATATTTTTGTTTCATTTATTTGTTTCATAATTAAACCACTTTTGCATTTATGTACCTATACATGGTAGTAGTTATGGGTTTTAGTTTATAAGCGCGCGCGTGTGTTTGTGGTATGTTTATTTCATTATATTTTATTTATTGTGTAACATTTGCGACAAATATGTACAAGTAGCTATGGTACGGATTATTCAAAATTTGCATTCACACGATACCGTGTACAATACCTACATGGGACACAGAGGTACATTTTAGCCCTGCTCACGAGTTCACCAACCAGAGTTTGCACTGCCCTTTATCTTTGGCCAATGTCCTTCACTCAACTCATTAACACACTCATAAGCCGTTTTCCGTTTCATCAGTTTGTCTGAAGACGGCTTGTTCGGTTGCATTGTTACCATGCCCGACAGCTTTCACGTTACCTCAGATTATAATCCATAGAGATATCTTACAAAAAAAATAAATTTTAATTACATGATACAAATTTATAGTGATTATTTCTTCCCGACTACATTGAGACTAAAATTGCTTAACACAAAAGATCACTAATATTTACACAGTAAAGGCTGTGTTGGACAAATTTAATAAATCATTTGTAATAGGGGAAAAATAATTTACTTTCATTATTCAATTTAAAAAAAAAATATATATATATATATATATCAATCACTTTCTGCTACAGTCCGTTTCTTGATGTATATAATACTATAATATTTATGACTAAATTTACCTCAAGATATATTTTTTTTTTCCTTTAGGAACATGTTTCGGGAGATCCAAGATGGCGAAGGCTGAAGATGGGAGAACAAGATCTCCCGAAACATGTTCCTAAAGGAAAAAAAAAATATATCTTGAGGTAAATTTAGTCATAAATATTATAGTAATATATATATATATAATATATATATATATATATATATATATATTATTAAATACATCTTGAGGTAAAATAGTTATAAGTATTATAGTATTATATACATCAAGAAACGGACTGTAGCAGAAAGTGAATGAAATATATATATATATATATATATATTTATGACGGTCTAATTGATCGTTATATCTTACAGAGGAAAACAAAATACAAGACACCAGTTAAGCCACTAATCACCAGCTTTAATTATCACAATTAAACTTTTATCAACAAGATAGTCTCTTACAACTACTCAAATAAAAATTGTTCGCAAGCAATAAAAATGTCAACTAATAAAGTCCCGCGCATTATGAAACACATAACACTTCGCCACAATACTTCGAAACTCACTGGAATAGATCACCACATAAAACTGACTTGGCCGTCGCTGGCTGCCTATATTTATACCCCGCTGAAATGCCAGAATAATCTGTCACTTTGGATGACGTGTTAAGAAACAGGCGGTCTCGAATGCACTAGAAACAGTGTTCTTGAACACACTGCTGTACGGTCTGGTGTAGACTGGACAGTATACGCGTAATTGTCTTTTATCGCAAAGTAGCAGCAATGTGTACGCACACACGCATTACAGCTGGGGGAAGTCGAAATATTTGTAGAGCGTTCCGTGTTACGTAACAATATGTTCATAGCGTTCGGATTAAAAATGGTACATTCTTAATGAACTAATCAAAATATATGTTGTGCTCTCAATTCGACAATGACAAATCTACACTTTCTAAAGAAATCTTTAATTGTAATGTAGAATTTCTTGCGACGATCATCAACCACAGCAGACGGCCTCATGTCGTAACTGATGGATAAAAAATTGACGGTAATTACATAGGTAGAGTCTGTGAGCTGTCTGCGTGTAAATTAGATGGCAAATGTTGAAGAGGTTCAAGCATTATAAAAATTTTGTTAATTTAACAAGTTAAATAGTAGCAGTTGTTTTTAGCAGCTCGTTATTAAAAATATCCTAAAAGGCTGAAACAACTGTCAGAGGTTAAGAACAAATTGTAAAACTACCAACGGTTTGTGTATTTTTAAAACCTTTGTAGTAATATCTTTCGCCAAGCCCCCAACGAGTCTTCAATCAATATCGTGAAAATTGTATACGCTCAAGGTACCATGAACTCAGGAATATGTTTTAATTTCTCCTGTTAATATTTTCAACGTAACAAGTGTTTTGATTTTTCATTTTTACTTCCATGTTCTATAATGAAATGTAAGTATGGTGATGGCGAAAATAATCGTGTTCGAGATAAGGGCTGCTTCTGATTGTAGACTAATATTCTCAAAACATGAAGAAAGTCGTTTTCCGAAAATTGTGTGTGTGTGTGTGTGTGGGGGGGGATTTTTTTTATGGCAAACCATAACTGCCGCAAATTCAAACAAAATCAAATGATTTTTTGCATGTTCGCCTGACTTGTAGAGTACTCAAGGCCCATTGATTTTCGTGAAGATAGGTTAAGGGTAAGGGGTAGTTTACCGGCAACGTTTTATGTTTTAACAAGAGTAAAGTACTTAATTTTGATCAATAAAGTATCCTGAAAGGAAGGTCATAATAATCCACTGTAGAAAGGTAGATAAAATATCTATAAATGAACAGGGTAGTAGAAGGGGGAGGGGTAATTTTCTATAAACGAAAATGATAGTGGAAGGGGCAGGGGATAATTATTTATATATGTGTACTACGTTACCGGCAACAAAGAATTAATTTGTAGTTAAAATTCCTTCCTAGGCTGTTTGGCCGTGGTCCAATGTTTTCTGCAAAACCAGACATTTCGGCAGTGCCATCGACTGTCATCATCAGTGAAATTCGAGTGCGCTAACGTGAGGTGGTATACGTTAGTGACCTAAGCACTGTGGTTAAGGCTGAAGCAAGAAGTAGAAAGAAGTAGTTTCTATTGTAACATTTCATTTTGAAAATGATTTTAAATATAAATCTTAGAACGTGGAAGTCATGTATGGTTCTCCGTACCGATATTTAAAATATACATATTCAAAACTTTGTTCGTGTACAGCAGGAATCTAAACCAAAATATCTTACAAATTTCCAGAATCACTCTACATTTCCCCATTTATATCAATATCACAAATGTCGTTTAAATACTGTGTGACTAATTAAAGATGATTTGTTCGCTCTATTCCTCCACATGATACTACAATTTAATCTTGTAAGCGTAATTATGTAAGACCTCAGTGTTTACACTGCAGAGACTTTGCAGAGATGAAAAAGACTGAACAAATTAGAGACATCAGTTTTGACTTCAAACTGACATGCTAACTACTTAATTATTTAGTATTTTGCGAGAAATTGTAAAAAATATGAAGTAATATATACGATAATATAATTTACACATACACAACCCACACAGGACTTAATGTAAATTCAATTTCTTTTTTTTACAAATGGAACAGTGTGTTACAACGAAATCATACGATTTATATATTTTTTAATCTCAAAATTCTGGTTGTCACTCTACCATTGTCAAGGAAACAGAGTAATCTAAGTGTAGACGTTTGCTATAAATATTATAAAATGATTCTCTTTTGTACCGTTTTCCAGCGCAAGCCTTTCACACAATCTTATGCAGATCCTTCTTTGTTCGCCAATTGCCTATTCACCCCTTACATTTGTCAGCGGCTTTCCTCTTCACTCGCTTGAAAAATTCACCTTTTCCCCTCCCTAGTGTGTAGTGGTATTCGCAGGGGGTTAGTGTGCTCTGTTCAAAACCTCTTACGCGTAGGTGCGCTGTGTCCGACAGTAAGCAAATCAATACAGAACAGAACTTTACCGCACACTAAGTTTGTAGAAATACCGTGTCGCAAGTAAATAACACAAGTCTTACCAATTTTGTATTATAAAATTTAGTATAACGACTGTCAAGAAAATTAAGTAACAAAATCATTAAGACTGGCCTGTCAAAATATTCCTAATGCAAGAGTGTGGACAACTTTCTGAACAAGTCTTGCGAAACTGAAACCAAAAAACAGAAGCTAACACACGTGATCGACTAAACGTCGAAAAACAACATTAGTAAATAAAAAAGTATTAAAATTACCTGAATATTTCAACAGTGAGTGTAGCGATTTGTTGTTGATTTTATCCAAAACAAAAAATTACACTGGTATGGATATATGAAAATAATGGCACAGAAAAAAATTGCCAAGGAGATTTACGGAGTGGGCTCCACCAGGAAGAAAGAAAAGAGGAAGACCACCTAGCACCTGGATAGAAGAAATTCAGACTATATTGAGGGAACAAGAATTTGAAGAACTTTGGAAGGACAAGTAGCAGTGGAAGATGAGAATTCAATCACTTCTGTAATCTTTGGTTCCGGAAAATGTGTAAATATTGTACAGTCGGAATAAATAAATAAGAGTAGTGAAACAACTTCTCACGAGAACGTAGCACTTTTGTGTTATACGTGTCAAAATTGTACACCTGAAACACATATCCCTTCGTACCTTCCTAATAACCGAACTGTAACAAAAGTCAAGCACAGGGATAAAGCAAAATAAGAGGGAAACGAGTTAATATATGAGAGTTATAAAAGGATGGATATAGAATTATTTAACTGAATCGGATTTAAAGGTGAAAGAAGAAGTTACGTGTTAAAGATCAGATTGCCCGTTGATTGATTTGTTTCGAAGAACAACAAAAATTGATTTAACTGTACTCGTGCTGGCAAGCAGTTTAGTTCCAATACTTTCTCCTCCAATTCATTGTTTTATTAATATATAGGTCAGGGTACGAGAATACGTGTAGACATGTCATAAACAAATACAAGGTATTTTGAAGTAAACATACACGTATATAAGGTCATTAGAAAAATTAAGAAATTTTTTCTAAAGCATACAGTTTCAGTTTCTTCAATTCTTGTTGGTTAAACTTTGTACTTGTTTAAACTTTGTACTTAGAATATCTGCATTCCGGTGCGTGCAGTGACGTCATTTTCTCCCCCGTTAAACTGCTGCCGGCTTGTATTGCAGGCTTCCAACAGTCAAATCTAGTTAGTTAATTGCAACACTCCGGACGGGCACCTTGCCTTCAGTTCGCCAGCCGCGGCTACATAATTATTTTCAATATTTCAAAATTTTAGCATGATCATCATGAGCTAATACTTAGGCGATCTCGGCCTCTATTCACTATTATGGATTTCAATATTTAATTCTACCTTATTTCTCAGGCATTTATGCCGCGCTACACTGCACGCGCCATGCAATTATTTTCTAACAATTTTCAATAAACAATTAACTCAAAGATCATATATAGTCCACTTCGTTATTTCATTTCTTACCAGCTAACTCATCACCTAGCGTTATAAGACCAACTCAAAATTACTTCGAGAGCATCTAAGACGCAACACTTGTATTTTTACTGGTAAATTTGAATTAATATTTCCCGTTTATGGAATTTTCACTGTTGCGTTCATATGACAAAAACTTGTTTAACTTTTCATATGCTCGTTAACTTCCGTAACTAGAGCTACAAGATTCATCTCTAATTGCCACAATTGCTCCAGAACAATTGCTTCTCTCCAACTGTTGCTTCCCGGGGATTTGTTATTCTTTGTCTCAACAATATACTGAATTCTTTACGCCATGGTTCTATTTCTCAACATAATTTTTGTTTTAAACAAAAACTCTTCCTATAGAAGTCTAAAACTGAGTAGGCTGAATATATACATTTTCTAAAATATTTTCATTTCATAGGCGTTTGGTGTTTAAATAAAACAATATCTCAAATTTCATTGTGATCAAACTAAAAACGTCGATATATTTTGTGTAAGGCTTACCTCTTGTGTCGTAATTAAAAGTTCTTGTATTGTGTGTGTTTACAATTTTTTAGTAGTTTGTTATTTTAATGTTTCTTTATCGCGTTAATTATTATTTATATTATTATCAGTCTTCATACTGCTGATTCACTCTGCGGGTATGGAATTACAAGTTACGAATAACACTGAGCAAGTACTTTAGAAAATGTTTTGTTTGAATTGTCCAATATTGTCTCGATCCTCTTTCTTGTGTCGAAACATTGTTTCTTTTCTTACAAACTCAGTTCCAACAACTACTCCTTTTCATTTTTTTTACAAAGACTGATAACATTCTGAAAATTAAATAATTAAAATTTAAATAGAAAAGCAAGACAAGTTAACAAACAAATGTTAATAGACTGGCAACAAAAAACTTAAATTTCTCAACAAAATTTATTAATGTATACTGACTGGATGAGGAAAAATTTAAGATTAACTTTAGCACTAAAAAGGTGAGAAAAGATAAAGTGTCTAAGTATCTTAAATGATTAATACAAGGCGGTCACAATCCCTGACATTGCAGACATACGTATATTTTTTACTTAAAAGAACTATAAAAGGGGGCCAATGGCAAACAAAGTCAATATTCTAAACAGATGAAATCTTGTATTTATCAGGGATACAATTCTTTCACACACACACACGCACGCACGTACATACAAATACACACACATTACTACAGCAACAGCATTGGAGAAGATGAATCAGAAGAGCAAATAATATATGGAAGACGGCGATTCCTAAACACTGGTGAAAAAATACGACTGGGCTACAAAGCGCTATGCAGAATTAAAGTTATCCAAAAACAGTTTTATTTTTACACGCTTATATATTTTAATAATTATGTTGGCAACTAAAATAGTTGATTCAGTTAGTGTAAACTTTTAAGAGTATACGTAAAATTACCACTACATTTAAATTTTGAATAATGTATTAAATATTGCTACAAATTATTGCAAACTTGTCACGTAATGCCCATAAATAATAATTTGAAGGGGATTAATAGAAAATAAATAAATTCTATTAAAACGTAAATGCTGATTTTCAGAATGTGAGAAAATAATTTATAATAACTTAATAAACAAACTGGAAGTTAATAAAGCTGAAAATTTAATAAACACAATGATAACATCAACAGGGAAGCAGTCACGCTCAGCACGTCTTGGTACCCTTTACTTTCTGGCTTGACTGCACGCGGGTTGACTGACCGCACACAGAATGCTAGCGGCGTAGCGCCTACAGACCAGTGTCCAGTTACCGGACCACCCGCTGTCACTTCTACAATGTATAACTGAGTTCGCTTGCCGCCGTTTTTGTCACTTAGACCTGATGATGCTCATTATAATATGAGTGAAACATTGTCAGGGAAGACATTTTCAACGCAATACATACCGGAAGAAGACTTCAAAAACGTAATCGACACCGGCTGCTGAAGCCTATGTGAGAATATAGTAACAGATTATATTCATGTTCTGCAATGTATTTATTTTAATACAGTACATACGTATAAACACTAGGATTTATTTTAGGTTAAATATACGTGTGTTAATTTAAATGCATATTGCCCTATTACAAAGCGGAAATTGTGTTAATCAAAATTTTAGATTTCAATTCGCTTGTTTCAAAATGAATATGGAACATGTTCCTAAAAGATTTGACTACAGAACTAACTTATCCAATTGGGCTACATAGGCATGTAATTGTTCTACATTGTGTAGAACAGCCAGCAATTTTACAACATGCTCCCATAGATGCACATATGTACGCAGTATTTAGTTACATCTGCTAAAATTAATCGCTTTAAAAGTGTATATTTACGAAAGCAAACTGTCACTGAGAGAATCACCACCGTTTCCCACACTTGGTATTTACCTGAAACAAAAAGGATAACAATTATACATTTAGTCAACCATACTTGTACATTATTAGTAATTACAATTAAAATGATAGTCGTAATTGACAATTAAATGTGAATCACGTAAAAAAGAGAATATTTACTTAAATAATTTGATAAGATTCAAGTACAGCTGGATCATTCGGCTGGTAGTGATGAGTTGTTCATTAACGGCCCGGTTATTGTAATATTGGTTTTTACACCCAGTAAACGCCACACATGCCAGAACTTTTCCTCCATTCTTCCTGCAACTACAGTCTAACACAGATAAAGTTATTAACATGTAAACATAAAAACTAATTCAACAATACCTTCTTCTTCTTCTTCTCTTGGACCACATGTAGTAGGCACTTTGCTTGTTCCGTCTTCACAGAGTATCTCTCCATTTTGCTCTCGGTCTTCCTACATCTCTTGTACCAAACGGTCTATATCAAAACACAACCTTAGGTAGTCGTTCATCCTCCATCGTACAACCCCCTGCTCTTCTCAAGAACTTCATTTCTGAAGTTTGAATCTGGTTTTTAATCTTCTTTGTAGGAACCTATGTTTCACATCCGTACAGTAAAACAAGCACTGCCATTGTTTTATAAAATTTGAGAGACTTGTCTTTATGCTCAACATCCTATGAATGACGTCATCCATAAATCTGAAACCTCGATATATTTGTAGTGATACCTGTGACATTCCCAATACTGATAGTCCAACCCAGGTAACTGAAGTCAGAGACTTGTATGAAAACTGTTCCCTCAAGAAAACTGTTTGAGTGAACTTTCCCCAAAATTTCATAATTCTTGTTTCCTGCTTACATATTTGAAAATCATATTGTTTCCAAATATAATTTAAACAATCTAAAGAATACATCAATTCATCATCTGTCTTCTGTATTAAGATTGCATTGTGAGCATACAATAAAATATCCAAACTCGCGTTAAACAGTAAAGAAGAAGATTTCGTTGATGTATGTCAAACTTCTGGACAACATAAAGGTTTGTTCTAAGTAGTGAATTTTTTCACTACGTTAACGTAAACAAAAAGATCAATTAAGTGATCTTTAAAATATTCTAAACGTAATGTACACGTATTCTACATGTTTTTTTTAACAATTGAAAAGTTATTATTGCATATTTATGAAACAATTCTGTCGTAATTACAACACTATGTTTGTAATCTAATCATTTGATATAGCATATTTTGAGATGTGTAATTACTAGAGTCAACTTGAAATTCGTTATACATGCACTAATTATTCTGAATAGCCCTAATACAGTTCTTAACAGTAAATTTAATTGTCAAATCATGACAGCAACATGTTCAAATAGCGATGCAAATTTTTTTTTAAATCGTGTTCAGTTAAAGTCCAAAACTCATGAAATTTCATCACTACACGCTTATAGAAACTACACTTTTTTGTACCACCTTATTGCATAAACAGAATTAAAACTTAAATTTGATATGGCTTTGAAAACCAAAGTCCTCTTTCGGGAATCGAAGCCTATCTATAACAGCATCATGTGCATGTATTACGTCGTCTTATAGTTAGAGTAGTTATACTGCAAATTCTTAAATTCCAAGGCTGATAGAAAAGACGTTATAAGAGAATCTGTTATAGTAGGTTAAAAAGTATATATCAGATCAGTTTCTAACTCTGGACTGAAGAAGAAAAAGAAGGTGAAGAAGAAGAAGAAACATAGGAGTCGAGGGAATTTGGGGAGGTAGTAGTTTTGTACCGGTTTAACTGGGCACTGGTCCGCAAAAGTTCCTAAGGTTGGATGAAGTGATGTTAGCTACAAAAGGAGCCGTTACACCCTCTCTCCAGCCAAGACTGCACTTCGTGGTGAAGTGCCACATCCTGCAAGAGGTCACCCTTTTGATGAAGTATAATAAAGATGTAGACCGGAAGGTTTATCTTATCTATCCTATTCCTGTAGGAGGGCAACAGTCGCCACCAGTACCAAGTTAGGGCGTAAGGAAAATGATCTTGGACCGGCTTATCTTCAGAATATTACAAGCGGGAATCTAATTAGATTCAGTCGGCTGTAATACGGAACCCCATGTAGATTATATTATGGTGGCGCATTGTAGTTGGGTATTTGGGACATCGAAGGCTAGAGGAAGACAACAGTGAATAGAAATTACCGTGAGTTATGGCTAGTAAGGGCGCAGCCCCCTACACATGTATTACCCATCTGAAAGCTGAAAATGGGCAATTACCTTAAATTACTCGCGACTTTTAAAGAATACAGCCGGACGAAGATTCCAGACTGGCCGAATAAGTCTTAAAGTCATTGTACTGGTATCCGCGTCACAATTATTATAATTAAATTTTTTTACCTTAATCCGTCACTGTGACCGCTTGGTTTCTATCTTCTAACGCGTTTCGGATTAAACTTAATCCATCATCAAAGTAAAAATTCGTCAATTATGACTTCGTTAAAACAATGTTTTTTTAATGTTTTAACGAAGTCATAATTGACGAATTTTTACTCTGATGATGGATTAAGTTTAATCCGAAACGCGTTAGAAGACAGAAACCAAGCGGTCACAGTCACGGATTAAGGTAAAAAAATTTAATTACAAATAAGTCTGGTAGTACAGACCTATAGGACACGGGTGTGAGGGTAGACCCAGGATAAGATAGCTCGGGGGTTTTTGAAGGCGAAACATGTATCACCTTGCCTATGTCCTGTTGTGACGGTGATGAAGAAGAAGGAAAAAGAAGGTGGAACATTAGTGATGATGATAGTGGAAAAAAAGTAATATAAATTTTTCTAAAGCCTTCATAAATTGTCCTAATCAACCATTTCTAGTCAAGATGAAACGGAGTAATGTTCTAATATCGTATGATTATTTGTAGTTATTGTCTAGTATGATTGAGTACGCGCGCGAGCGGGGGGTGTTTCTGTGTATACTATTTAACTACTACTTTTAGTTAATTGTTTGCCATCCCGCTATCTCGTAATCGTGTGTTTGTTTCTGTACGCATGTGGGTGGCGTCAAACTTGTGACCCAACAGCGAGGACGAAGGATGTTAATAACTGCCTAGCAGCAGAGCATTTCTCAGAAGGTACAACAGTCCAATAATAATTAATTGAAATTTACTGTCAAAGTTGTGCGTTTGAGGACAAAGTTCGCGTGTAGCTGCCGACCGTAAGTAATCTACCTAGATTTGTGTATGCTGTGAATGAGCCCAAGCGTGAGCGCGCGCGCGCTCATATCATTTCCTTCTGTGTAGCGAATGGGTTCTTAGAAGCTTACTCATCTTACTCAGCGATTCCAGTAATCAATAACTACTCTCTTAGCCTTGCGGTACGCCCGGTTAATCAACCACTTATTATCTCAAGTACACAGCAACGCTACTGTAATTGGACCCGATGTAGAACAAGCCAGTAACTAGAGGTGGGCCGATATACATACAAAAGGTATTTTGGAACGATGTTTTTGTGGTATAACAGTGACTGAAGAGGTGAAATACCAGTTTCGATTCAACGATAACTGAAAACTAAATAATCGAAATACCCGTTTCGTTTTCTCGCGGCCTGGCGGTTCCGAGACGCGGGACCGCCCTACGCAACTAACGAATAAACAAGTAAATGAGTACTACGTCAATTAGGAGTATTACGAGTAAGCGAGTACAAAGGCACATTTTGGTGTTGAATATTTAATTCTGCACATGTGCTGATTTCCATACAAGTCCGAAACGAAGCCAAGCAGCGAGGTTCATAATCTCTCTATGCTAAAGAGACGAAGCTGTTTTAATAAATGAAAAAAATCATACTGATGTTATATTTATTCTCGTATATTATGCAGATATATAATACAGATTAAAATAACAGATCATATATTATAATAGTCACTAACTAGGTATATTTTGAAAAAGCGAATTATATTGTTTTATAACCTACAGAGTGGCTGATAGTAGAACAAGCCTTATAATAGGCCTTACGTTTTGTTAATGTGATTTCGGAGATGATTTTAACTTTACTGCACATCTAACGTAAATTTTGGTGACATTATTTGTTGTGCTATTCCATGCACTCTAAATATAATTGCCTGAGTTCCGCAACTGATATGTCTCAATATGGAGTCAATAATTTAATATTAAATCTGTATCAGTTTGTTTACTCCTAGTGAAAACTTCAATTAGTATTCCCAAATAGAGATAGGCCTATAAATTCTCTTGTTTCTTATTTTCTGTTAAACAGTAACAGCTTAATAAAGTCACAGTGTGAAGTAACACTGTTAATACTTTTAGTTTCAAGTTATTTCTTCAATCAAATTATATAATAAAGGTATATGTATAATAGGAGGTACCTATAAAATAACAGGTATTTTTACGTGATATTTTTTTTGGAACGGTTTTGTTTTTACATGTTATTTTCAAATACTAGTTTAGCACACCTTTACTAGAGACGAATTTTGCGTTTACATACATCTTGTAGATAGGATAATAAGATAGGGAAGTTATTAACACAGTAAAGATAAGAAAGCTTTAGCATCTGGGAGATCCCATGACAAATGAACAGAGATTTTACTTATTACAGTCCATACTAGACGAAAAAATACTGTACTTGGAAAGAGAGGAGTTGGGCGACCAAGAATATCATAGGTGAGAAATTTAAGGACTGGTTTGGCATGAATACAACTGACTTATTCCGTAGAGCAGTGCAAAAAGTAAAAAGAGCCTGTATGATATCTAACATCCAAAACGGATAGGAAGTATCAAAAGAAGAACAAGAATATACATGTTGTGACACCACGTTTGAAGATTTTTCGCATCATCGCTTCCGAACTAAACGATTTTTCTATCATCATCCTTCAGATACCTCTGTGCTATTGCATTTGTTGTGCGTTTTATCCAAGTCTTTCAAGGATTCCCTTTATGGCTTTCCCTCATAACCTATACGGCACACATGCCCGTACCATCTCAATCTTTCAACACCAATTGTGCTATTTTTATTAGTAAGTATATCTATTTATTCTCTTATTCCTTTATTCTATTTGTATCGCCCATCTAAGGACCACATGCCAATTCTTTATTTCTTGCTTTTTCTTTTTCTCAAATATTCTTCCATCTTTTCACTACGTCTCTTCTTCCTATCTTTAATCTACTTTAAACCTGCGTTTATCTCTCTCCTACGTTCGACTCTTTCCATTTGTAACAATTTTGCTCGAAAAACTGCTCTTTCAATTGCTTTTTCTGAGTTTATATTATTTACTTTTTTAAATCCTTTTCGACTTCTTTAATCCAACTTGATGGTAACTTCTTTTCCCACTGATATTTGGAGATCTGTTTTGTTAACCTACTGTCGTCCTTTCTATATAAATGTCTAAAAAATACTAGTCTTATTTGTCTCACTTTCTCTGTTATATTTTCTATACTTTGATATATTTCGTCATTACTTCTTAATACTTCTTAATTTTGAATCTTCCGAAGTTTTTCGTAGTCCTGATATTATCCTAATAATTAGTCTTTCCAATATTTCTAGTTTGTCTAAATTATAATTAAATGCTAGACATTCACTTGCATATAGGTATTCTGGCCTCACTACTGTACTGTAATACCTTATTTTTGAAATTTTTGGATATGCATTTTATTGTAAATATGTTTAGTTATACCATATGCTCTTTTCATTTTAGCTCTTATTACTTTATTTTTTAAATTTATTCAGCAACATAAGTCTACAGCACCTTCTCCTCAATCACATTTCCATGGCTGGTAATAATTTCCTCATATTTTCTCTAGTTTTCCACACTTGTAATCTCATATCTTATAAAAACGTTTTACTAGTATGTTAAATATTTTGATTTTTGTTTCAGGCCAGAGTTGATTGCTCTATAAAGTTAGATATAACTGACTCCATATTTGTGCCTCTTGTCTCAAACAAAATAACGTTGAACACCACAATCGGAAGTGCTTCGTATGGTATAGCAATGTAGAACGAATGTCTAATGACCGTTGGCAGAAAGGTTATTAAACTGGGTTTCAACCAGAAAACAGTGAAACATGGTAACATGGTAGACAGAGGAGACAGTGAAAGGACATTATATGTTGATGAGATAGAGAAAAGAGGCTTTCAACGAAGACATTTAAGGGACAGAAAGCTCTAGCGTGCAAGGTGTGAAAGACTGCATCATTTGTGTAAACACTCACACACGAATGGATAAAATTAAAACAAAAAGGCTGTAATAAATTACATCATTCTCAAGTATCAAAGTAGATTGCTGCGACAAGGCTCTTCGTCTTCCTCCTCCACTCTTTTCATTTTCTCCTTATGATGTTCCTTTCTTTTTCTATCCAGCATTATGACCTGACGTAAATTCCATTTTCAATCCGTCTTTTACGGACTCTCTGTATTTCTTTTTTCATCAGTTTCTTTTTTAATTTAACACTTTTACATGAGATTACTCAAATTGTAAAAGACCGCAGCAAGCGTATTTATAGCTGGTAAATATTTTCATTCATTCACTAATTATAGACACAATAATCGCTTTCCCCTATTCCGCAGTAATCACTTGATCAACACACTACAATATCGCTACGTTTAACTGACTAAGCCGCCCGCTGTTGCTTATATATAGATCCCGCATTGTTTCCAGAAGAATTTTTTATATTTCTGGCGCGGTATGCCGACATAATTTGCGTAACTAGAAGGCCTCGAACAGTCTGGAGCCTACTTGTGAGCGACCGACTTTGACACAGGCACCTCACGCTGGCCTAGTCGAGAAACGTGTAGAATGCAGCGCTTGACTTTCAAGACGTTACCTAATTGTCGTTCCAATATTAAAAAATCGTATTGGACAAAAGCAGATCACTTCATATTGGTATTACTGGGAGAAATTTAGTAAGGGATGTGCCAATATATTGGACTAATTTATACAAGACTACACACTTATAATATTCTAACAGGGGAATGCTATTTTGACCACCGATAATGTAAAACTAACTCAAGCTTTTGAAGACATAGAGTGCATGACTTAAAAATTAATACAGCGATATCAGAAATTAGGGAAAAAGGTAAATATGAATAATATAAAATACGTAGTAATAGATGTAGATGCCTTTCAGCAAGACTTGATATTGGGGGAAGACATGGGGAAGATTTTATTTACAGAGAAATACAAGTATTTTGGCGTAAAAATTAGGGCCAGTGGGAAGCAAGACAAATAAATACAGTCCTGAATTAATTTGGAAAATGGCTATATTTACAGTATATGGAATCCTGTGGGATAAGCAAATTATAGCAGAAACTAAAGCTAAAATATTTAAAACCATTGTTAGAAGTATCATGACTTACGGCTCAAAAGTTTGGACTACTAATAAACACACAAGAACAAAATTAATAACAGCAGAAATGGACTTTTGGACACGTTCTTCAAGAGTATCCAAACGTGAGAAAATTAGGAATGAAGTCGTTAAGTACAGAATGAATGTGAAAAATTCAATTGATGATTTTATTCAAACAAAAATCCATAAAATGGTATGGACACACGAAAAGAATGGCATGGGAAAGATTGCCAGGAAGTGTTATGGAATGGACCCTACCAGGAAGAAGGTAAAGAGGATGACCACCATCACCTGGATAGAAGAAATTAAGACTATATTGAGGAAACAAGAAATTGAAAATGTTTTTCGATGGACAAGCAGCTGTGGAAGATGAGAATTCATTCACTTATGTAATCTTTGGTTCCGGAAAATTTGTAAACACTGTACAGCCGGAATAATAATAAAAATTATTATTATATATTTTCATTTCAGACAAAGGTGATGGCTTTTTGTGGAACTGATCCCGTATGGGCAACAACGTTATGAATAAGTTGCGTAAGTTCAATCGTATGTGCGGGAAAATTAGGCAAACCCTTAAGTCAGCAAGTAAAGGAATACGCCTAAAATTTTACAAGGTGATGGCTCTTTAACACTTGCTTTTTCAGACACTTTTTTATGGTTCTGAGAATTAGACTTTAACAAAAGGCCAGGCCAGTCGCATCAAAGCGGCTGAAATGAAATTTGTCAGTCACGTGGAAGTATATACTCTCCATGATCATAGAAGAAACACACATATACGGCAGTAATTGAATATTATAAGTGTACTCGACATGATCCCCCAGTATCGGCTGAATTGGTGGCAACATCTTTGCCGAATGGATGACTGCCTCATCTACAAACAACTAGGCAACTATATGCCGAAGGACACGGAGAGGTGTGGGACGTCCGAGGAAGCGCTGGAGTGACCAAATATCTTTGAATATTTAAGACCGGAACAAACCATCGTTGTTCAAGGATATTTAATCCTTGAAGATGATGATGGTGATGATATTTTCATTCCCGAACGAGGAAGGAGATTCGTTTTGAAAACACAATATTTGGGGCCATTATGTTGTTAAAAAAAATGGCTGTCGACGGATTAACCGAGGAAAATATAGGTTAAATATGGTGAACTTAAAATATTGTTATCAAAATGTTAGAGGGATGAACAGAAGAGTAGAACAGTTTTTTATCTGTTCGTGTGTCGTCAATCGTTTTTGTATGCGTTGAGAATGTATGACTATGTTAATATATGTGCGAGGAGAAACTAGAGCATTCCGAGAGAACATACGGGAATCCAATAATTAATGTAAATTTACAACCAAAGTTGTGCCCTGCTGGATAAACTTTGCGTGGTTGCAAAGCGTAAGTTAACTTGAGTAATGTGTGTGCTGAATCAGAGAATGTGTGTGTGTGTGTCTGGTACTATTGTGTGCGTGTATAGCTGTCCTCCATGCTTATGAGCACTCTGTTTATATACGTATTTGTCGATAAATCAATAAATCGGTAATTTATACTCGCACATAGGTAGGTTATACAACTTATAGTCACGGCAGATGCTATGCAATATCATCATAAATATGCATAAACTCTCTTTCAATTATAACTAATTTGCATCAAGCTCTAGACGCATCTGAGTTTTGAATATAATTAACATCAAAAACTATTATTCTGTAAATAATTACGTAATAATTATTATTTAAAATTATATACTACACTCGATATTATATGTGATGCTGTGAATGAAATATAGTACCATTCTTCTTTTTCCTCTTCTCCTTCGTCTTTCATTGTCATCATCTCACAACATGGTATAGGCAAGGTGCTGCCTTTTCCGCTTTCAAAGATCCTACAGCTACCTCTTCCTGGGTATATCCACACATCTGTGTCCTACAGGTTTGCATTTCCAGATTTGTTCCAGCCAGTCTGGAATCTGACATTCTTTCTAAGTGTTCTTTCCACCGTTGTTCGTAACCTTTAATTTTTCATTCAAGTTAAAAACTGGTAACTCTTCTCTTATAGCCTCATACTTCATACGGTCAAGTTCAGAACAGCTTTCAACTACTCTTAAGAACGCCATTTCCGAGGTCTATATATTGCAGTCTTCTTTCTTGATTGTTATCCATAATTCACAGCCATAGGACAGTGCAGCCATAACTTTGCAAAACTTTAATTTTGTCCTTCTTCTTTTCCAGAATATTTATGAAAACTGTTTTCTTATTTGAAAATAGAATTAAAGATCATCTTTCCTACAAAACTGAATAATCACTGTTGCAGCCCACTACAGAAATATTATATGAAATTATAGAATTATAGAAACAAAACATTTATATATTTTATAATGACCTTACCTCAAGATGTTTTCTCCTTATTTGGAACATGTTTCGGGAAGCCTTGTGTTCCCATCTTCAGCCTCCCTGATATTGAGCCTTGTGAGGTATTTGTGTGTTGGCTGGTTGTTGCATTATTGTTGTATTATTGTATGTGATTTTGGTGTATATATTAGTGTTTTGTGTATTTTCTATGTTGAGAGCACAACATACTACTAATGTACTAATGTATTACTAATGTATACACCACAATCAAACACAATAATACCAATTTAAAGCACCAGAGACCAACAGGAAACCACAGCAACAACCAGCCAACACACAAATACCTCACAAGGCTCAAAATCAGGAAGGCTAAAGATGGGAACACAAGGCTTCCCGAAACATGTTCCAAATAAGGAGAAAACATCTTGAGGTTAAGTCGTCATAAAATATATATATTATATACATCAAGAACAGACTGTAGCAAAAAGTGTTTGAAGAAAAAATTATATATACAAAAAATCGGAAATTTTCTATAGTGGTATGCAACAGTGATTATTCAGTTTGTGATTACAACTTTCTTCATTAAATTCCTACAAAATTATTAAGTTTATTTAAACATTTACCTTAACGCTACAGGAATGTTCCGGTACTACTGCTGAACATTCGATAATCATTCTCCCGCCGTTATTTCAGTTCTTATGGCTTCTGGAATATTGTTTATGTGACGGAATTTTTTTCTATGGCCACTGCTTTCTTTAACCGACAGCAATAATCATTAAAGGTGGAATACAAGCCATGACTTGGTCTTTCATCAGTTGACAGATTGGGAGACTAATTGGCCCACACTTACTGCAGCCATTAAAATAGCGAGGTGCAATGTATTTTCAAAAATGTATTTTGATATATATTGTACTGCTGTTAAAAGACAACACAGTACATAAGAATGAAATAATAATTTTAAAAGAGAGAAGATATAAATTTAATAGTATGGTGAACATATGTTAGGATTTTAAACAAAAAAACTGAGTGTTAGTCACGACCAACATAGAGGTAGACTCCAATACTATATAGAACAGCATTAAGAAATATGTGTTGACAATTATTATATTAAATTGGAAATAAACATTCAAATAATATGAAATATTAATAGAATAGTAATCTAAAATATACTAATTATACGGATAATGTAAAAAAGCAAATAAATGTAATTAATAATAATTAATAAAATTATATATGTTGTTAAGAGCCATATGATGGAAAGATGTGACGAATGTAGTTAGGTATTTAAATGGCAAATTGTAAATTGTTAGATTTGAATTGTATTTAAATGGAAGAAATTTGTTTAGTTTAATTTTATATTTCAGAAGATACACATCAAAAAGTTTAATTTTATATTTAAGAAGAGACACATCACAAAGTCTATTTTTATGTGTAATCACATAAACATCTAAGAGTGGTCTTGTAAAAGAGTTTAATTTTGTATTTAATAAAGGAAACCTTTAAAGGAAGGGAGTTAATATTGGTATTGAATTTAGTAAACACACAAGAGTATAAATCTGTAACATTGAAAGAATTATGATTTTATACAACTTAATAAACAACAATATTTCAAGAAGTCTGAGTATATCATTTATAGAACGCCGAACTAAAAGAAGAAGCCTGTCCTGGAAGATAGTTTGAGTGTCAATACAATAAAATTAGATATTCCGAAGAAGTATCAATTTAGTAATCATAGAAGAAAATATAATTCAACATTTAATCTAATAAGAAATCACAGAAAAGGAACAAACCACGAAGCCTAACATTACCTTTAAGATGATAAACATCAACTAGAATTGAACCCGTTGCAGTTGTGAAGAGTTCAGATTCAAGCTATTTACATTTATATGGTAGATATTCTTACCTTGTTATTTATTAAAAAATTTATACACTAACGTTATTTGGTACGGATTAAAGAAAAGAATAAATCATACACAGTATTAAATAATATAAATCAACTTAATAATTGTTAACCCTGAGATAAAGTTTTCTTTTTATGAGCAGATAGAAATACCATGCAAATAATTACAGTGCACAAAATGTCGCCAACAACGTGGGGCATATAATAATACAATATCTGCAATTAAATATCACCACATAAAATGACACAACCAACGTGGAACATATCTTAATTACAATACTTATAAATAATTACAGCACAATATATTTCTGTTTAGAAAAACCAATGTTGCACAGAATTGCATTCAGAGAAACCTCAAATTTTAATTAGCGGTAAAAACGAAAATTAACAAAAAAGTTTGTTTTTCGTGTCCTCCTAATTACATTTTATAGGAAACTAATACTGAATTCATATTTGTAGAAGATAAAATAACTTTCATATTCCTAAGACAATTACATAACTCTCTCGTAAATTTGTCAGGTGAAGTTACGTAAAAGTTCTACATGTTCCTCGACTAGCCGAGCAGGTGCAGTGTCTCGGTCAACGCCGTGCACTTAAGTATTTTGCAGACTGTTCGAGCATTCTTATTTAGGCAAATTATGTTGGCACGCGGTCAGAAGTACGAAAAATTATTCTGGAACAACTGCGGGACATATATAAGCAACACCGGCCGGCTTAGAAGTCAATTACTACGTTCGATGGATCAAATTAGTTACTTGCGATATTGTATGGTGTGGCTAAAGTGGTTGTTGGGGATTAGAGGATAGTGATTATTGTGTTATAATTAGTGAGGAATGATAATAGTTGACCTCATTTTTGTGGACAAATTTACCTTTAATTATTGTTGAGAGTACCTTGTTGATTTGAACATGTTATTTGTGACTCGTTAAAGCTGGTAATTATTTTTGACTCCATAGGTGTCTGTGTTTTGTTTCCAATGAACAACACGAAATCCGTGTGACCGTCGTAAGCATATTTACAGTTGAATGCTATTAAAAATAAATAAAATTGTTGGAATTGATTGTTGAACAAAATGTAACGTTCTACAATGTAAAATGCAACTTTTTTTTTAACATTCTGTTGGCTTAACGACAGCTGTCTGATGCACAATGAGATTACTACAGATAGATAGATAGATGACAGAATGTGTGTGTGTGTGTGTGTGTGTGAGAGAGAGAGAGAGAGAGAGAGAGAGAGAGAGAGAGAGAGAGAGAGAGAGAGAGAGACCTCGTCAGAGCGGAGAACGCAGTGCTCATTAACAGTTTTTGATGTTACGGTGTGTCGCACGCACGTAATGAAAGTTGACGCCAACTTCCTCATTTCACAGATAAATGAGAAGCGACGGCAATTCACTATGGTGGTTGACCTAAATGCCGCCAGTGGCGCTACTGGGCTGATTACTCCTTGTCGGTGTGTTCGTATACGGCCAGTTGTGTTTACCCAACATAGAGAAAATGTGTAATGACGACAACATAAGCCGGTTGAAACGTTAATAGAAACGTTTGAGCATCAGTGAAAAGGGCGTAAAATAACCTCAGTTAGTGTAACTGAAATAAGCTTACAAACGGTTTGTCACATATGGGCGACACAATTTTGGTGCTCACCGACCAGTATTAAAATTAATTATTGTATTTTGTTTGTACTGATTTAGTACATGGAAAGTGAATTACTGCTTATGATTATTCCTGCAGTTTTAAGTCATTTTGTTTTTTGAATTTATTATTGTTTAATTAAAAGGACTTTATACGTGTGAAATGTTGCCCTATACGGGAGTGAATCTTGGACAATTAAAGAATGTGACAAGAAAATAATCCAAGCATTTGAGACCTGGTGCTACAGAAGAATATTCAAGATAAGCTGGAGGGAGAAAATAACGAATGAGGAAGTCTTTAAAAGATATTAGGAGGAGGAGAGCTTTCTGCGAAATTTAAAAGTCAGAAGAGGTAAGTTTGTAGGGCATTTACTACGACACAATGAGTTGGTTAAGAGAATAATAGAAGGATCGTTTGAAGGGAAGAATCACAGAGGGCGACCCCATTTAGACTACATGAAACAGCTTATGGTCGATATGAACTGCACATCATATTGTGAATTGAAAAGAAAAGCAGAGAGGCGTGAAGAATGGCGAGCTGCTGCCAACTATCCTATGGGCTGCTAACCTAGAAGAAAAAAATAATGTCGTCATTTTGTCAACTAGGCAGTAGAGTATTTAAATCTTCTTCTTCTTCTTCTTCTTCTTCTTCTTCTTCTTCTTCTTCTTCTTCTTCTTCTTCTTCTTCTTCTTCTTCTTCTTCTTCTTCTTCTTCTTCTTCTTCTTCCTCTTCCTCTTCCTCTTCCTCTTCCTCTTCCTCTTCCTCTTCCTCTTCCTCTTCCTCTTCCTCTTCCTCCTCCTCTTCCTCCTCCTCCTCCTCCTCCTCCTCCTCCTCCTCCTCCTCCTCCTCCTCCTCCTCCTCCTCCTCCTCCTCCTCCTCCTTCTTCTTCTTCTACTTTACAACCTATTACAGAGTCAAGGCCTCCTTTAACAGCCTCCGCCAGTTGTCTTGGTCAAGTGCAGCTGCTCTCCAGTTCCGGGTTCCAAGGATATGTCGGGCATCGTCTTCCCAACGTAGTTTGGCCCTACCAACTCTCCTGGTGCCATAGATCTGTTCTGTGAGTGGCTTTCTGGACATTCCATTGTCCCCCACTTTGATCACATGTCCAGCCCATCTGAGTCTACCCAGTTTTATAACTTTCACAATATCTAGTTCCTTCAGAAGAGTGTTCAGTTCTTGGTTGGTCCTTTTCCTCCATTTAACTCCCACACGTATTGGACCAAAAATACTGATGAGGATTTTACGTTCATGAACAAGCAGGTTTGACTCAGACTTTCTAGAAATAGTCCATATCTCAAAACCATAGGTGAAAATTGGGCGGATTAATGTTTTATATAGGAGCAGCGTGATGCTCCTGGCAATTGTTCTGCTCTGGAACAAGGATCTGAGACGAAGAATCACCCATTAGCTTTATTCTTAATGGGTGATACTTAGCATTATTTCTTCTGTCGTTTCCTCATCGGAGTTAACTTAGCATCCTAAATAAACAAGGATGATGACTTTTACAAAAGAATGGATGCCCCTCCTTTTCAATTGGAACGTGCTCTCCTTCTCTAGCTTCTTGTCCTTTGACCATTTTATCTAGCTTTCGTTTATCATGAGACCCAGCCTCCTTGCGGGACCTTCAAGAGAAAGAAAGGCTTCACTGACTGCTCAAAAAAAGACCTCTCGATTATATCTAGGGCATCAGCATATCATAGGACCTGCAACAATGTGTTAAATACAGTCCCGGAGGAATCTATTCTAGCATCTGTTATAGGTTTTCTAATGCAAGAATGAAGAGAAGACAGGCAAGAGTGTTTCAGTGTTCAATTTGCAAATGATTGCCATTGATAATTCCTAAATGAATTCCGTAGTTAATATCAAGGTACGAATTATTGGAATGGCGATAACATTGTTCCTCGAAATGATGTAAGACTTCTCTTCCTCTTCCCCCTCATTCTACTTCTTTTTTATTTTTCTTCCAAGTACTAAGCAAACGTTTACGTACAATTCAAATGTGGCGCCCAGGTTGGTGCTTGTAGGCCTATTGCGACTTGAAGAGTAAGTGGCAGACCTTTCTACACAAACACATAGGAAGACGTCCGTTACTCGTCATAATGCTCCAGTGTATCATACGAAAGCTCCGTGGTTGCAAAACGTTTTCAATACTCCAGTAGGAGCGTTGTTGTAGTGCGTCACGAAATCAGCTGTTTAGTATAGGTTCTACGTTAGTTGAAGGTAAACGTTACCCGTTGTTTGAGATTATAAACTAGAAATAATTTCGTATAACTGTGATTATAGTTGTATACTTTCAATCACCTCTAGATTAATCAATGTGTGTTAAGTATTATTTTTATTATTATTTATCTTTTTGTAGTGCTGTGTTGTGTTTCTGGGGGTTAGTGATTTTGTGTGCCTTCAAGGCGCCTGTAGTTTGTGAAAAAATTCGATACTGTTTAATTTTTCGCCTTTAACTTTATATTTTGTATTTGCTTACTGCAAAGATAGTTAGTGATGCTTTTAACAATCATTTATAAATCTTCTGTTTTCAAATATTTTGTATCTTTTTGTATCTAATCTTTTACCTAATTCCTACTTTGCATTCATAATGCTTTTAGCAACGTGGAACTATGAAATCTGTCATAGGTAGACATACCTATTAAAGTGATGTAACTGGAGCTCTATTTTTTTTTGGGGGGGGAACAGTAACTTTCTATTTAATCGATATAAGAGCACTATATATAATGCAGATATGTAGGTCAGCCTACTGTTTAAATGCGTTCTTTGGACCCTTCTTCCACGACTAACTACTGCAACCACCAAAATTTGGAACAACCAGCAGTCACTGGTTTATAGATAACAAAAATCATATAACCATGTGTCCCTAAAAAGACCAAATACATATTAACAGGCAGTAAACTACAAGAGAGAAGAACACTCCTGTAACTGGAAGACACAGATTTCAAAAGATTGAAAAATTTAAATAGCTGGGCTCACTAGTTACTGAGGAAAACATTATGACCGAAGAAATGAAAGAAATTATATCCGCTGGTAGCAGATGTTGCTTCTAACTACAGTAAATATTTAAGTGCAAAACAAAACGTTTGTGTCTATAAAACAGTTCTTAAGCCAGCGGTCATGTATGGTCGCAAACGTGGACAGTGACAGTGGCAGATAAAAAGTGGTTGCGCAGGTGGAAAAGGAAAGACTCAGGAGGATATTTGGTGCAGTGAACGTCTTTCCAAGGAGCATGGAGAATAAGGATGAATGCAGAAATCCAGCAAATCTATGGAGAAACAGATATCGTCACTGATATAAAGAAAAGTAGATTCTGGTCGGTAGGGAATGTCCAGAGAATGTTAGAGACATCCCCTTTGAAGAAACGTTTTACAGGGAAATCTGGAGAAAGAAGAAGGAGTGGTCGGTTCAGAAAAAATGGGTGGATGATCATGAGGACGACGTGCGCAGACTCGGTGTAGGGAGATAGAGACTAAGAGCAGACGATCGAGACGACTGGAGGCGAATTGTCTAGGAGGCCTAGGCTCTCCAAGAACTGTAGCGTTAATTAAGAAGAAGATACTAAGAGCAGACGACTGGAGGCGAATTGTCTAGGAGGCCTAGGTTCCGCAAGAACTGTAGCGCTAATTAAGAAGAAGACACTAAGAGCAGACGATCGAGACGACTAGAGGCGAATTGTCTAGGAGGCCTAGGCTCTCCAAGAACTGTAGCGCTAATTAAGAAGAAGAGACTAAGAGCAGACGATCGAGACGACTGGAGGCGAATTGTCTAGGAGGCCTAGGCTATATGTATATTGTTTTTAATGCTAAATTTTTTAAATTTCATTTATCCGATATAAACCGTATAACAAAAGAAATAGAATAGATTGTGGGCGATCGTGTTCCTTCTTTAACAGCTTCACTTTGGAGTCGTCAATTTATAACGAAAAGAAAGACTTAAAGTGTGTGTTGTGTTGTAAAATGTCGGGCGTTACCTCCGCGCACTTTTTGTTACTTACTGTTGACTGGATCCTCTGCAGTGATATAGTCCTAAATACAACTTAATACTATGTTTTTTGTGGGCGCCACTTGGAATCGTTTGTTCCAAGAAATAAATGTGATTACTAAAGTAATTAAAATTTTCTAAATCTTACTTTTATGAAAAAAAAAATATAAACAAGTCAGTTTAGCTTGAAAGAAATCAGGTGATTTTAATGGTTCTTCAAAAACAAACAAATCGTCTGAAGGACTAACATTCATATAAAAAATTATACAATTGCAGAGTTAATAAAAAATTCACAAGTCATTATTATTATTATTGACAATTTTATATATATCCAATCAAGTATCGGCTATTTTTTAAAATTTTTTTACTCAGTTGAAAAGCATGAGTTTAATATGTAAAAAAAAAATCTTTACTCTGAGGACGTGACTCCTTTGAACTACCAAGACATATCAATTAGATGCCTTACAATAAAAACTAAGTGATTTGGAGGTGTGTGGCATGTGTAGTACAACTGTGTGATAAATGTAACCAGGTAAAAAATGACTTTAATTTTGGTAACTCACGTTCCAATGAATAATTAATCTCGCACAGGACACTCCTCTCGGGTAGTTTTTTCAATCTCGCCTCTTCGTATGTGCACTGAATCTATTTTAAGTCAATTTTGCGATCGTATACTATTTCCGCATTTTTTGTAAAAACGTTTGGCAGTAGAATATCGTTCAAACGCCGCCACTACGAATCATCTGTTTAGCGTTGATTCAGAAATCGGCCACCGCAGCGCTGATTCCCATGTTGACGAGAAAGGCTTTGTGTATTGTTTGTTTACGTGAAGGGGATTATTGTCAAGTTAGTCAGTCAATGCGAACACAGCAGAATTCGTTCTCTATTTAAATTTTTGGTCCCTCCTGGGCCGTGGACGTTCTGGCTGCGTGATTTCTATTAAAATTTGCCGTATCACTGCTCTATTTCAGCGACACTTTTGGCGTAGATTCTCGTTGAGGTTAAGTCAGTCGGTATGTCTATGTACGGGAAAAGCCTTTCTTCGGGTCTTGTCGATTTCTCGCCTCTCGGTTTCGCCTTAGCTGCGTTGATCAGTGTCGTGGGTGATGCATCAGTTCTGGAGTTCAAGTTTCAAGTGTTTTTTGGGTCGAATTTGGTCTCTCTTTTATACTAATTCAGGTTGACTGTTTTCATCGACTTCCGGTATATTTGTGTAAAATTCTGTCTAGAATGTTCGAGAATAAACGAAATGGAATGTTATGGAACAATTTTCACTTCCGTAGAAGCTTTTAGAACGAATTTCTTATTCTTCATACTAAGGATATTTCAAAAATTACTCTGGTATTTATCAAACAGTTTTACATTAGTACTCACAATTTGTATGCCACTAATACATTTAGATTCCCTGTTTTCAACTGAATCTAGCGATACTAAATATGATTGGTTTCTAATAAACTTAAGTCTAATAAACAATACAATATACAACTCTCACCTTGAGTTGTTGTCATTGAAAACTCAATTTTTATAACAAAAATTGTTGTGAAGTTACTAAGTTCCTTCCACAAGCTGAACATCTAATACTACTACCTTCCTACAACAAAATAAACAAGTTTTAACATAGATAAAACACAAATAAATACAATTTTGTATGGCCTCTGCTCATGGCCTAGATTCTTGTCAGTTTTCTAATACAATGATTAGTCTTTTTCTTTAATATATGTATTATTTCACTAGTGTACACACAGAGTTTATTATTATGTCTATCTTTTGTGATACCTGGTTACTCTGTACATATATTATATTTATCACAAGATGACATAGCATCATTGATTGGTCTTGAGATGTCCTTTTTTCATAGTGTGACAAATCTCACTCCTACTAGTTAAATTCTTTTAGAATTGACTTTACTTTCAACTGAGTTTGTTCCTTATTAAGGTATACTGATGTATTGTACCTTTCTATCTTATTTTTGTTAGGATTATGTAAGTATTTAGCCAGATATGATTATTTTTGTACTGGATGATTGGCTTCAGCCATACATGGTATAGGTAAACATTTTGATAACTTAACTATTACAATGTTATAGTTAGTCAAATATATTAGTATAGTTGCTTTATATCATATTACAACTTTCTAATGCAATTTGGTTGCATTTTGGCAACATTAAATTCATAAATTATACAATATTAGATGCCTATTACATGTTTTTAGTTAACACAGTTTTTGGCTATTTTGACTGCTTTGTATTCATTTGACAGCTTCCTTTATTTAAGATAAATTGTTCACTATTGTCCGCTTGACAATTACATATAGATTTTATTTAAATCTGATAATAATTGATTTTTTCATGAAATCTTGGTGTATGGTCTCAAATCCAACACATTAATATTTTTTGTCATAACAAATATATCATTTTTATTCTAACTTAAACTCTTTCTAATAATGTATTTAAATCATTTAATACATTTATTTTATTTACATTACATAATATAATAATGGATCATGTCCATTTATTCACAAAAAGTAGTTCTTAATACTCTATTCAGAGTTATAAAACTTAATAATTAATGACTTTATTTTGGTTGATTCTGACATTATTTCTCTCTCTTATAGTGTCCTATGGTTTTTTTCACTGTTATTCACTTTAATAATATATATGGGGTTTGTGTCTTAGTCAAAGTCTGGTCGTTTTTTCATGTTAGTAGAAATAATTATTATACAAATCTACACAATTTTTTTAGGACTACTTGGGTTCGATACAGTTCACCTCACTTTCCTCTTACGATAACTTACTATGTAAATGATTTCTTTTATGGAACGTTCTGTGACGTTACAACCGACATACTACAGGTTTCTTGTCAGTGATGAGGTATTATTGTGTGAGCATAAATTGAATTAATAAGGTACCTATAGAATTGTTATTTAGCAACTTTAGTTAGACTGTGATTTAGAAAATGTCATTTTAATAAATGTTAATACATAGAAATGTCTGCTTAAGTTGCAACAGTGTACTTAAATATGTTGAATAATTTGTTGTTTGTTAATAATAATGCCAATTGTAATTAATACTACTTGATAGACACGTGTGTATGAAATGAACAATGAGAATTCAATTGTGTACACTGGATTGAAAATGTTATAATGATATGTAACATTAACACGAATAAAAGCTGTTATCGTTATGCAAGTGTTTTATTGCAAGTCCTGTCACGATGGGCTCAACACAATTTTTCTTCCGTCTAGACCACAAGTCTAGTTTTAAGAATTAATAACGACCCCTGAAAAAAAAAACTTCAGGGAGACGTTTCAGGCCTAGGCTCTCCAAGAACTGTAGCGCTAATTAAGAAGAAGAGACTAAGAGCAGACGATCGAGACGAATGGAGGGGCGAATTGTCTAGGAGGCCTAGGCTCTCCAAGAAATGTAGCACTAATTAAGAAGAAGAGACTAAGAGCAGACGTTCGAGACGACTGGAGGCGAATTGTCTAGGAGGCCTAGGCTCTCCAAGAACTGTAGCGCTAATTAAGAAGAAGATACTAAGAGCAGACGACTGGAGGCGAATTGTCTAGGAGGCCTAGGCTCTGCAAGAACTGTAGCGCTAATTAAGAAGAAGAGACTAGTGAGAGACGATGTATCCTCTTTGACAATGTGTCCTCTTTGTCAAATTGTTAACGTTTACAATTACACACGCTTAATTCGTGTTATAAATCAATGTAAATACCATATTGACAGTTCAAACTTTATTAATGTGATATATTTGAAACGCAACCACATATTATTTTAAGCAGCATTCAATATTAAATTATACTAGCTGTTATCCGCCGCTTGGCACGTGAATATTTGACTTGAAATAATTATTTTAATATAATCTGTATTGTGTATAATTATCACTGTGTGTTAGGCTGTCAAAGCTACAGAGACAGCAGTATCTATACGCGCACAAGCGCGCGCGTGCACATTCTCAATATACATGGCGTTATGTTACCACGTATAACAATTTTGTACTCATTAGTCAAGTTCTTTCCAAATCTGGTTTGAAGACTTGTACTAAATTATTATGTTGGCGGAGCAGCATTGGATTTAAAAGTACCGGTTTATAAAGCCTTCGGAGATATTCACAAATTACCCGTTAACAAATAGCGGTAGGTTCTTTATTTTTAGTGTTGCTGTATTATAAGCATTGTATATCACATTAAACGTTATGTTTTCCTCAACCATGGATTTTATTTATTTCAGCAGTGAACTAAAACCCAAAAACCGTTGACACCTAACCTCACATATGAAAACAATACGTATTTTTCGTTTGCGTTAAGAAATAGGACAATTTACAATTAGTACACTTCTTCTTTTCCACATTGTAATATATCAATAAATCGCATATTATATAAAACATGGAAAATATACTGCAGGATTAGATAAATGTACAATTCCAATGCCGCTAAATAGCTTTTGTTTATTTACTTGTTACTATGGTAATTAATTCTGGTCTCCATGGTATTTTTGACATTTTTGGTAGTAGTATTTAATATATTTCATTACTTATTCATTGCAACATCATAAATACGTATAAACATAAATGTTATAATCGTTTAAGACAATTACAAAATATATACACGTATCTGTATACAAAATTACAAAATATATCGGTACAATCGCGTATTGAAAACATTAAAAACTGCAGGGGCGGATAAAGGTACAGTTACGATGCCGCTAAATATAATTTGTTTATTTACTTGTTACTATGGTAATTAATTCTGGTCTCCATGGTATTGTTGACATCTTTACAAGCGTTATCGAAAAGGCATAATTAAAAATGCCTTTTCCACATCGTAGTATATCGATACAATCGCATATTATATAAAACATCGAAAATGTACTGCAGGAACGGATAAAGGTACAGTTTCGATGCAGCTAAATATCATTTGTTTATTTACTTGTTACTATATTAATTAGTATCCTCCATGGTGTTGTTGACATCTTTATATGCGTAAATAAAAGGGTATATTTCAAAGTGTCTAAACCGTGCGAACAGGCCAGAATATCGAATTCCAAGTTGGACAGTGTTTTTCGCCCTGTGACAAAGGTTACCTGTGCAAAATCGCTGTAACTGTGTGTATTTGTACTCCGTACAAAGAAATCCTCAGACTTTGAGTTTTATATACATAGACATGACTTTGTATCTGAGTAACACGATTACTGTGGTTACATAATTCTGTCATCACACACAGGACACACGTTGGGATTGTAAACCTTAACAAATCGATCACTGTGTGTTAGGCTGTCAAAGCTACAGAGGCAGCAGTATCTGTACGCGCACAAGCGCGCGCGCGTGCACAGTCTCAGTATACACGTACGCATTCATTCGACGTAGTACAGGCCCAAGTTAACTTACGGTTCGTAGCCACGCAAAGTTTATCCCGAGGCGCGGAACTTCAGCTATAAATTGGAATTAATTATTGGACCTACAGTGAAAGGTTCTCGCCGTACCTTAACCCTCACTACACACCGAATACAAGTTTGATGTTCCACGCACGCAAGCTCATTTAGACAACTGTATTCAATGACAAGAGGGGGAGCTCATTTGACGAAACACGTAGACTGTTCCTGGAACAAGTTAGTAATTTTGAATACCTGGGATACAGTGTGCCTTATAATACCAGCAACGACGTTGTGAATAAGTTGCATAAGTTCAATCTTATGTGCGTGACCATTAGACGAACCCTTAAGTCAGCATATGAAGGAACACGGCTAAAATTCTACAAGGTGATGGCTCTTTCCAGACTTCTTTATGGGTCTGAAAACTGGACTTTGACGAAAGGCCAGGACAGTCGTATCCAAACCAGAGACCCTTCTGCCAACGTTACCATATCTTAACTGAAAAGCTCCTGTTTTAGGGCGCAAGAGATTCGCCCGCATCCTTCTTTTTCTGAGATAGGATTTGGTGGCGTTGTGCCAGTTATTAGTTATACTTAAAGTTTCTTAGTATTTCCAGTGCTCACCTATCGAGCTCTACAGAATGCCTCACCTCCATGGCTTACCTCTATAAAGCCATTGGTAGAAGAGATGTGAGTCGCCCGAGAATGAGATGGATGACGGAACAGGTTTATGTAACCTTATCCTTGAAGAGAAGAAGAATAAGAACAACAACAATAAATTATTAGCCCGGCTGTTCAGACGTGGTCTAGAGTTTATGCTAACAATCACTTCGGCCACACCATCGGTGGTTATCATCAGTGTCGGTAACAACTCGCACGGTGTACGCCAATTCACACCAGTGATTAGGTAGAGACCTATGTATTTTATCTAAGGAAGCCCACTTATATAGAATTTTATACCAGTACAATCTAAACTGGACAACAGCATCATGTGCTATCCGATTGGTTTAAGAGGTCAGAAAGCCAAATTCTGATTAACAGAAGGAATTCTACTCTTCTATTCATCGCGACGGAACTACGCTTAAAGGTCTGCACGAACTCTATGTGCATCCGAGTGTAGTAGGCACGCTTATCCGTGAATGGGAACCCTATTCAATGTTTATTGAGCTTGGCGACCTTAAAACAATGTTTGAAAGAAGACGGGGAAAGTCGATCGGGAAAGTTTTACGACAAAATCAATAATTTAGTAACATTTTTGAAGGAAAGGTTTCGGGAGAAAAACCAAGAGCAGCATTCTTTAAAGACATTGGACAGTAGATGAACTTACTATCGTACTGCGGTTTAAAGGGGACAATGATATAGGGATAGAAACGTGACTAACTCGACAAGGCATGACTTTTAGATGATGATGATGATGATTGGCCACCTTAATCACTTTATTTGTGTAGTCAGGAATGGATAACTAGACAATTGAATATTTATGTTCATATGAACTCAAATAATGTTAATGTTATATTACGAAATGTGGACTTAATTATGATGATTCAACATATTCAACAGTTGACTGGGGCAATAGTAGTTAGTACGTTGCTCACTTCAGTAACTTTCTGTTACGTGACAGTTTTAATTGTGTACTTCTACCGTGACTAACAGACTGGAAATAACAAATTAATACACATAGACTATATTCTGTAATCAGTTACAGGTTGTATTTAAAACAACTACATAATATTTTTTGTGTACTGTAATTACGTGTTATTATTTTACTAATTAACTTACTTTAAAACCTGCACAGCAGCAGTTTGGAAAACAATTTAATTGTACTTTAAAATTTGTATTATAAATAATTAAATCCTTAAATTCGTAGTGACCGTCAATAAATGAATTTTTCAGTGAAAGGTTTTGAGGATCGGTCAAAAATAACAACAATTTTTAACTTATTTGTGTCGACATTTCGACAATGTTTATTGTCATCATCAGGATATGGAAGATGTAAACAAACTATCTCAACTCTTCACATATACAACGATACATACATACGCACGCGCACACACTCATATACACGAACACGTTCACCCAAATATTTTATTGTTCTGTTGTGTCTGACATTTCTTTTGCATTTCATACACAGGTCCTGATGATGACAATAAACATTGCCGAAACGTCGAAATATATAAGTTAAAAATTTGTGTTATTTTCTACCGATTCTCACTAACCCTTCACGGAAAAATTATAAATAATGTTTTGCACGTAACTAGCGAAAGATGAGGTAAATTGCTTTAAAATTATGTAATATAAATATTTTGGCTTGCAAGTAGCCACACGTTAAGACCAACGTGATGGTTTTTTGTAGAACTGATCCCGTACAGGCAAAGATTGTTATAGATGGTACTGCACTGGAATAAGTTAGCAATTTTGAATACCTGGGCTACAGTGTGTCTTATAATGCAAGCAACGACGTTCTGAATAAGTTGCATAGGTTCAACGTTATGAGCGGGACCATTAGGCAAACCCTTAAGCCAGCAAGTAAAAAAACACACCTAAAATTCTACAAGGTGATGGCTCGTCCCACACTTCATTATGGGTCTGAGAATTGGACTTTAACAAAAGCCTGAAATGAGATTTCTCAAGCACATAGCAGTGTATACTCTCCATGATGATAGAAGAAACACAGATATACGGCAGGAACTGAATATCATGAGTATACTCCAGTAGTCTCGGTTGAATTGGTGGTGACATCTTTGCCGAATGGATGATCGCCGCATCCCCAAACAACTATGGAACTATAAGCCAAGGGGACGGAGAGGTGTGAGACGTCCATGGAAGCGCTGGAGTGATCAGTTCTAATCTTTGCGTGTTTGAGACTGGAACAAACTATCCTTGGTTTAATCCTTGAAGATGAAATATTTTGGCATATTTCTACACATACATTTTATATTTCCAGCCAATTGCTTCAACAGTTACAGCAGATTCAGAGGTTAGATTTGTCGTCAGGAAATGGTTATCTGATTTCAAGAAACAGAGAAAAATGGTTATCAACTTAAATCTAACTTCTGAAGCTCTCGTTACTGGTGACGAAAATAAAAATAATCTGTAGAATTATACCAAGTATTTAGTCAAAATTTTAACAAAATGTACTACCAAGTGCCGAGTGACCATTACATCAGTGTAATTTTACTTTTCAATTGATTTAAAGTTTTAAGTTAATGCGTTTTCCCATGGCCGGCTCAAGTAGAATGCCGGAATACTAAACGTGGCAACATTGCGTCAGAGTTGTCTTGACTATTCATCTCTTCTTTCACAGCACTAACACTTAACTAAAATGAACTTTTTTCATGTGAAAAACTTACTATTTTATTGGACGCGTTTCGGCTTAGTATCCGCCTTCTTCAGCTTTGGAGTCTGTTACCAAAGCTGAAGAAGGCGGATACTAAGCCGAAACGCGTCCAATAAAATAGTAAGTTTTTCACATGAAAAAAGTTCATTTTAGTTAAGAATTGCGTCAGAGGTCTATAAGCATAGTGTAATAAAATAGCTAAAGTGAACATGTTATACTTTGTTTTAATTTCACAGTATTACTAAAATCATGAGTAGGCTTATTTACAGCTAAATATAAATTATAAATCTGTGCGCACTTAGTACTATACGTTAAAGCTGAAGAAATTATTGAATTAGTTTTGGGCCAAATGAATTAATTTTTTTCGAATTATTGAATTTGTATCATATGAATGAGTTAATTATTATATTTCTTAAATAATATAACAGTAATTTACATTGTAAACTTTTAATATGCAAAAAAATGAAGCATTATAAAACTGCTGTTAACTGACAATTAAAAATGTTGTAATTTGATTATTGAAATACATAAATTAAGAGATTGTCTAGGTGGCCTCAAATAACAGCTGGATTCAGTGTGGCCACGTTTAATATTAGTGTTGCCTTCTACTAGAGCCGGCCATGGTCTGCCTCATGTTTAAAAATATGAATAATGTCGACTTATTAATTATGACAAAAATATTATAACACACGCTGATAAACGTGCTGCAATGATATGGAATGAGCGAAAAAACGACGCTGGTAGAATAAACATTATCAAACAGTAAAACTATTAGGTGTTAATAATATATAATTAACAAATTACATGATTTCTTTAATCTAACTTGATGTTGACTTTTTTCCCACAAGTATTTCAAGATCTGTTTTGTTGATCTATTGTCGTCCATTCTAGTATTAATGTCCAAGAAATACTAGTCTTCTTTTTCTCACTGTTTTTGTTATATCTTCTATATTTTGATATATTTCATCATTACTTCTTAATTTCCAACCTTCTGAAGTTTTTCATGGGCCTAATATTTTCCTAATAATTTGTCTTTCCAATATTTCCAGTTTGTCTAAATTATAATTCAATGGTAGACATTCACTTGCATATAGGCATTCTGGCCTCACTACTGTACTATAATGCCTTATTTCCGCATTTTTAGATATGCACTTTTTATTGTAAATATCTTTAGTTATGCCATATGCTATTACCATTTTATGAATCCTTTCTTCTTTAGCAGATTTTTCTAAACCATTCTCTTGAATTATTTCCCCTGGATACTTAAATTTTCTAACTCTCTCTATTCGACCAATATCTGTTACCTGGAATATTGGCGCGTTTTTAATGTTATTTATTTATTAAACTATTAACAAAATGTTCTACGAAGGGGCGAGCGACCATTCGGTAAGTGTAAAAATTCTTAAATTTAAAAATATACTGTAGAATTTTATTTTTTTTTTAGTAATTTCATCAACATATTATTCTAAAATTGATTGTTTTGATGGTAGCCCTTTCTGTATTGATCTGGTAATAGATTGGGAAACATGCGTACACACAAAAGGTTTTGAACAGAATACCACCCCTGTGTATAGTTCGCGTGGGGTAAATTTTTCAATCGACTGAAGAGGAAAGCCGCTGACAATGTGAGGGTGAATAGTCTATTGGGAACGCAAAGGGGTGGGGGTGTATAACGTTGTGTGAAAACTTTAAACAGGAAACCATGGCAAAACTACTTGTTCTCACCGATCACATAACAAACACCTCCTTTATGACAATGTTGTTTCTCTAGAAAGGACACAATGACTTGTCAAAGTACAATATCATGTTCCAGTAAACACTTTTTTCATGACGTAACAGAAATTTATGAAGTATGAATGGTACACCAATGATATGTAACACAAATGAAAACGTGGATAGAGAACCAAATCTGTAAATTACGTAAGTTAAATATATTGTTGCTATAATAATTTCTGCAATATATTTTTTGCTTAATATATACAACGTGTATTCAACATTGAAAACAAGCATAGCAAAATCGAGGACCAGAGTCCGTTTAATTAAGATTTACAGAAAAAAAAATAAAGTTTAATAAATAGCATATGTTTTCAAAAACCTTTGTGAATACATTTTCAGTAGTATTTCACACTAACTCAAAAAATTAATTTAAAAAAAAAATAGAATGTATTGAAATTAATTTCATTTTCACAGGTTTTATTTTTTTTTTCGATTACAGAAAATATAGTTTTCAATACAAAAGGTACATTTTCTCATCAACCACGAGATCAGTCGTTAAGAAACTTCTACGCTCTATTCATAACATGTGAGTATACATACTGAGTTTTCCAGCCATATTAAACCCAAATTTAAACTTTACTAAAATAATTCTTATAAAAATCGAATAGTTCTAAAGTACATCTGTAGTCCCCAATCTGGTTCAATATATATATTGATGACATGTTGAGAGTATGGAAATTCAGAATGACTTCGGGAATACAGCTTAACTATTAATTTGTATGGGTTCGTTGCTATATGCGGATAACATAGTTCTTAATCAAGAAAATGAGAATGATTTGCAAGGAGCTATGTTTCAATTACAAGAAACGGCAAGAGAGTACTCACTGGCAATCTCAGTAAGAAAGACCAAAACCATGGCTTTTAAAGTGTGACATAGCGAGGCGAAGATCTGCTCTCGGCGCCAGCCGAGACGTGACACGAGAAGGCGAGGCGACCCAATCAAGGATCGGCAGCAGCTTGATTGGCCTCAACGTGACCATCTAACGTGCTCGAGGCGAGCCAACCAGGGACCAGCGGCACTCTGATAGGTTCGTGGCATACGACCTGTCAGGGCATAAAAACAGCGCCGCTAAAAATTTTTGGCGCACGTGCCGAGACAGCCTGGAGTCCAGATGGCCCTCTTCGCTGACGACACGGCCGTATTTACGGCCGATCGTCATGAGGAAAGGGCCGTCCTACGACTGCAGCGCCAGCTCGACACGCTCGTGGACTAGACTGAGAATTGGAGAGTGCAACTCAACGCCACCAAGAGCGTAGCCGTCGAATTCTCCAAGCGACGGAAGAACCCCGTTAGGCAACTACGTATCGGCAGAACGTACTTGCGCTGGTCCAACGAGGTCAAGTACCTCGGCTTACACCTCGACCGTCGGCTCACCTGGCATACCCACGCACAGACAGTTCTAAAGCGAGCATCCACTCGCCTGTGCGCACTGTTTCCACTCCTGATCAGCTCAGCCATGACCAGGAAATTGGGTAGGATGATCGTCGGCGCGTATCTGCTGCCGGTCATTACCTACGCCTGCCCGGTCTGGGGTTACCTCGCCGCAATGCATAAAAAGAAGTTGCAGAGCGTCCTCGACAGGGGGCTTCGGCTAGCGGCCAAAGTCCCCCGTCGCTTCTCATCTCGCCTTCTAAGGAGAGGACTTGGCGTCCGCTCCTTAGACGACACTTTCAGGCGGCTTGCACGCAAATTTTATGCACGTGCGGCGAGGTTCCCAGGCAATCCTCTAGTGACTGGGCTGGGAAGGTACCGTATACGCCCAGGTGATTCGTGGAAACGCCCTCGGTGCATACTGCGCTAGCGTAGGCTAGCACAACAGCCGAGAATCGGCCTGCTATAGAGCACGCGCCCTACTTGGGCAGGGCCACGAGGCAGGAGCTCCAGAAGGTAGCTCGGAACTCAGTTCCCGTGCGGTTCGTCTCTGCGACGCACAACCGCAAAGCCCAGAGCCAAAAAAAAAAAAAAAAAATTTTTGGCGCACTCCATTGGACGTCGTCAAGCCAGCTGGAAGAAAAGGAAGAAGGAAGAATGGAGAACGCAGGAGAAGCAGTGATGGACATCGACTGGGACAGCAGCGGGCTCTACATACCGCTGCCGAAAGAAGAGAACCGCAGCACGCCCGGAACAGCGGACGCAGCCGCCGAACATCACAGCGCGGCTCGGGCAGCGTACGCAAATGATTTAGCGTACCCGACAAACGGTCCTTTTAAGGGCCTAAAAAACTATAGTGTGTACGATTGGCGCCATTTGTCCTGTGACAAGTGGCGCCCAACGTGGGGCGACGATCATCTTGCGGATGCAGGATCCAGCCACGCCAGAGAACTACCAGCCGGCACACAAAACAACATGGCGCCCAACAGCTACACCCAGCGGGACACCGGGTTCGAGGTAGAGCAAGGCTTTGCGCAATTGGCCGCAGCTCTGAGGTGCACGTTGCCACCGGTGATCACCGCTACATACCATGGCCTCAAGTACGAGGATCCAGAACGATATCTTCAACAGCTAGAGCGACAGCTGCGGGACTACAGAGTCCCACCTGAACAGTGGGCAGATTACGCAGTGCGGCAGCTCCGAGGAGAAGCTGCCACGTGGGCAGAGAGATACACGGGATTGCAGATAAATTGGCCCGAGTTCTGCGACCGCTTCCGGCATCACTTCTGCGGGATGCAACGAGACGCAGAGCTGCTGGCCGAGCTGTACGGACAAACGCAGCGGCAGGAATCGGCGGAAATCTTCATCCTGAGAAAAATCAAGCTGTTTCGCCGTCTGTACCCCGGAGGTGACGAGAGGACGAGCATAGCCATGCTTACACAACAGCTGCAGCCACGCCTTCGACCTGCGCTGAGGTTCCCGCCGCCTATGACTTTAGAGGAACTTTTACAACGGGCAATGAGCATCGAGGCGGACTTGGATCAAGATAGTCGTGCGCGAGGTCGGGATGACTCTGCTGAAAACCCCCTGGATCGAGTAGGGGGGTCGAAGCAGTGTCGATCGGCCTCAAGCACGAAAGAGGAACAAAGATTGAACAGCCTAACGCCCAAGTGCCGCTACTGCCCGGGAAGACACTTCCATCGGGACTGCCCTGTGAAGAACCGGCAGGGAAACGACCAAGCGCCCCGGTAAATAGCCCACCGGGGCGCGTGAACCAACTAGGTGCGGACATACCGCGCATTCCAATAGAGATCGCCGGCCGAAAACTGACCGCAGCCTTGGACTCCGCCGCAAACTACGACTTCGTACGAGCCGGTCTGCTGCCCGGAGGAAGGAAGACGGAGCCCCGAGTTGTCCAGCTAGCGCTACACGGTCAGCAATGTCACTCAACGGCCACCGTCGTCGCAGACATTATAATTGGAAGTCTCGCGACCACCACCAGTCTGCTAGAAGTGCCCGGACTGCAAGAAGAAGTTTTATTGGGCCAGCACTGGCTCACGGCCAACCAAGCAGTTGTGGACTACCGACGGGGCTGCCTTCACATTGGCAGCGAGAACCGACAGACGGTCTTCTGGAATGACCGCGCGGAGCCCGAGGAAGAGGACATTGACGAAGCTAGCCTTCAAACGTCAGCAGGTGGCCAACACCATAAACGGCTTCTGGAAATGTTACACCGTCATCGCAGTTTGTTCTCCCGTGGCCCGCTCCGCACTACATCTGCGGCCAAGCACGAGATCCGGCTGATAGAAGGTAGCCAGCCATTCCGGCTCCCAATATACCGGTACTCCGACGAGAAGAAACGCACCATCCGGGAACAGGTAAAAGAGATGCTGAGGCAGCGTATCATTGAACCGGCCACCTCGCCATACAGCTCTCCGGTGGTGATTGTGAAGAAGAAGGACAGCACACCCCGGTTCTGCGTAGACTTCCGGAGGCTGAACGATCAGACCGAGGATGTGGACTCACCACTGCCGCTGATATACGAAACAATCAAGGACCTCAGCGGGGCCCAAGTCTTCTCGACCCTAGATCTCAAGAGCGGCTACTGGCAAATCCCGCTGGAGGAAGAAGCAAAGAAGTACACAGCATTCTCGGTGCCCGACGGAGGTCGCTACCAGTTCCGGGTGATGTGCTTTGGGCTGAAGAACGCGCCCAGCACCTTCCAACGGCTGATGCAGGATGTTCTCACGGGACTATTACGGGAGTGCTGCCTCGTCTATCTGGACGACATCATTGTCTACTCCCCCGACTGGGAAACGCACCTGCGACACCTGGATCAAGTCTTGGAAAGGCTGCAGATGCACCAGCTGACCTGCTCGCTCAACAAGTGTCACTTCGGCCGGGAAGAAGTCGCCTTTCTGGGCCACGAGATTACTCCGGACGGCAACCTCCCGCAGCAGCAACATCTCAGAGCGATTGAAGACCAGCCGGCCCCCAGCAACAAGAAAGAGCTGCAACGCTTCCTGGGAACCTGCAACTGGCTGCGAGAGTACATCCCCTGCTTCGCCATGATTTCGGAACCGTTAACGGACCTGCTGCGGACAAGAAAGTGGCATTGGGACGACACAACTCAGCGAGCCTTCGAAGAGGTTAAGGCCGCTTTCCGGCAGCCGTTAAAACTCTCACGACCGGATCGAGACTTGCCGATGTTTCTGCAGACCGACGCCAGCCAAAAGGGACTTGGAGCGGTGCTTTATCAATGCACCGAAGCCGGAGAGAGGCGTATCATCTCGTACGCCAGTGCCAAGCTCCACGAGGCGGAGAAGAACTACCACTCCAACGAACTGGAGTGTTTGGCAGTCGTCTGGGCCATCAAGAAATACCGGCCATACTTGGAGGATCGACATTTCACCCTAAGGACCGACAACAAGGCGCTAACTTGGCTGAAGCAGGCGACGGGGCAGAAGACGAAGTACGCTCGCTGGGCTCTACTGATACAGAGCTTCAAATTCACCGTCGTCCACTGCCCGGGCAAGGAGAACGAGTTGCCGGACTTCCTCTCGAGGGAACCTGGGCTTGAAGATACTGCCGGCGTCCAAGAAGAACCACGGATGCAGCCTGAAGAGAGGCCACTTCGCAGTGTTGCGGCAGCTGCACCCCGACTACAAGAAATCACAGCTGTCGGCATCCATCAGGCAGTGCAGGAGGCGCAAGAAGGCGACCAGGAGTGCCAAGCGTGGAGAAACGACCCTGCGGCGGCTACAGCGAGAGGATACCGGGTGGACAACGGCCTGGTTTGGAAGGACAGACGCAACCAGGAACCAGGATTGTACGTGCCGCCGAGTGTCCGCATGGAGGTCATCAGGCACTTCCACGACTTCCCTGAAGCCGGTCATCCGGGGGCCGAAGAAACGTTTCGGGCCATCGGCAAGGACTTCGTCTGGACCGGCCTAACCATTGATGTCCGCAGATACGTCCGGAGTTGCAGAATATGCGCCCTACACAAGCGCGGCGCAAATCCCGAACAGGACCAACAGCGACCTCACCGACCCAGGAGATGTTGGAATACTGTCGCCCTGGACGTCATGGGACCATATCCGCTGACTCGAGCTGGCAACCGGTACATCGTAGTGGTCACGGATATGATGTCGAGATGGGTGGAAGCAAAGGCCGTGCGCAAGGCGGACGCCGACACCATTATCCGCTACCTGGAGGAAGAAGTGTTCCCTCGTTGGGGATACCCAGAGGCGTTGCTCACCGACAACGGAAAGCCGCTCACGGGCCACAAGTGGAAGCAGATGTGCGACAAGCTGCACATACGACCGTGGACTACAGCCAACTACCATCCCAGGGCGAACCCGACCGAGCGGCGCAACGGCGAGATCAAGAAGGCGCTGCGGATCCAGCTCCATGACTGCAAGGACCATGGCGACTGGGACAAGCGTTTGCCGACGATTCTGTTCTCGCTGCGGAATCGTGCAAACGCCGCCACTGGAGTGACACCGAGCGAGCTTCTGCTGGGCAGAGACCTACGCCGACCCGGCGACTGGAGTCGGCCACACGCAGAACAGGACGTCCGGCCAATTGAGGAACGAGAAGAGGCGGCCAGGTCACACCAGACGCAGTATCAGCGGCGGCGGTATTCGGAACGGAGGACACAGGACCCTACACTGGCCGTAGGGCAGCTGGTGTACGTCAAGAGCCACGCCGGACCAGCCAAAGGACGGAGGTACCCTGGATGGGAGCCAGCCTGGGAAGGTCCCTTTAGCGTTGCCGCAACCCTCGGCGGGCAGATTTACACGGTGGAGAAGGACGGACGTCCATACAAGGTTCACCGCCAACGGCTCAAACCCGCCGGAGAAGAACAATGGGCTCGCCACCGGAGAGCATTCAAGACCCGGGGGAGTTGTGACATAGCGAGGCGAAGATCTGCTCTCGGCGCCAGCCGAGACGTGACACGAGAAGGCGAGGCGACCCAATCAAGGATCGGCAGCAGCTTGATTGGCCTCAACGTGACCATCTAACATGCTCGAGGCGAGCCAACCAGGGACCAGCGGCACTCTGATAGGTTCGTGGCATACGACCTGTCAGGGCATAAAAACAGCGCCGCTAAAAATTTTTGGCGCAGCCCGCCTGGAAACTGCTGACCCAACTGAGAGATTCATGCTCTTGGTGGAAGCCTGCGAAGTCATAGGTCTTCTATGAACCGAGCCCTTAGACGAGATCTCTCGCTCGTAGCCTGGAATGCTAACAGCATCGGTCCCAAGCATTCCGACCTTCTTGAATTCCTGGCTCGGTTCAAACCCGACGTACTTCTCCTTACTGAAACCCACCTGACCCCGGCGAACCGGTTTCGATTACCAAATTACGTGGTCTATCGGGATGACCGAGTTGGCCGACGAGGAGGCGGCACGGCGATCGCGGTGAGGACCTCCATAGGTCATCATCGTGTCGCTTTGCCGCAGCTTACCAACCTAGAGGCCACCGCCATTGAGGTCCACGGAGCTCTTGGCGGCGTCCTCGTGGTCTCAGCTTACAAGCCCCCACAAGCTGAACTCCTTGTCGGCGACCTGGACGTCATCTTCGATTCCCATCGAAGGGTAATTTTGGCCGGCGATCTGAATTGCAAACATCGCGCTTGGAATAGTCGCCTGACTACTCCGAACGGGAGGCGCTTGCTCAGTTTTGTTGAATCGCGCCGGGCGATGGTGTTTGGTCCAGCGCAACCCACGTTCTTTCCGTCACAGCCTAACGCGGCTCCCGATGTTTTGGATATCGCGGTGACCCAAGGAGTTGTCTGTCCGGTCGAGGTATTCTCACTTACGGAGCTGACATCCGACCACAACCCTATCTTGGTCCACGTCGCTACCCAGCACGCCTATGCACGTTCTGACCAGAAGAAGGTTATCGATTGGGATCGCTACGGCTCGGCCTTGTGCCGTCGATTGCCGCCAGCGGCCCCAATCGATTCCGTTCGCCTCCTAGACGAAGCAGTTGCGGGAATCGAAGAGGCAATCATCTCGGCTATAGGCGTGTCTTCACGTACGCGAGCTGGTCTCACGCCTGGCTACCAACGCATCCCTGAGGAAGTCTCTCTTCTCGCTCGCGAGAGGAATTACTTCCGGAAACGTTGGCAGAGGACCCGTGATCCGGCCGATAAGGCAGGATATAATCGGCTCACCGGACGACTGCGTGGCAGTCTGAAGGCGTTCCGACGTAGCTGTTGGGAACTCGACGTGGCCCGAACGGGGGATGCGGACCCGCAATCTCACCCGTACAGAATACCTACCGCATTGACGGGACGGAGGCGCCGACCTCCACTTCCCGCCATTGTTGGACCGTTCGGTCGACCCCTGGGTCGCCCGGAGGAGAAGGCCGAGTACTTGGGCTTGTGTTTCGAGCGACAGTTCGCTCCCAACCCGCCCATGGACTGGGACTTCGACGAACAAGTCGAGATGGCCGTGGAAGACTTTCTGTCACTTCCGATCACGACGGAGCCCGAACCCATCTCTTTGGAAGAGGTCTCAGATCGGCTCGCTGAACTTCAGCCAAGAAAAGCTCCAGGCCCGGACGGTGTTACCAACACCGCTCTACGTCTTCTTCCCGAGCCTGGAGTTCAATTCTTGACTGATTTGTTCAACGCGTGTCTTAGACTGGCCTACTTTCCCAAGAAATGGAGAAAGGCGACGGTTATCGTGATCCCGAAGCCGGGAAAGGATACCACCCGCTCGGAAAACCTCCGGCCTATCAGCCTACTTTCCGCTACGTCCAAGGTTTTTGAGCGCCTCGTACAGCGTCGTGTACGAGAACATCTAACCAACTTTGACGTGCTGGTCCCCGAACAGTTCGGCTTTCGTGTGGGGCATTCGACCACTCATCAATTGATGAGACTGGTGGAAGGCATCACGGAAGCCGGGTGTCGGAGAGAACGGACCGTTGGCTGTTTCTTAGATGTTGAGAAAGCCTTCGACAGCGTATGGCATGATGGCCTGTTATTCAAACTTAGGGAAGTCCAGCTCCCGGACTGCTACCTCCATCTGGTTGCTAGCTTTCTGACGGAGAGGACCTTCTGCGTGAGAGTTGGCGATTCAGTCTCTTCCGAGAGGCGAATCACAGCCGGCGTCCCTCAAGGTAGTGTTCTAGGCCCCCTTCTGTTCTCGATCTACGTCAACGACGTGCCGAGACAGCCTGGAGTCCAGATGGCCCTCTTCGCTGACGACACGGCCGTATTTACGGCCGATCGTCATGAGGAAAGGGCCGTCCTACGACTGCAGCGCCAGCTCGACACGCTCGTGGACTGGACTGATAACTGGAGAGTGCTCCTCAACCCTACCAAGAGCGTAGCCGTCGAATTCTCTAAGCGACGGAAGAACCCCGTTAGGCAACTACGTATCGGCAGAACGTACTTGCGCTGGTCCAACGAGGTCAAGTACCTCGGCTTACACCTCGACCGTCGGCTCACCTGGCGTACCCACGCACAGACAGTTCTTAAGCGAGCATCCACTCGCCTGTGCGCACTGTTTCCACTCCTGATCAGCCCAGCCATGACCAGGAAATTGGGTAGGATGATCGTCGGCGCGTATCTGCTGCCGGTCATTACCTACGCCTGCCCGGTCTGGGGTTACCTCGCCGCAATGCATAAAAAGAAGTTGCAGAGCGTCCTCGACAAGGGGCTTCGGCTAGCGGCCAAAGTCCCCCGTCGCTTCTCATCTCGCCTTCTAAGGAGAGGACTTGGCGTCCGCTCCTTAGACGACACTTTCAGGCGGCTTGCACGCAAATTTTATGCACGTGCGGCGAGGTTCCCAGACAATCCTCTCGTGACTGGGCTGGGAAGGTACCGTATACGCCCAGGTGATTCATGGAAACGCCCTCGGTGTATACTGCGCTAGCGTAGGCTAGCACAACAGCCGAGAAAGGCCTGCTATAGAGCACACGCCCTACTTGGGCAGGGCCACGAGGCAGGAGCTCCAGATGGTAGCTCGGAACTCAGTTCCCGTGCGGTTCGTCTCTGCGACGCACAACCGCAAAGCCCAGAGCCAAAAAAAAAAAAAAAAAAAAAAAAAAAAATTTTGGCGCACTCCATTGGACGTCGTCAAGCCAGCTGGAAGAAAAGGAAGAAGGAAGAATGGAGAACGCAGGAGAAGCAGTGATGGATATCGACTGGGACAGCAGCGGGCTCTACATACCGCTGCCGAAAGAAGAGAACCGCAGCACGCCCGGAACAGCGGACGCAGCCGCCGAACATCACAGCGCGGCTCGGGCAGCGTACGCAAATGATTTAGCGTACCCGACAAACGGTCCTTTTAAGGGCCTAAAAAACTATAGTGTGTACGATTGGCGCCATTTGTCCTGTGACAAAAGGTAAATATCAGTGAGAACTAAGGCAGTTATAAACAACAGCACTTTAGAACCAGTGAGCCGTTTACAAATATCTCGGCTGTGCAGTAAGTTATGAAGCTGAATCTGATATAAGAGGGAAGATGAATAAATTTGGAAATATTTGTGGTACAGTTCATAGAAATCTTAGAAATAAAACAAGAACCAGCACAAGGATTAAATTTATAAGACAATTGCAATACCCACGTTGATTTATGCAAGTGAAGCGTGGGTTATGACAAAAAAGAAAAGCAGCGAGATTCAGAGTGCTGAAATGCAATTTTTTCAAAATACTTTAAATTATACAGTCCAAGATAGTATAAGGGATGTAGATATCAGAGCAAAACTCAAGATAAAGGATATAAATTAAATTATCATTATTTACAGAAAACAATGGTGGGATCATCTGCAAAGGAAAACGGAAAATCGATTGAAGAAGGTGGCACTGAACTACAAAGCCATTGGTAGAAGAGACGTGGGTCCCCCGAGGATGAGATGAATGCCGGAACAGGTTTATATAAACTATCCCTTGAGGAGAAGAAGAGGAAGATAAACATTCAGAAACGTTTAAAGGTTGGATGGAAAAAATAATTGTTTCTTGTTTCATATGCTACTTTTTTCAATAAAAAATCTCGTTGATGAAAATAAAATTTTGGTCTATTGGCCTACGGCCTACTAAAGTTATTATTCTAAAAAATATTATTCTCAGACGTTGTGGCTTCATCTGCGGACGCCATCGTCAGTGATAAACGATTCTAACAAAACTGACATGGTGTTCGACAGAAAACATATTCTTTGCCACAGGACTGTGGTTACTGACAAACACCGCTTTGGTTTTGTTAGAACCGTTTATCACTGAAAATGGCCTCCAGGCGTGAGGCGGCAACATCTTAGAATAACTTCATTCAGAATAATAATTTTAGTAGACCACGGCTCGATAGAGCGCGTTTTATTTTCAACAATGTTGACGCCGGCTGTGAAGGCTCAACAATAAAAAAATCTCAGCTGTTCTCGAAACCTCTACGGAAACTGTTGTGAAATTTTGAAAAACGTTGGTGAAGTACTTTTTAGAAAACTTTTCTTATGTTATCATGGTAGAAGATAGGTTTTCCGCGTCCCCTTAGTGAAAGAATGCGGCCCGACACCTGAAAACCTCACATGTTAGTAAAATCGATTGTGAAAACTTGAAAATTATGATTGAGTAGTTATTATTTGGTGTTCTTCCATAAGGCAGGTCTTTAAATGGTAAACGCTTTCCAAGCTGTCCTGTCGCATGCCAGTCTTTTCATTTCTTCATAACACCCTCTGATATCACGATATTAATTGATGACTCGTTGGGCACTTGGTGAAACATATTAATACAAAGGTTTTGTAAAATATATAAAAACACTTGGTAAGTTTCACAAATTTTTTAATTAACTCTGACAGCTATTTCGACTAACTTAAGCAATTGTCAAAGAGCGAGTGAATGAAATTACTGAACACAGGATGTTAGTGGAGTGTAGGTGGTGAACAACTGTTTAGGGCGTATCTGGAACATCTGTGTTGTGATGGCGGGGGGGAGTGTGTGCATGAGACAAGGGAAGGTCAGGTGTCTTTAAAAACTAAATACAATCATGAATGCAAAATATAAAATTAACTGAACTAAATATAAACTGAATGCAAAATTTAAAATAATGATGAACATTCAAAATAATATAAAATAAACTAAACTAAATAACAGATTTTAATAAAGGGGATACATAAAATTCAGTCTGTTCATTGGTTAAATTTTTGTTATTTTTTTATTGCTTTTTTAATTTCTAAAATTTCTAACAAAGTGTTAGAAAACTTACCAAGTGTTTTTATATACCATCTGATATTATTGCTATCTATTACCTTTATTCTTCTTCGCCCTCTTCTTTTTTCTGCTTCTGTGACACCGTCCATGGCAGTTGTAAACAAGCAGTCTCTGCTTAAAAAGTGATCTAACCAATTCCTTTTCCTATTTTCTATTACCTTCAGGATTCTTCTCTCTTCCCCTATACTTCTTAAAACTTCATCATTACTTGCTTTACCTTTAAATAGTAAATTGCTATAAATAATAAGACATCTATTTTCAGAGAAAGAAGCAATTAAAGCACGAGTTAGTAAGATGGAAGTTGCTTACCATTTAACCAAGGATACATATAACAAGAAATCAATATCCATTAACGCTAAACGTAGGCATTATTCAGCAATAATTCGCCCGGAAGCAGTTTATGCAGCTGAGTGTCTGACTCTGAACAATAAAATGATGATGGAAGAACTGGAAGTCACAGACAGGAAAATATTAAGAAAAATCTTAGGATTAATAAAAGATGGAGAACAGTACAGAAGACGCCACAATAATGAGCTGTACACACGTGTTGAGAAAATTACAGACGTAATTAGGAAAAAAGAGAATTACTTTCTACGAACATGTACAAAGTACGAATCCTGACAGACTAACAGGGAAGCTTTTTAACTATTTCAAAAAGCTCAAAATGTCCAATACATGGTTCAAAGAAACAGGAAAAAACAGACGAACTCCAGATTACTCAAGAAGACATTGAAGAATGCTTTGCCACTTAAGGGACTCCGGAAAGGTAAAAATTTTTAAAAATTCATATTTTGCTTTTTTTCATTTTCTTAATCTATGAAATCTCACCTTTCAAATGATGTATAATTTATATAGTTTTCTTACTCCTAAATATGTTTAATATATTTTTAAAATATACACTGTGTGGGCGTGTCTCGCATTCGAGCTGTCAAACTGTTGTTGAATACCCTGCTTTTCAAACTAACCGCTCATGAGGAATTATTTTTGTGATATTAGGGAAATTAAGTGTTGTGGCCAAACTGTACGCAACAGGTTTCAGAGACTTAGCAGCCCCGGAATTGTTGAAAAAGTGCTTGCATGGACGAACACAAAACCCTAACGGAAGTGTAAATGCGGTTATATGGTCCCGAATTCCAAAGACTGTGTTTGTGGGACTAGAAACCCTTCATTTTGGTGTTTATGATGCCATTATCACCTTCAATGATGGTAAAATTGCAAGACGTGAAGTGTTGAACAGTATGGGCATCAAAAGTGGTATCAACATGGTGCGGTCCATGATTACGTTAGACAAGGAGCGTCTTTGAGCTGCTGATAAGGCAGTGAGAAACCTAGAAAAGCAGGCCAGACAACATAGAAGGAGTGTAAAAAGAAAACTGGAGGAGGAATTTTCAGAAGATGAAGATAATCCATCCTATGCAGCTAGAATGTATTAGAAAGGTACGCGAAACTTTCATTTATTAAATTTTTTATTATCAAGTAGAGGACGCCCATTTCCCGAAAATCAATTTTTCTCTTATAAAATACACGTTTTCTCAGGATCTACTCAACAGATCTGCTTCAAACTTTCAGTATATTTTATATGGACTATTGTGCTTACGTTAACACTGGATTTTCTTTAAAAAATTGTTAGTGGAGAATTTACATATAAAAATTGGTATAAAAATGTAGCAAATATTTATAGCGTCAGAAAAAAAATCATAACTAAAACACGAATCAATGAACTAAAAAATCCGTTGTTAAATTAGGGTCAAGACCCTCATAAACATGCTGTAAAGATTTCAGCCCTACATTCCAAATAGATTCTGAGAAAACATGTGCTTTATAAGTACTATTTTAACATTGGCAAGATAGGGCTTCCCGGAGTCCCTTAAAAAGAAATTAATAAATGCCCAAGATTTCAGGAAAATCCTAAGGAAAAGACAGGTGCCATCTGGAGTGACGAAAGGAGGGAAAGACATCGATAAATAATGAAGGAGATGTGCGAGAGAAGGAAAATAGAGGAGAAGAATGGGAGGAACCAGTTGAACTAAACGCGCAGTTCATAGTGGCTCATACGCAAAAAAAAAAATGAGACATCTCTTCAATGAAGTTGTTGAAGCTACTAAATTGGTAAACTATAAATTAAACTATTAAACATTTAAAGTAAATAAATTCCAATTAACTTTGGTCGAATTAAATTAAAAACAATTCACGTTTGCTGTATTAAACGTTTATCATCATAATAATAATAATTGATTGCTTTCGGAAATTGGCTTAACAGATATTGATTTTCCTATGGTCAATGTTTAATGTATTCCAGTGATGTAGAATGCACAGAATGACGTCGGGGGAGCAGACCCTCATTAACACAGTTTTTGATGTGCAGTGTGTTTTACCTAATGAAAGTTGACAACGACTTCCTGAGTCAAATGAGAGGCTACAGCAATTTACAGCGTCGGTGGTTGACCTAAATACCGCTAGGAGCGCTACTGGCTGATTACTCGTTTTTGACGTCGAGTCGTCGGTCGCGTCGCTTGTATGCTGCGGTCTAAACTTAACGGACACTGAAACAATGTAATGAGGATAGCAGTGGCACTTAATACGTAAAAAATAGCGTCAACATCTTTTTACTGTGTGGACATATTATACTGGTAAAACATCATATCAAGTAAAGCATACCATTAAATCATATTTGGATAATGATTATTCAGTTTGATACACAGATTCTGAATATTCAGCAGTTTACAAAACAAAAAGAAAGCGGAGAACTGAGTCTCACCTTTGGCATCATCGCTTCCCACACTGACAGTGGTTTATCTGAGGGTTATATGTATCCAATTCTCTACAACATTGGCATGAGCGGAGCGATGGAAGCTATATAATACGAATTACTATTATGGGAACAGGATCTGTTTATCGTTGAGTCAAAAGTAATTTCCCTATCCAAAAGTAATATTGTTTTACTTGCAAACGAAGATAAACACACAGACAAACTTGTTCTACTCAACTTGCTGTCGCATGAAAGACAAACGCCTAATATTTGACCACCTTTCCTCCCTGTGTGTCGTGACGTCTCGCGCTGGTAATCTATACTGTCTGCCTCAGGATAAATGGATGGTAAATTGTTATTTCTACATTTATTTGATTATGTAATTTGAACCTACTGTTATTTAATACTGGATAATATTGGTGTTGGTAGCCTAGATTTACGTTGGGCTGTAGTACTAAAGAAATTGAAGAACTGACTGAATAAAGATAACATTTGATTTTACACAACAAAACATATTGTTAATGGAATAAATCCGCTTATAGTCCAAGCCACGTATTTTATAATCAACTAAACGCTATGCAAATCACAGTCTGTGGCTTAAGTAAATGTCTTCAAAACACTTGTCCCGAAACATGTCAATTGTATTGTGAAGACATTTACTTAAGCCACAGACGGTGAGTTGCATAGCGTTTAGTTGATTACAACAAAACATTGTATATTAGGAACACTGCGTGTTTTAGTAAATTAATGTATAATTATTGAAAGGCGAAGCATCAAGATTATGTTTGAGATTATATTATTAGCAAATAAATCCATTTCAAACAATTTTATAATAAACATATTATTTATGAATTGTTTCTTCTTCTTCTTCTTCTTCTTCTTCTTCTTCTTCTTCTTCTTCTTCTTCTTCTTCTTCTTCTTCTTCTTCTTCTTCTGCTCCTCCTCCTCCTCCTCCTCCTCCTCCTCCTCCTCCTCCTCCTTCTTCTTCTTCTTCTTCTTCTTCTTCTTCTTTTTCTTCTTCTTCTTCTTCTTGACGGTTTATACTGTTTAGTCTGTTCTGGGTCTAAACTGCTCGCATCATCTCTTCTTGGGTCTTCCCGGGCTTCCCTTCCCTTTCGGATGATACTATAAAGCTACCTTGGGGAATCTTTCACTGCCCATTCTTCTAATACCAACTTTGTCACTACTTATTGCCACACTGCTAAATACTTTGTTCTTGACCATTCTTCTAAGGTTTCTAGGTTTCTCTAACGTATTGATGATTCCGTTACTTCTTCGACTTTCAGTTCCTCTCTTATCTGAATGTTTCTTTTTATATCTAATTTTGTGTACCCAACTATGGAACGAAATAATTTCATTTCCGTAGCATGAATTCTTGATATTTGTCCAGCAGACATTGTCTACGTCTCTGAGCCTTAAGTAAGGTTAGAAACGCGCATGAGTTTTTATAATTTTGTTATGGGCTCTTTCCTTCTTTTCTTACCTTGTGTTTTAGAGCACGCCGGAGAGTTCGTGTTATCTGGTTAAATTTATTAATTTTTCCATTAATATTTTCTTCCCGTTTATATGAGAGCTTACAGCTTAAATCTGAGAGCTGGGAGTTACATCTGAGACATTTTCTATAATTTTACTATGCAAGGACATTTTAGCTCCAACTGACCATGTTCTTTTAAAAGTCATATATTTTTGGTAAGATATTTTGTTTCTTTTTGTCAAGTATTTTCATTTTAAATTCTTTTGCAAAGTTTTGTTAAATGTGATTAGCAATTTAAATCAAACAAAACGCGTATTCTCCAGAGTTTAAAAGTGCAGTAGCGAAAATAATTTGAAAGTTTATTCTGGTTTTATTAAAAGTGTTCCCGTTTTAAAGGATGAATTGCGGTGCATCAGATGGACATACTTATTCAGAAATTGTTATTTTGTGTTTTTTAAATATTAAGTCAACCAAATATATTTCCTTAAATTTTTACTAAATTAGTGTCAAGCTTTAAGTATATATTTATACTAGCAAAATACCCGTGCTTCGCTACGGAGTTTCACGTTGTACGTAATTGTACAATTATTGCTCGCTTAATAGTATAGGATTAGATAGATTTTACAAATTCTCAAGTCTTAGTTTGTTTATTTACATTCATAGCAACAGCTATTTAATATTTATTTCGAGAAAATCGTTAGAGCCGTTTCCGAGAAAAACAAAGAAATACATTTATTAAATAATTGAACTTCGAAATTTTCTCGACTGTAAGAACCTGCAAACAACGAAGTTTATCAATTTAAAACAATGATTAAAAACTCAGAACTAAATGTATTCGGGGTTTCCAACAAACTGAGATGTCAACCACTTCATTAACAAAGTATGCAATTCCCGCGATAAATTTCATTATTTGGTTTTTTGCCCCTTAAGAGTGAAAGTTTTTAAAACCGTTTCTTAGTGAGCACCTAAGACCTATGATGAAGCTACGTTCAAAGTTTCATTCATATCCATTCAGTGGCTACAGAGATATCGTGATCAGTGAGTCAGTCAGTGGTATTTGGCTTATATAGATATCTATATCTAGCCGATTTACCCAGCGTTGCTCGGGTTCATAATTTATTCATAGGCTCATAGGCACCTATTCATGTTCTAACGTTATATTACTTGTATATTGTATAATCTTCCTTATATTGTTACGTTCGCATTCTCACTGGAGTAATACTCTGTAGCGCACTTGTTTAAGAACATGTCATAAACTGTATTCTTATATCTGGAGAAAAATTCTGTTGCGCGTGATGCTCCTGCTCGATTTCTAACTCTGGGAGAGGGCGAACAGCTAAATTAGTTTTCAATAAAATGTCTACAGTACTTGCACGCGCTGCGTATTTACTGTCTTTTATAATTCATTGTGTTAATGCTGAAATAAGGCATTTGTTAAATTAGTGTCTCCTAAACTTATTCTAACAATACAATACCTCTATAGATTTCAGCTTATCAATTTTTAAATTCAAACTGAAGCAAGTGCATTTATATTGTCTGAACACTATGATCTGAATACATTTGCTATCAAAACTTTGTTTTTTATACTCGCTTATAACTTACTTCGATCTTAACTTATCCACTTTTAAATTCAAACTGAAACAACCCTGAATTCACACACTATTAAGAAGTTTCTTAAGATGCATACACCACCTTTGCTATCATAACCTATATCTTTATTTATAAGAACCGTGGACTCTGGCCCCGCCGTCTTTCGCGGGATCCGACCTAAGACTCCCCGGGTTCCGTGGACGGACTCCGGGAAGGCCCGTCGGACGACTCCCGCGCTATTTCCTACGCGGAAGACTTCCACCGATGCTATGGTAACCAGAATCTATTCTATTGGGTTGCCATAGTAACCAGATCTAATAGTTTTTATGACCCAAAGGACCCCCCAAAGGATCGTATCGAAAAAACACTTGTCCTATGTTGGTTCTCCTGTTACATAAACTATTTGTGCCAAGTTTGGTTGAAATCGGTCCAGTGGTATAGGAGGAGATGTGGAAGACCCCAAAGGACCCCCCGAAGGATCGTATCGAAAAAACCTACCCTAAGATTGGTTCTCCCGTTGAGTAAAATATTTGTGCCAAGTTTGGTTGAAATCGGTCCAGTGGTATAGGAGGAGATGTGGAAGACCCCAAAGGATCCCATCGAAGAAAACACCTATCCTATGTTGGTTCTCCCGTTGCGTAAAATATTTGTGCCAAGTTTGGTTGAAATCGGTCCAGTGGTTTAGGAGGAGATGTCGAAGACCCCAAAGATCCCCCCAAAGGACTCCATCGAAAAAAACACCTATCCTATGTTGGTTCTCCCGTCGCGTAAAATATTTGTCCCAAGTTTGGTTGAAATCGGTCCAGTGGTTTAGGAGGAGATGTGAAAGACCCCAAAGAACCCCCCAAAGGACCCCATCGAAAAAACACCTATCCTATGTTGGTTCTCCCGTCGCGTAAAATATTTGTGCCAAGTTTGGTTGAAATCGGTCCAGTGGTTTAGAAGGAGATGTGGAACATACATCAAATGGGGGGGGGGGGTTGCCCCTTAGGAGTGAAAGTTTTTAAAACCGTTTCTTAGTGAGCACCTAAGACCTATGATGAAGCTATGTTCAAAGTTTCATTGATATCCATTCAGTAGTTTTTGCTCTACGTTGATTCTATGTCAGTCAGTCAGGCAAACTTTCCCCCTATTTTCCCCCTTTAAAGGTAGAATTTCCAAAAATCCCTTCTTAGCGGATACCTACATCACATAAGGAACCTACATGCCAAATTTCAAGTTTCTAGGTGTTATAGTTTCGGAGATTTCGTGATGAGTCAGTGAGTGAGTCAGTGGTATTTCTCTTTTATATATAGATTAATCAAAATAGTTTTCCGCATGTATTCATCATGATTTTTACTTCCATGTTCCGTAAGGAAATGGAACTATGGTGATCGCGAAAAAAATCGTGTTCGAGATAAGGGCAGATTCTGATTGTACTACTCTCAAAATATAAAGAAACGTCACTTTCCGAAAAGTGTCTGTATAGAATTTTGTCTATAGCGAACGATAACTGCCTCAAACTCAAACAGAAGCAAATAATGTTTTGCATATGTGCCCGAGTTGTAGAGGACTCAAGGCCTATTGATTTTGGTAAAGATCGGTTACGGGGAACGGGTAGTTTACCAGGAACGTTTTATGTTTAAACAAAAGTGAAGTACTTAATTTTTATAACAAATTATCCTGAAAACAAGGTCATAATAATCCACTATATAAAGCTTGATAAAATATCTATAAATGAAAAGGGTAATTGAACGGGAAGGGGGTCATTTGTTATTGATTTATAAATTTATTCTAATAAAAGATTGGAAATTTTAATACAATATGAACAATTTATATTGTTCCATGTTATGTAACCGCGGATACGTAAACAAAATAATATTTCGTTTTCAGAAATTTACAGATAAGAAACGCCGGGCGGTATTTGCTTTCTTTCGCGTTGTATAAATAAAAGATAATTCAATTCTTTATTTTGAAAATATTAACAACTTATATTATCAATTTTAATTTTTAGATTAAAGTACGTATTATCAAAACATTTTTTAAATATTAACAATTGGTATTTTGATTATCTTTCTCAAAGTTTCTACCAAAAACATGCTGACATATTTGGTTTCGTTCTGAGTGTGCATATTTAAAAATAATTTTATAAATAATTGGAACATGGAAGTGATGTATAGTTTTCCATACCGATGTTTTATTTATAGTCTCGAGATTGCAATTTTCCTTCGGGAGCGTTGTAAAATACGTTTACACGTTTCTCATCGCCGACATGCGCGTGCGTACTCGTTTGTGTCTGTGTGCGGGGTCTTTCAGGTTTCTGTACTGTTAACTGTGTGAGGCATGGTGGTCACTAGGCAGAGGAAACTAGAAGCACACTTCGTGGAAGGTAGAAAGCAGTCCAATAATTAATTTAAATTTACAACCAAAGTTCTGCCCTTGAGAATGAACTTTGCATGGGTACGTTAATTTGACTTGAGTTTGCTGAATGTCGCAGTGTGTGTGTGTGTGTGTTTGTATGTGTTTGTGCACGCGTGCGTGTGTGCACGTTTATAAGAGCATTTGGAGTCTTCACAGGCTCTGACTACTGGTACTAAGTTGTCTCCTACTGCACACCGTAATAATAACTTGCAGTATAGTCATTGGATGTAGGGACTTCCCTACTTGCTAATGGCTCCCTTTTTATGGCCATGTACGTTGCTTTTAGCCGTACGGTTTCATCCTGATTGTTTCACCAAGATATTCTCACCCTTATATAGGGTATCGCCCTTCATCACTCTCTCATCTACTGTCCTAAACGCACAATGCTTGATTTCTATCTCACGTTGTCTTGTTTTATCTTATCTGAAAAACTGCTGCCTATTGGAGAGAATACCTTTCACACTAGTTTCGACTCAGCTTCAATTATTTTACTTACAACTGAAATGATAGTTTTTGAAATATGGAAATCATACTAAGATTTTTAAACTTCTGACTAAACTTTGTGGGCGTGGTTTCACATTCATCCGTCGCCCAACGTAAGATTGGAGGGACTAACCGTCGCGTCGGTTACTCTTCTCCTGAAACGTGTAACCAAAAATATTTAAATTTATAAACATTGTTTTATTATCAGATTGTCTGAAAGTAGATTTGTTTGATAACAAGACAACTCAAATATAATATTGATGCTCGTCTTGCAATAACTATAAATTTACTATAAAAACACGTAGTATTTGTAATATATATTTTATTATTATTCCGGCTGTACAATGTTTACATATTTTCCGGATTCAAAAATTACAGAAGTGATTGAATTCTCATCTTTCACTGCTGCTTGTCCATCCAAAGATCTTCTTTAATTTCTCGTTACCTCAATATATTCTGAATTTCTTCTATCCTGGTGAGAGGTGGTCTTCCTCTTTGTATTTTTCCTGGTGGGGTCCAATCCATAACTCTCCTTGGGAATATTCTTTTCGTGTGTCCATAATATTGTAATTTTTTTATTTGGACAAAATTAAGGATTGAATTTATATTCATTCTGTCGTTAGTTGTGTGTGTGTGTGTGTGTGTGTGTGTGTGTGTGTGTGTGTGTGTGTGTGTGTGTGTGTGTGTGTGTGTGTGTGTGTGTGTGTGTGTGTGTGTGTGTGTGTGTGTGTGTGTGTGTGTGTGTGTGTGTGTGTGTGTGTGTGTGTGTGTGTGTGAAAACAAATATCACCTTTACTTATTCAGCCCAACGTGAGTCCAGGCTTTCAACACCAATCTTCTCGAATGTCTACTATCCATTGCCCTCCCATTGTAAACCCTCAGGTCCATTTTTCTGAGATCTTCCATCACATCAGCCAAACATCGTATCTTAAGTTGGCACCTGTTTTTTCTATTATAGACTTGGGTCCTCAGGATTTTCTTTGGCATACGCTGATCATCCATCCTCTGTAGGTGACCTGGCCGCTGTGTTTGTTAAGTTTTTACGAATCTTACAAATGCTCTAATACTTCAGTAGGTCATCTATCTTCTGCTTATTTTTTATTCTCGGTTTATCACCTTGTTTATCGGGCCATAAACAGGTCTTACTTTCAAATCTACTTCGATTTTCTTGTTTCTTTTTGTCAGTGTCCATACTTGCGTCTATAAGTAACAACCGGTCTGATAAGAATATTATATATATATTTGTTTTTCTGTTACGACTAATGAGTTTGCTTCTCAATAGTCTACTGTTGGCATAATATGCCCTACTTCCTATTTGTATCCTGTCATATATCGTCGCGATTATGTAACCTTCATTACCTACCATGTTACCCTGGTATCAAAACTTATTAACTGCATGAGATGAGTTATCCACTACGAATAAATTGCATAGATTTCTTTTACTTACCAATGGAGACATGATCATGTACCTATTTAGTTTTGCTGGTATTTACATCGAGTCCCATTGCAACGGATTTTTTGTACATCTCAACAAGCCGTGGTCTTAAACTGGCTACTATCACAACATCGCCAGCGTGAGCACATATTTGGCTTGTCTTATTTAGTATTGTTTCTCGCTGATCTGTATCTCTAATGGCATAATGGTGCGCAATAATAAAGAGAGCGGCCGATAACCTTTTTTAACTCCCTTATTAAATGCAGAAGATTCACCCAGCAAATTCTTATATTTATTTTTGGCTTTGTGAATCTCATGGTCATCTTTGTTAACTTTATAAGTTTTACAAGAATTCCCATATTTTGCATGGCTTCATAAAGTTTTACCCTTTCTACAAAATCAAATGTGTGTTTAAAGTCCACTCATTCATTGATTTGGACTCTTCGGTTTGATCCTGTCGTTGCAGCTGCGGTTAGTTCTAATTTCTACTAACTGGCTAGCAAAATAAATAAAATATTGCAATGGTAAAAAACAAACGCATCTTAAACACAAAAAGTAAAACACATCAAACCAACAGCACACAACCCAGTAAATACATCACACTTACATACTACAATTCCAATACACACAAAATTGCTAACACATTTAGGAAACACAATTATAAAGTAGCCTACAGAACTAACAACACCATTAGGAAACACATAAATAATACTAACAAAAACACAGACACATACAGCAAAACAGGGGTTTATAAATTAAACTGCAATGATTGTCACCAATTCTACATCGGCCAGACGGGAAGATCTTTTTCCTCTAGATTTTCAGAACATTTAAAAGCCCTCACCACAAACTACATACATTCCACATTTGCCACACATTTACAAAATGAAAACCACAGTTACACAAACATAGAGCACAACATGGAAGTACTACACTACTTACCTAAAAGTCGAAAACACAGCAGAACAATTTGAAATATACAGATATCACGCACTACAACCAAACAACATACTAAATGAACAATTACATTATAGATCACACATACTTTTCGATACACTGATTAAAACAGACAATTTGAACCTCAGCGACAATTCCCTCCCACCATCAACCCCCACCACACACCTACTGTCCATAACCGTTACTCTGTAAAGACATTCAGTAGTTACTCCCACTGAAGAAGACGTATACCACGTTGGGAAATAAAACCATAAAGTAAGTTCATATTGAAAGTATATATATATATATATAATGGTAAAAAGTCTAATATCAAATATTGATCTATATGGTGTTCCAAGTGGCATGATACCTGAGGGATTAGGAGACCTTACTAACACGTACTCACAAACGCAGCTGGCCCGCAAGCCTGGGGTATGAAACATCTACTGGGGCGTCCACTACGTAACTGCAAATTTTATAATATGAATTTTTTAACAAATTAGGTTAGCATATTTGTAATCTCTACGAACGTTTAAAGAAAATGACACCAAACACGACGTGGTTCTGATATTTTAGATGTACAACTAAGTATAGTTGAATATTCATTTGTCTTTAGAAATTAGTATTTTGCAATATTAGTACTTTCATTATTGTCATACGATAAATAAGTTTATTGTCAGAGTTATTTTTAGATATAGCATATTTTAATGTTTTTTGTGAAAATTAAAAATGTATACATTTCAATCGTAAATTTTAATTTTTCGTGGTTGATAATTAAATTTAAATTAAGTAATATACTTAAATTTTAATGATATTTATATTGTAAATGTACTATGTAAATAGGTAATCCTATAGGCTTGTATAAGTTATCATATCAATACATTTTTCTTTTTGATTGGGGTACATTTTTATATAAAATATTTATTTAATGAATATTACGTACAAGACAGCATTTGTTATTGTAGAAAAAATACAAATTTTCATATTACCGACGAAATGTTCCACCATGAATGTAAATTGTAAATACATGTGTGTTTATAATAATCAAGATATGACCAACATATTTCTTACTTTATAATCAAACCTTTATGAAGTACTCCAATTCTGCGTTTGGTTTAGAAATCCCTAAAATACCCATATTCATCACAATTACGTTTTGCTTGGACTCATTGTTCTCACAATTTCACGGAGATTACAAAAATTATAATTTAATTAGATTATAAGTAAAGAAAAATTTTTTAGCTTGAATTGGACCGTATACTTATAATTGAACCCCTCTGGTCGTGCCTTGTCGGGCGGGGCCGGTTGTAAGTGCGCGTGCGAGAAAAAGGGTGTTCTAATCCCTTAGGTGCCATCCGCTGTGGAACACCCTATAATACTACATTTAGATATATAAAAACAATTAGGTGGACTTTGGACAAGAAGTGTGGCTAAGACAAAGAACAAGTTTATAACTAGACTATCAACACCGACCTCCATTTATGCACGGTACATATAAAACAATACAGAAATCTAACCTACATTCAGTGTAACGATGCTAAGTTTCTAACAACTAGTTGTATGTTGTTTTTGCATTTTATGCCGTATTTCATAACTTATCCTTGGAGGAGTTAGTCTTCCATTCCCAGACCCCTTCACTGAGCTCGCTGCTTGTCGTTGTGAATCCGTCCATTTCTCGCCGCACTTCTCTCTTGCCCTTTGTCGTCTTCTAAGCTGGGCTGGTATCTGTTCGAATATTGTCTTTTACTAACGGCGGTCGGTCAAAATAAAATGTATAATGTAACGCTGCCGTGGGTGTCGTTCTCCACGATTCTTGGCTAGACAAGCAGGTGCGGGGCATCTCTGTCAAGCAGCACTTCAGACTGTTCTAGTAAAATTGTAACTGTGCAGATTATGCTGGCACGCCCCCAAAAGATTCTAAAATTATTCTGGAACACCTACCGCTGCATATAAAGGTGCGTCCAGACATGCAATAACGTATTGTAACGCAACACCGTAGCGTGTAATATTTAGACGGCACACCATTACTGCAACATCGTAAGGTCGGAGCGAGACATCGAGGCGTTCCGTCGCTCTCAGTTTTCCAGCGTCACATCAAAGGAATGTTACGCACTGGCGTTACGTATACTATTTGCATGTCTCGACGGTACTGCGTAACAAATGCTTTATCAGTAGCCTACGCAACATGGATTGGAGTGAAGAACTTACGCTACAATATTGAAGAGTATCGAAGTAAAGTAATATTGTGGGATACAAAACATCCCAGCTACTGTAATAAAATAAAGAAAAATGATGCTTGGGAAGAACTTGCGGAAGATTTTAAAACTACCGTGGATGACTCTAAAAGAAAAGTTAATAATCTGTTGCCAGCGTTGAGACGGGAAAAGGAAAGGAAAAAATTATAATTTTTCTCAACTTTATTTTTTTCTTTTAATACTTTTACAATGACTTTACACACTTCTGGGAATATAACGCTTATCGATTGTTAAGAAATTTTTTAAATAGGTATTGCAGACTTACAAAGGAATCACCAGTGGCTAAAAACCGAATTATTACTCCTAGTCTTTCTCGGACGGAAATAACTTTCCTCCACTTAGTATTCTGTCTTTCAATTAAATTAAATTAATCAGAAACTGAAAGTCTGTCGGTGACATTCTTGTAACATTTTTGTAGAGCCCACTAACTGATTGAAATTTCAAATCTAAAAGTAACTGATTACCATTGTACGTTCTTCTATTATACAACTGCGTATGCCACCATTGTCTTTCCCACCTTAAGCACCACCTGCCATCTTACTTATTTAGTTACAACTGGCGAGATTGTAGAGTGCGGATCAAATGATTATTGTGTTATAGTTAGTGCGGAATTCTAATAGTTAACCATTATTATTGCGTGTAGAAAAAATTTAATTGAATTATTGTATGAGAGTACACTATTGATTACAAATTGTTGTTTGTGACTAAATAAAGTTGGTAATTCGTGATTTCATTGGTATCTGTATTTTGTTTCTACTGTACAATACGATGATCCTTGAGACTGTTGTAACAATATCCGTTTTAACATTAAATGCTGCGTTGATAATGCAGTTAGTTTAACTAAGAGCTTAGACGATCCACAAAGTCTTCGAAGCAAATGGAACAACTCGTGACAACATTATGATGTGACAATATCTACAGCCATAACTAAAAACATGACTCCTGGTGCAGTAGAATAGCGAGTGATACAATTGTGGAACAGATAACGGAAGTCAACTATCTGGAGTTAAGATAACAAGGTACCGTTGAACGGGAAATACAGTAAGGCTGGTACTAACGTACGGAGAAGAGGCAAAACGGAAAACCGAAACAGACAGAAGTAAAACAGGAAACAAAGATGTTGAAAAGAATAATGGCAAAATAACAACAGAATAACGCATATAAATACTCGGTAAAAGAACCAAATAACGGATAGAGTAAACAGAATTAAGAAGAAGCTGCAAATATGGAACGACCACATTACTGGGTTCCGTGATACAGACTAGACAAGAAGACTCTGGCTTTTTGTTCAGAAAGAGAAAGAAGAAATGAATGACAGAGAATGAGATGCTGAGGTTGTAGCTAGTTGTAAAACGGACTATAAACTCAAGACTCTCATGACGTAAAGGATGGAAGAGAAGGATGAAGAGGAGGATGAGTAGGAGGTGGAGGAGTACAAGAGAAAGAAGGAGAAGGAGGAGGAGGAGGAGGAGGAGGAGGAGGAGGAGGGGGGGGAGGAGGAGGAGGAGGAGGAGGAGGAGGAGGAGGAGGAGGAGGAGGAGAAGAAGAAGAAGAAGAAGAAGAAGAAGAAGAAGAAGAAGAAGAAGAAGAAGAAGAAGAAGAAGAAGAAGAAGAAGAAGAAGAAGAAGAAGAAGAAGAAGAAGAAGAAGAAGAAGAAGAAGAAGGTGGTGGTGGTGGTGGTGGTGGTGCAGATGATGATGATGATACAGGAGAAGGAGGAGGAGGAGAATAAGAAGAAAGACGGTAAGTCATTCTGGACAAGTAACAATATATCGTAAACACTTGTATTCTGTTAGTAACCCTAGTGATAAGGCAGCCTTCATCGCCTCCATCAATCCTTCTGAGAGCATTTACTATATTTACATTCTGCTGTTTTATTTTGAGAGCTTGCAATTCATATATATTTAATTTCAATTTACTGCTTCGTACACATCCGAAATCACGTGTTTCATAATTTGATGTAAACAGCCATGCTACTTAATTCGTTAATTTCTTTCATTCCTTTACCTTTTCTTCCGTTTAACCATCGTCACTAGTTACAGCTCCCCAATTTGTTTACCTCATTCCCCACTGTGAACTGACCGACCACCTAAACGTACCTCGCGTAAGTAGACAAAGAAATAAAAGCATCTAAAATCTTGGAATAATGGCGCAAGAAAACGCGGTAGCTCGTGAATAAGAAATGGACGGCGCATTGAATAGATAAAGGTGGCCTTTGGGTTACAGCGGTACTGCAAGTCGCTTCTGAACAAATCCCTTTGAGAAGGAGAAAAGTAATACTTTTTGAGATCACATCTGTCACAAGAAATTAAACTGAAGTCGATTAATGTTGAACAAGGTCAAACAGTAGTTGTTGACTCAGTAACCTACTTGCAAATCAGAACAGGCCACTCTCATTGAAGGCAGTGCTCAATAACATAATTTAATCCTGTATAATCCTGAACAGCAAGAACAGTGAACGTACAAGGTATAATCCTGAACATGCAAGGTATAGAACTGCAAGGCTATTCTCATAGTTCGTCTGCTCTCGAAGTAGAGAGGATAATTAATTTAAAAGCGTTTAAATAGTACACCATATAACTTACATTAATAATATTAATAAAATAATAATTTTAATAACAACAACAACATGAACTTATAATTAAACGGTCAAAGAGAGTTCTCAGATTTAACTTGATCGTTAAGCATTTTTATATTTACCTGTTTGTAGTATGCCTAAAGATAACATTAAACCACCATCAGACTTTCGTAAAACGTCACAAACTTGTCCAAAATTTTATATTACAGTTGTCTACTTTTTTTTTATATTTATACCACCCAAAAATAAGACACGAGAGGTTAAAATGTGAGGACTGTAATACAGCTAAAAATTGCAAAAATGCAGAGTATCAAATTACAGGAAATATTTAACACAATCAGAATATAGTAATAATTTTTGCATTTTTAAAAAATTTTTTTGTGGACAAGGTTTAGAATTAAGTAAAATATTGACTAAATCACAAAAGTATTAATTTAATAAAAATCTCTGTGGCTGAAAAGCAGCATTTATATTTCCGTTAGTCCGTTAGTTAAATTCAAATTCAAATGTCTACAATCCATCACAGCCGTCTATTAAAGAAGCTATTTTTTTAAGTAAAAATCATATTGGGTTATAATTAAGACATCAGGACTGGAGATGAGTTTTCTCACGCGATCACTTTAGGGTTACACAATAAATTAATCTTGCAGGACAAGATTTAAAGCCTACACTCTAATTCGCTGTTGATTAATTTTAAGTAAATAAATATTTAATTTTCAAGAAAAAAACTTAGTTTAATAATTTTTTTTGTTCACTCTTTAGCAGCTTTTCGGTAAAGTCAGTGAGAAAGTCAATCGCTTTGATGATGTTACTACATTCGACATACGTTTGTGTGCAGCGCAAGAAACGTGCTTTTAAACACGCGAATTTTGAATAGAATACCAAGCCAGTGAGAATCGTACACGTGGGGTGAATTTTTCATGTGAGTGAAGAGCAAAGCCGCTGACAAATGCAGGGGTGAACATTGATAAGTGGGGGGGGTGAGTACGAGACAGAATGGATCTACATACGACTGTGAGAGCAGAACTTTGGACTGAATAACATTAGAGAAATAACTTGTACCCTCATACGCATATCAAACTTTACATTGCTACTTTACATTATTTTCTATAAAATTTCACAATGATTAAATATATTGACTACCGTTCAAAATAAATACAGGTGTAAGACAGGGTGATGGTTTATCCCCAATTCTTTTCAACTGTGTCCTGGAGAAAGTAGCGAGAATTTGGAATGAAAAATTAAAGGAATGCAAAATATCACCCATCATGTTGGGAAGAAGGAACAAACGTATTAAAATAAACTGTTTGACATTCGCAGATGACTTTGCTATACTTTCTGAACGTCTGGCATCTGCAGTAACACAAATTTATTTTTTACACGATATAGACAGTACAACAGGCTTAAGAATTTCTGCTGAAGAAAACAAATTTCTCACAGACATTAAAAATGCGCCAAAATTCCTGGTAACGTATATTGGTCTAATAGTCTATTATAGGTTCGAAAATTTAATATCTAGGAGAAATAATTGAAAAGAATCGTTTAGAAAAATCTGCTAGAAGAAAGGATTCATAAAATGGAAAGGAGATATGCTATAACTAAATATATTTATATTAAAAAGTGCATATCTAGAAATGCGAAAATAAGGCATTAGAGTACGGTAGTGAGCCCAGAATGCCTATAAGCAAGTGAATGTCTAGCACTGAGTTGTAATTTAGACAAACTACAAATAATGGAAAGACGAACTATTAAAAGAATATTAGGCCCACGACAAACACCAGAATGTTGGAAATTAAGAAGTAATGATGAAATATATCAAAATATATTTTATTTTTATATTAAATAATATTTTATTATATAGTATTAAATTATATTAAATAGTATTATATTAAACAAAAAAACTAAAAACACACATTTTCATTAACAATGAACGCATTGCAACAGAAGAAAGTAAATATCTTTAAAAATAATAATATTTTAATAACGTATAAAGTCCTGTGTCTGAGGTCACTTTTGGGTCCGCAAACGTCACTACTGTGTAACTGATCACGTGACAATAATTTCGTTTAATCATGTCTGTTGATATCATCGTATCCGCAGCAGCAAACAACCTCCATCGTAGCACCACCAGATCACGGAACGTATCCTTCAACTGCAAACAATCTTTTCTATTTCTGCCCACAGAAAATCCACCGGAATGAGGTCAGGACATCTAGACAACTCATACTGTTTAGTCGAAAGAGGTTACAAATTTCTGATCCTTTCAGAAGCTTACATTTACTCCGAAACTGGATTCCCTGGGGATACGTTATGAATATTAAATCCTTATATTCGTAGTGACCGTCAATCAATGAATTTTTTTCGGTGAAGGGTTTGTGAGAATCGGACAAAAATATAACACAAATGTTAAATTACACCGGAGTGATGCCAATAAACATTGTCGAAACGCCGACACAAACAATTTAAAATTTGTGTTATACTTTTGACCAATCCTCACGACCATTAATCGATAAAGTTATGAATACATTTTGCGCTGAAGCGCCTTGTGATTCCGTGTGTTGCTAAGAAAATTGTTCGCTTTGATAGCTTCTGCACGTTTCGAAAGTAAAACTTGCTATACACGTTGCAGGGGACTTGGAATGTGATCAACTGCCGACTTAACGTTTGCAGGCACGTCACAAAGAGTCACATTAAAGTGGAAAACGTAGTAATGAACCGTACATTAAAAAACATGTCATTACATTCAATAAGTCGTTCTATGAACCAATATTTTTCTTATAGTTCCTATCCGTTTCGGATGTTGGATATCATACAGACTTTTTTAACTTTTTGTACTGCTGCACGGAATAAGTCAGTTGTATTCATGGAAAATCAGGTAATTACATTTCTCAGCCACGATATTCTCGGTCGCCCAACTCTTCTCTTTTCAAGTACTTTTCCCTGTAGTATGGACTGCAATAAGTAAAATCTCTGTTCATTTTCTCATGAGATGTCGCAGACATTGAAGCTTTCTTATCTTCACTGTGTTAATAACTTCCCTATCTTTTTTCATCTTTCTAAGAACTTGAACTTTAGTTATAAACCAATATAAGCAGACATAATATTAGGAAAGGGGTAAAAATATTTATTCACATACACAAAACAATTATCATACACATCCGATAATCCACTTAATAATCCGCTATATTGCACGCCCGAAGAAGAAGAAGAAGAAGAAGAAGAAGAAGAAGAAGAAGAAGAAGAAGAAGGAGGAGGAGGAGGAGGAGGAGGAGGAGGAGGAGGAGGAGGAGAAGAAGAAGAAGAAGGAGAAGAAGGAGAAGAAGGAGAAGAAGGAGAAGAAGGAGAAGAAGGAGAAGAAGGAGAAGAAGAAGAAGAAGAAGAAGAAGAAGAAGAAGAAGAAGAAGAAGAAGAAGAAGAAGAAGAAGAAGAAGAGACAACAACAGCATTAAACCGTGTTATTTTAAAACTAAATTTCATTTACCGTCCTAGTTTTTAAAATTTACATCACATATAGCAAAACAAATAGACCGGATAGTAGGCCTTTGAAACTGTGATGGAGTGTCACTACCAAGCCGGCGTTGAAATTTATATCCATTTAATTACCGCAATGCTGTTACTGCGTCAGCTGACTGAACGCATAAGCGTCATCGTCGAGGTAGAGCACACAGTTCTCATTAACACAGTTTTTGATGTTGCGGTGTTTTGTGTCGCACGTAATGAAAGTTGACAACGAGTTCCTGGTTTCACAGCTAAAATGACTGGGGACAGCAATTTACAGCGGTGGTTGACCTGAATGCCGCTGGCGGCGCTACTGGACGCATTACGCTTTGTTGGAGTCGGTTTGTAGCGGCTTAAATACAGACGAATGAGTAACCACAATACCAATTCCGCTTCAATCGTTCCTAAACAAAAGAGTCACACCTGCGTAGGCGAGAGAGCTTGAATTTTCCGATTTATTTGGCCTGTTGTGCTTTCCGATATGTGAACAACTTGTTAATGGATTATTTAAATTTTATATAATTAGTAAAATAGTTTACCTTTTTCTTGTCCGACTGGTGGCCTTTTCTCTATATTTCATTCAAATTGAAGACATATCTTCAATTGAAGACATATCTTCAATTGAAGACAGGACGGGCGTTTATAAGATAATATGCAATGACTGCGACAGCTTTTACATTGGCCAAACGGGTAGACCTTTTAAAAGACGATTCAAAGAACGTTTACCTAAAAAAGAATTTAGTAAAACAGTGTCAAATTACGCGCGCCATCTGATGGACAACAACCATAGTTATACTGATTTCACAACGAACTTTCAACCCCTCCACATATGCAGAAAAGGAAATTATATGAATGCTATCGAAGAATACGAAATATATAAAGCTTACAAAAATAAAAAAAACAGAAGAAGTCATCCTTAACGATCAGCTGTATTTTCAGTCCAATCTATTATACGACACAGCGATAAGAATACAGAACAAGGTCCATAGTGCACGACATATAACAACATGAACACTGCAGTCGACTATAGCATGTCGTGGTGCGCACCACCGATATCGTGTGTGTCTAAAATCTGGGTATTTTATGTGTTTTTATGTTTATATTATATTTATTGTTATGTGTAGAATTGTGTGTACAGTGTTTTTAATATTTTAACGATCGACGAACTTCAACAAGGGATATCCTGATGATGGGGCATATGTCCTGAAACGCGTTGAATGAAATATAGAGAAAAGGCCACCAGACGGACAAGAAAAAGGTAAACTATTTTACTAATTATATACTATAAGTGGCTTGGATACCGAAAAACATGGATCTAAATTTAAATTTTAAGTAAATGAAAAATAAATACACTTAATTTTCATAATTTCATAAATTTTTAATTTTACTTTTATTTTTGATTAAGGAAATTGTTATTTTTCATTTTTGGACTCGGGAAACAAATTACAGATGGGTGTACATTTGTTAAATCGAATATGCAAGGACTCTGGATTACAAAAAATATCCACACTTAAGACGAAGGTGATTGTTTTTCGTGGAACCGATCCCGTACGTGCAAAAATTGTTATAGTTGGTACTGTCCTAGAACAAGTTAGCAATTTTGAATACCTGGGCTGGAGTGTGTTTTATAATGCAAGCAACGACGTTGTGAATAAGTTGCATAAGTTCAACCTTATGTGTGGCCCCATTAGAGAAACCCTCGAGTCAACGCGTAAAGAATCACATCTAATATTTTACAAGGTGATGGCCCTTCCAACACTTCTTTATGTTTCTGAGAATTGGACTTTAACGAAAGGCCAGGCCAGTCGCATCCAAGCGGCTGAAATAAAACTTCTCAGGCACGTGGCACTGTATACTCTCCATGATCATAGAAGAAACACAGGTATACGGGAAGAACTGAATTTTATTAGTATACTCGACAGAATTATCCAGTATCGGCTGAATTTGTGGGAACATCTTTGCCGAATGGATAACTGCCGCATCCCCAATCAACTATGGAAGTATAAGCCGAGGTGACGGAGAGGTTTGGGACGTCCGAGGAAGCGGTAGAGTGACCAGCTCTTTGCCTCTTTGAGACCGGAATAAACCATGCTTGTTTTAATCCTTGAAGATGAAGATGATGATTATGATGATGATGGTGATGATGATTTTTTTTACATATATAATAGGGTGGCTACAGCTAGGGCCGTCTCCCTTCCTTCAACCTGGCTTTCCAATACTCACGATGTTCCCATCGTCCTTCCTCAAGTCCTATACGTTGCATAGATTCATCCACTTCGTCCCTCCAAGATCTTCACGGCCTTCCCCTTTTTCTCCTTCCTAATGGACTCCATTCCGTCACTTTGTTGATCCACCTATTTTGGGCTTTCAGGACATGACCGTACCACACCAATCTTTTTTCTTCGATGTAGTCAATTACACTTCTTTCCGTTTCCATTCTTCTTCTGATCTCCTCGTTTGTTATTCGGTCTGCTCTCGATATTCGACAGCACCTCCTCCAATATTCCATCTCCGTTGCAAGAATCTTTCTTCCATTCTTTTTGTTAATAACCCATACTTCCGCTGCACACATCATAATGCTTTGGACTATGGTCTGATATATCATTTTTTGGTCCTTTTCTAACCTTTTTGTCACATATAACACTATGTAATTGTCTAATCCCTGTTCTAGTATTAACTAGACCGATTTTTTTAACTTTGTAAACAAATTGTAAATAGTTTTTCATAACCTTTATGCTATTTATAGAGTCATTTTAAAACGCATATGAGTTTATTTTATATTCGCACTTTTGATTATAAACACTACAAAAATATTGCAAAATGTATGCTTTCTCAGATTTGCAAACAATCCAATATAAAAATCTCTTCTTTAATAAAAAAAGTTAATGGTATTTTGAGACAAGGAGCCAATGAGAATAAAAATAATAGTTAATTATCAAATTCTAGAACAGGCGAACCACTTTAATTATTTGGAAAATATATTGCCTATGATAAGAAATATGACATTTATGTTAAGTTGGGTAAGTTCCAGAAGTTCTGTGGGACAATCAACCGTATTTTTAGAAACAAGGTACATCGGGATACAAAATGAAAGTTTTACAAAGTTATGGCAACCCTTGTACTGTTCTATGGGTGTAAATTATGGACAATGGCCAAGAAACAAGAAAGTAAATTCCAGGCCTCGGAAATCACTTTCTTAAGAGGAGTTAAAAAGTATTCGGAACTTAACAGTATAACGACGATATAATGACGCCATAAAATAATGGTTAAAAGGTTTTTACTTGAATGAAAAAATAAGAGATTACAAACAACGGTGAAAAAAACACTTAAAAATGAATATCAGATCGCATACTGCCCAAATAAGTTTGGAAATACAAACCTACAGGACACAGGTGTGTGGGTAGACCCATGAAAAGACGGGTAGATGATCTTTGAAGACGAAACAAGCAGCGTCTTGCCTACGCCGTGTTATGTAGATAATGATGCTACATTCCTTGAAAATGTATCTTAAAATTTCTACGTTTTTAATGTACAATTTTGGACACAATATAACTCTTTTGGTATTGTTTCCTGAAGCCTTATTTATTGTACTGGCGAAAACAACTTTACGGCTAATTGTCTCGTAAACAACATAAACACAATCGTGAGACGTAAAAGCGTTAGGGACATTTTTGTTCTAATTAATAGTACCGGGAAACAATGAATGTCACAAAAACACTGAATACATTTAAGCGTATGAAGACAAATTTCGATCGTCTCGTATTGAAAGGAAAATATAAGGTAAACGATGTAAGATAACGTTTGTTGCCATAACAATTTTGAGGGAAAGTCAATATACGTTTATAACCTTAAATTTTATTTTGAAATTGACGCAATTTGCAGCAAATACTACAGACTTTGTGCATACGTATTACCTCACATTACACCTCTCGTAACGTACCTCTCTGTACGTAGGTACTGTGCGAGTGTAAGTTATCGATTTCTCGATTCGATGAAAGCGTCTATCACGAGAGCGATTAAGACGGCTGACGAACATACCAGCTGTTTCAACTGTCTTCATACTCTAACGTGCACTCAATAGCGGTAAATTAATTACGGTTTGCAGTAACGTAAAGTTTGTTCTGAAGCGCAGAATTCTGCTGTAACTTTGAATTAACTATTATTACACCGTTAGACTATAGTCAATGAACAATGGGACCACTCTCAAGAAATAAAGTGCAGAATTGAAAAGGCAAGAGAAGTGTACACTAGAATGAGCAGTTTATTCAAAAGTCACCATTTAACAATAAACACAAAGATGGAGAACTTCACGCTGCTACGTATTCTCGGTCCTCTTCTACTGTGTAGAATCTTGGACTTTGACTTAATCCACAACCAAAAAATTGAAGACTTTCGAAATGTAGCTTAACTGTAGAATACTGAGCATTTCATGGACGGCACACATATAACTAATGTTGAAGTTCTTAGAAAGACGAAGAAAGACGGGGAAGTTATTACCACAGGGAAGATGAGAAAGCTTCAGTATCTGGGACATCTCATGAGAAATGAACAGAGACTTTACTTATTGCAGTCCATACTACAGGGGAAACTATTTGGAAAGAGAGGAGTTGGGCGACCGAGAATCTCATGGCTCAGATATTTCAGGATCTGGTTTCGCATGAATACAACTGACTTATTCCGTGTAGCAGTGCAGAAAGTTAAAATAGTCTGTATGATATCCAACATCCGAAACGGATACAAACTATCAGAAGAAGAAGAATGAAATAGCTTACTGCACAGCCGAGATACTTGAACGACTCCCTTGTTCTAAAGTGCTGTTGTTTATAACTATCTTAGTCCTCGCTGGATATTTACCTTTAAAGGCCATGGTTTTGGTCTTTCTTACTGAAATTCTTAGTCAGTACCCTCCTGGCACTTTTTGTAATTAAAGGATATTTGTGGCACGATTCATAGCAATCTTAAAAAAAACACAGCTCAAGGACTAAATTTTATAAGCCAAATGCAACACGAGACATTGACGTATGCGAGTTAGGCATGGGCCATGACAATAAAGGAATGCAGCAAGATTCAGAGTGCTGAAATGCAGTTTCTTCAAAATACTTTAAATTATACATTGCAAGATAGAATAACGAATAACGATATCAGAGCAGAACTTGAAGTAGAGAACATAAATGAAATTATTTCAATTTTCAGAAGACAATTGTGGTACATTTGCAAAGAATCGATTTCCAAAAGCGGCACTAAACTATAAAGCCATTGGTAGAAGAGACATGGGTCGTCAAAGGATTAGGTGGGTGTCGGAACATGTTTATATAACCTAATACTTGAAGAGAAGAAAAAGAAGAAGGCTGATGAAAAAAATGTGACTTTTTGAGTTATTACAAGGGAACTATCTGACTACTCTGCTTTGTTAAGAACAATGTTCAATACACCATCATTACTTAGTTCCTCACGGTTCAGTAGTACACAATTACAATTACACTACATTCAATGACACTGCTTCATATTATAGTAATTACACCCATTTACTAATCGGTGACTCTGAGCTAACTGATGTCTGAACAGGTTATACTCGTAAGTTCTACAATCATATACTTGATCTACTGTGACGAACACACGTATAAGCAGCTACTTGAGCAGTCTTTACGTAATTCTTCACAACATTCATTCAGTCAGTCAATGTACCATCATTACTTTGTTCCTTACGGTTCAGTAGTACACAATTACAATTACAATTACACTACATTCAATCACAATGCTTCATATTATAGTAATTACACCCATTTACTAATAGGTGACTCTGAGCTAACTGCTGTCTGACCTCGTTATACTCGTAAGTTCTACAATCATAAACTTGATCTACTGAGACGAACACACGTATAAGCAGCTACTTGAGCAGTCTTTACGTAATTCTTCACAACATTCATTCAGTCTGTCAATGCAGTGTCATTTCTTTGTTCTTTACAACCCAACAGTTTACAATTATTTGTGTTTCTAAGTTATGCCTGCAATAATATAGAACTCAAGTTTGGATACACACATTAGTCACAAATGTAGGTAATACCATATAGTTTGTCCTGGTTCGTCTTTCTGCATTAATAAACTTTATCTGTAGTGACAAGTATAATCAGGTACACACTGGAGCCGGGAGTTACACAGATAACTTCTCCAGAATTGTTATTATTTCTATTAGGTTTCCTTAACGCTTCAACAGGCTGCTTCTTATGGATGACAGATTTTGACTTGTGCTGTTATTGTTTACTTCAGAATGTTAACTGTAAAATTGTTACATTGTTACAGATAACTCCATAATTAACAAAAAAATGATTTCCATTCAATGCCCCACCAAAAAATTAAAATAAATAATTAATGAATAAATTAATTATAAATAATCTAATTAGTATTTATTAATATTAATAAGTAATTATTTATGGAACTAATGAAATCAACTCTATCAAATCACCTTGACCGTGGAACACACTCTTTATAATTTGGTATTTAACTTTGGGCTACTGCTAGTACGAGTAACATCGAGATTATACAGCGCTTGCCTTCCAAAACTTTGAGATCAATACTCGACGCTTTGTCTCCAATAATTCTATACACCGAGCCCTCAAAGTTCCAACTGTAAGAGAAGAAATCGTGCGCCTCCGCAAGAAACATATCTCTAAATTAGAAAAGCATCCTAACACCCTAGCAATTAATTTGTTAGATAACAGTGAAGATATTTATAGACTAAAAAGGCATAATATGTTAGACTTACCCTTCAGGTTCAACGAATAATGTGTACTCTGGATTGGGTGACAAAAGTTCCAATCAAAAAGTTCCAAGACAAAAGTTCCAAGACAAAAGTTCCAATTCGAAAGTTCCAAATTTATTTTTTCAATTGCACAAAGTTCCATTAGTATAAAGTTTCAAAAGTACAAAAATTTCCCAATAAATTTAAAAATGTAAATAATAGCCTATAGCTTTCAGTAATCTATGATTGTATCATTTTTTGTATTGCCTGTATTTTAATGTCTATTTTATCTGTTCTGTAATATCTGTATCTATTGTGTTCATCTCATCATCAAGTGTTAATTGTCAACCAGTGTATCTGCCTTGTAGACCCAGTGTTTATCATTTTTAATTTATTGTATCATGTCAGCAGCAAGCGAATGTGACTTCTATTCAGTTTTTTATATATTTTTGCCATTTAGTCTTGTAGTTTGTGTATCTGTTTAATTTGTTAACAAAACCAAGAAGAGGTGTCAGTGGTCAGCTCTTCATAATCATAATGTATATGTTCAATGTCCGCTTAGTCGAACAGATAACAAATCTTTAGTAAATTGAAAAAAACTAAATAATTAAACTGTTTACACAACAATAATTAAATTCATTAAAATTCTTAAATTAATGCAAAATAGTAACAATAAAATAAAAATACACTATTACTACTGCATGGTTAGAAATGAAAAGCTTAATCTGAAGCTCAATAAGTTATCGATTTATCTAGATTTAAATTACCCTTTTAACTAAATCGCCAACATGGTACAAAGCTTTCACAGGTAAACAAACAGTTGGAAAATCCGACGCTACTCAGCAAATAAATACCTCTCGACAATCCTATATGTTCCAACTAAAACCACTATACTGATTACGTGTTTCCGTGAAGATAAGTAGCATTTTCAACAGAGGGTAATCAGCTGATTGCGTCACTAGAGGTATTAAGGTCAACCACCAGTTCTATACCATCCGCTTACCTCCCATTTGGCTTTGAAATCAGTATAAGTTGTCCGCTCTCATTACGTGGAACACAGTGTAACATCAAAAACTATGACAACGAGTACTGTGACCTGTTTGCTTGTGTGTAGTCCAAATAAAGCGAATCGGACGCTGTATGTATTATTCACTGACCTCTGTCTCAAAGCATTCAAGATTAATACATGCATGTATTATGCATATGTTTCTTGTGGGCAACATGAGGTTAAAATTTGGATGTCGTCATCAGCTTTTATAATGTGCGACACTGTGGAAATGGTCACTCCTATGCACTACCAATTAGGTTCGAGCATTCTCTAAGCTGAAGAAGAAAGACCAGTAAATAATTTAAATGCTAAATAAAATATAACCCTATTATTTGGTAAAAAATAATAATTTTATAATTTATAATAAGCCAAAAACAATTATTGATCATCATCTTTACAACATGGCGTAGGCACGTTGGTTCCGCCTTCAAAGATTCTCCAGCCATCTATTCCTTTGTCTGCTCACACACCTATGTTTGACCAGTCGTGAATTTATAATGCTATGGGACCTACACACAGATGGTTATAATCTTTCAGTCAACCATTTAAGTTGAAAAATTACAATTTTTTTCTTATGACGTCATTCTTTATATGATAAAACTTATAAAATCTCTTGACCCTTTTTAAATACGTCAATTTCAGGGTCTGAATTTTAATTTGTATATTTCTTGTTAATCGTGGGTAATTCATATAGTATAGAACCACCATAACTTTGCATAATTTTAATTTTGCCTCCTCCCTATGTTCCATTCTCTAAAAGCACGATTAATTATCCCAGAGGTTGTTTGGAACTTGCCACCATAACATCAATATCGGAATTTTTATCGTAGCCATTATAATTCTCCGTATATTTAAAATGTCTCAACTCTTTTACAGTTTGATCATTATTTATTATTTTTGACTTCATTAGTTCCGTAAATAATTATTTATTAACATCAATAAATATTATTTAGATTATTTATAATTAAATTATTTATTATAATATTGTTGGTGAGTTATTTGATTGGAAAGATTTTGTTGTAAATTATGGATTTGTCTGTAACATTTTTGGGCAGGTTTTACTGTATACATGTAGCCGGTCGAAGACTTTGTGTTCAGTCTCAGTACAGCTACTGAGAATTCCTCGTCGTGGTACGGGTGAAATGTTTGCTTTTAGAAGAATTTAAACGAAGTGTGTCAAACGGAAAGACAGTTTGATAACGAAAAACACACAAATTTACAAGTGAAATTTCTGAACAAAATTTTAAATTAATTTTTCGTAGACTTTTTGTAGACAGTATTGTACGAAATAAGGTTTAATAAGGTTAATAGTAGGGATGGTGGTCAAATATTATCACCTGTTGGTTGTAATTCTTGAAACTCAATAATAATAATAATGCGAATGCCAATAAAATAACAACAATAATAATAATAATCGTTTTTGTTACTTCCATGTTCCATAAGGAAATGGAAGTATAGTGATGGCGAAAAAAATTGTGTTCGAGATAAGGGCTGATTCTGATTGTACTACCCTCAAAACATGAAAAAAATTCATTTTTCCAAAAAATGTCTCTTTGTGTAGAATTTTACTTCCATGTTCCTTAAGGAAATGGAAGTATGGTGATGGCAAAAAAAATCGTGTTAGAGATTATTGCAGATTCTGCTTGTACTACACTCAAAACATGAAAAAAAGTCGTTTTTCGGAAAGTGTCTGTGTGTGTGTCTGTCAGTGTGTCTGTGTGTCTATCTGTGTCTGTAGATTTTTTTTCTATGGCAAACGATAACAGCCGCAAATTCAAACAGAATCAAATAATTTTTTGCATACAGCCCTGATTTGTGGAGTACTCACGACCTGTTGTTTTTGGTGAAGATCGGTTGTGGGAAAGGGGTAGTTTACCAGCAACGGTTTTTTTTATCAAGGGTAATTTTGTTTGTTTGGCAAACGATAACAGCCGCAAATTCAAACATAATGAAATAATGTTTCGCATACAGCCCTAAATTGTATAGTTCTCAAGATCTGTTGATTTTGGTAAAGATCGGTTAAGGGGAAGGGGTAGTTTACCAGCAACGTTTTGTTTTAACAAGGGTATTTTTTATGGCAAAAGATAACAGACGGAAATTCAAACATAATCAAATAATTTTTTGCATACTGCCCTCAATTGTTGAGTACTAAAGACTTGTTGTTTTTGGTGAAGATCGGTTAAGGTAAAGGGGTAGTTTACCGGCAACGCTTTTTTATCAAGGGTAATTTTTTTCTATGGTAAACGATAACATCCTAAAATTCAAACAGAATCAAATGATGTTTTGCATACAGCACTGTACTGTAGAGTTCTCAAAACCTGTTGGTGTTGGTGAAGATCGGTTAAGGGAAAGGGGTAGTTTACCAGCAACCTTTTATGTTTTAAAAGGGTATTTTCTATGGCAAACGATAAGAGCCGCAAATTCAAACAAAATCAAATACGTTTTTGCATACAGCCCTGTTTTGTTGAGTACTAAAGATCTGTTGTTTTTGGTAAAGATCGGTTAAGGGGAAGGGGTAGTTTACCAGCAACATTTTATGTTTTAACAAGGGTAATTTTTTATATGACGAACGATAACTGCCGTAAATTCAAACAGAATCAACTAGGTTTTTGCATACCGTTTTGAACTAAAGAGAACTCAAGGTCTGTTAATTTTGTTGAAGATCGGTTAAGGGAAGGGGTAGTTTATCAGCAACGTTTTATGTTTTAAAAAGGGTAATTTTTTTATGACGAACGATAACTGCCGAAAATTCAAAGAGAATCAAATAATTTTTTGCACACTTTCCTGAGTTGCAGAGAGCTCAAGGTCTGTGGATTTTGGTGAAGCTCGGTTAAGAGAAAGGGGTAGTTTACCTGCAACATTTTATGTTGTAACAAGAGAAATGTTTCCATGACGAACGATAACTGCTGCACATTCAAACAGAATCAAATATTTTTTTGCATGCATCCATGAATTGTAGAGGACGGAAGGTGTATTGATTTTGGAGAAGATCGGTTAAGAGGAAGGGGTAGTTTACCTGAAACATTTTATGATTTAACAAAAGTAAAGTACTTAATTTTTATAAATAAAATATCCTAATAAGAAGCTCATAATAATCCACTGTAGAAACGTAGATGAAATATCTATAAATGAAGAGGTTAGGTGAACGGGGTGGGGGTAATTTTCTATAATTAAAAATTATAGTTGAAGGTGGAAGGGAGAATTTTTTATATGTGTACTACGTTATCGGCAACAAAGAAGTAGTTTTTTGTTAAAATTGCTTCCCGGGCTGTTTAGCCGTAATCCAATTTCTTCTGCAAACCAGACTTTTCGGCAATGCCATCGACTGCCATCATCAGTGAAAATCGAGTGCGAAAACGTGAGGTGGTATACGTTAGTGACCACAGTACTGTGGTTAATGCTGAAGCAATAAGTAGAAAGACGTAGTTTCTATGGAAATATTTCATTTCGAATATGATTTTAAATAGAATTCTTAGAACATGGAAGTCATGTATTGTTCTCCATACCGATATTTTTCTATGGCAAACGATAACTGCCGCAAATTCAAACAGAACCAAATAATTCTTTACATACGTGCCTATATTGATTTTAGTGAAGATCGGTTGATGGGAAGGGGTTTACCTGCAACGTTGTATGTTTTAACAAGTGTAAAATACTTAATTTTGATAAATAAAGTATCCTGAAAGGAAGGTCATAAAATCCACTATAAAAAGTAGATGAAATATCTATAAATTAAAAGGTAGTTGATGGGGGAGGGGATAATTTTCTATAAATGAAAATGATAGTTGAACGGGGAGGAGATAATTGTTTATATGTGTACTATTTTATCGGCAACAAAGAAGTAGTTTGTTGCTAAAATTCCTTCCCGGGCTGTTTGGCCGTAGTGCAATGTTTTCTGCAAAACCAGACGTTTCGGCAGTGCCGTCGACAGCCATCATCAGTGAAAATCGAGTGCAATAACGTGAGGTGGTATGCGTTAGTGACCACAGTGCAGTGGTTAAGGGTGAAGGAAGAAGTAGTTTGTATGTAAATTTTCATTTTGAAAATAATTATAAATATAAATCTTAGAACATAGAATTCATGTTTGGTTCTCCATACCGATATTTATTAATGTCAGTGTTTAAGAATAGGAAACAAAATAAAAGGTACATGCACGTGTCTCTAAGTAATGCAACAGAAACGGAGGAGTAAACAATATCTACACAAGTCAAACTCTGTCTTCATAAGAAGCAGCCTGCTGAAGCGTTAAGTTAACATAATAGAAATAATAGCACGTTTGGATAAGTTATTTGTGTACTTCCCGGCTGGAGTGTGTATCTGATTATACTTGTCACTACAGATGAAGTACAGAAAGACGAATCAGGTCAAACTATATTACGTACATTAGCAAGTATTGTGTGTATGCAACCTTGAACTCTATATTATTGCACGGTTAACTTAGAAACACAAATAATTGTAAACTGTTGAGCTGAAAGGAACAAAGTTATAACGCTACATTGACTGAATGAATGAGTAAAGACTGTTGGCTATGCGTCTGTATTAGTCACAACAGATCAGGTTTATGATTGCAGAACTTACGAGTGTAACCAGGTCAGACAGAATTTACCTTACAGTAACCTACTTGTAAATGGGTGTAATTATTATAATACGAACCAATGTGATTCAATGTAATATAATTGTAATTGTGTACTACTGAACCGTGAGGAACTAAGCAATGATGTTTCATTGAGTGAACATTGAACATTGTGCTGAACAAAGCAGTGTGCTCAGACAGTTCCCTTGTAATAACTCAACAAGTCAGATTAAGTACATTTACATTTTTACATTTCGACATCACTGTATATTTTCTTATTTTATAACGTTTCTTCATTTCAAATTCTTACTTATTCGTTTGGACTTTGATTCAACCCACATAACATTCAGGTCCTGAATGTAAACAAATCAGGACAAAACAGTGTTGATTGGAAAGCTCTTCACATACTACACATTTTTCTAAGGAATAGTATTAAGTAAATTAATAAACAAGGATTGTTAAATTGATAGGGAGATATGTACAGAGAGGCAGATAAACAGAGAGGAGAGAGAGAGAGAGAGAGAGAGAGAGAGGAGAGAGAGATACAGAGAGAGAGAGAGAGAGAGAGAGAGAGAGAGAGAGAGAGAGAGAGAGAGAGAGAGAGAGAGAGAGAGAGAGAGAGAGAGTCAGCGTGTGAAAGTAAAATTCGCAGGCAGGAAAAGGAACAGTATAGGCTTTTAAGTAATAAACTTATGTAAATGTCGAAAGATGAATTTTAATTTTATTTCAATTTCGTTTCGTTTTGCTTGTCTAATTAACTGTTGAACAGTCGGGATCAGAACGTTTTAATTAATCTAATACATACAATTCAAGTGTCATGAGTAGTGCATGCGGAAAGCGACTCGCCCGTTATCAACAAAGTGGTACCGTTTACGTGAACTGTGGGTACACAGGATGTGTTAGCACGTAATTATCAGCCACCCGATATTCACACCCACCTTTGGCCAGGCAGGCTGCACAATTACAGGCAATTTACCGCCGGCCCCAATACTGCAGCACGCACCGTGTCCACACATCGTCCAACAGTGTCCTCAAATCTATAATTAGTAACAGTTGAATTTATCTATCTCTTGAAATCAAATGCTGGTCGCCGTGCGCGGCAGATACATACGATACAAATCAAAATTCTCATACAAAAATTCAGTTTTTTCAAAAATTATATCTGTATTTTTCTTTATTTATAATGACCAGTTCTCAGTTATTTTCTCTATGTTAGCAGTTTCATCACAACTTTGTCAAATTTTGTTGCTCCCCTGCTATAAACACTTTTTCCTCGAACGAGGCCGTTCGGTTTCACAACCATTATCCAGTTTTTCCTACGACAACCAATATTTCCTAAAATTATCAAGTTGTTGTAGGAAGAACATGATAATGTTTGCGAAACTGAAAGGTCTCGTTCGAGGAAAAAGTGTTTATAGCAGGGAAGCAACAAAATTTGACAAAGTAATGACCAGTTCGTTTATATCAATTAATATCAAATATAACACATCCATGCAAAGTTTTTCAATAGTAAAAACAATTTTGCATTACATGTAGAAACCTTGACCTTGCTCAGCGGTTTATGTTTTATGTTTTCAAGTGTATAGGAACGTTGTCGTTTTATCGAATTGTTACGCAATTTGGAACATTCTCGAACAATGGAATGTGTAGTTCTACCCGTTTCACGGCTACCCCAGCACAGCCCAGCTGTAATGTGTGTGTGTGCGCGCGTTCATATTGCTTCTACTTTGAGATGAAAGACAATTACGTGACACTTATCATGCGCCAACAATCGAGTCTATTCCAGACCTCCCCGGTTGGCGTACTGTGTTCAAGGCCAAACATTTTGCACCGTTTCTAGTAGATTCAAGATCGCCTGTAATAGATAACTTTTTAACACGTTACCCAAATGTGACAGATTATTGTGGCATCCTAGCAGGATGCTAGGACGCTATATACGCGTCCAGCCCACAATAAAAACGACTGAAGTACAGTTTACGTCGGGCGATTACTCAGTGCGTTCAAGTGGTTATTTGTGGAAAGTGATTATTGTGGACAAATTTACTTTAAATTATTATACGAATATAATTTTGTTGAATAACTGGTTGATTACAAACCGTTAATTGCGATAATTAAAGCTGGCTTTTAGTGACTTTTTTGGTGACTCGTATTTTGTTTTCCATTACACCATACGACGATCAGTAGACCGACGTAACAATAGATTTAGGGTTGAAATTTACTTGACGCTTGATGGAAAAGTCGCTTGACGAAAATTGTACTAACGACAGTACGTATGATGTTCCGGCATATAGGAGTTAACATAGTAGCTGCTTCAACGTAACATGATGTATTTACATAAGAGAAGGACTCGGGGAGGTAATATCAACTATAGAATACTCGATTCACAGAAGCCACCTACTACTAGGGAACCGTGTTTCATACAGCCGTCAAAGACATTGACGAGAACTGTACGCACACACGCGCGCGCACATATCACTTGATTAATATGTGTGTAAGTTTGCAGTAACTTAACGTTTCGCAGCCCCATGGGAAATTAACACTGAATATCAGAACTTCAACTTTAATATGAATTACTTATTGGCTTGCTGTAACTTCGACCAAAATATTCTATAGCTTACTGTTATTAATATGCTTTTATCACTAACTTTACTACCACAGATAATGTCAGACACACACACACACACTCAAAACTTAAACAGTGCCAGAATATTTGTGTTTAATATCTGTGTTTGCGTAAAGCGTCTCACTTCACCTCACGCTTGTGAAATAATTATTTAACCTATATTGCTGTGCCCAGCACCTTCCACCTTCTTGCCTTGTGATACTAGTACATATTTGTGTATTGTAAATGTACTATTTTATTTTATCTTATTTAATTCAACAAGGAATTGTTTAATTTAATTTAAAGAGAGAACAAAAAAATTGACAAATGTGAGGAAGTTATTCAGCCAGATGTTATCATGACAATTGTACCAAAACAGCCACCACAGAGTCTAAAACTGTTATCTTGTCAGTTATTCAGCCAGATGTTATCATGATAATTGTACCAAAACAGCCACCACAGAGTCCAAAACTGTTATCTTGTCAGTATTTCCAAACAACAAGATACGTCTTTGGTTTACAGTAAGTTTCCAACACACGATTGCGGGCCCCGAATATGTGTCGCGGGGCGAAAGTTGGATGCGACTGGACGGTTAGAGAGTAACTGAGCATTTGCGGGTTTCAAACAGAAAATATTATGGAACCAAGTCAAAATTTATTGTTGTATTGGAGTGTTAGTGGTCTCAAATATTTCTACTAGTAATTTTGTACAAACCACTATGTTGTCTTTGGTATTGACTACCGTTTTCGGTGATTGGTTGGTAAATGACCTGAAGAAGATGGCTTGACTGCCAGAAGCGCTTGTCAATAGCAAAGACAACATAGTGGTTTGTACAAAATTACAATTTAAAATTATTGGTACGCCAGAAACATTATTCCAACTTAAATTCAAGGAAACGTAAATAATAACCTAAAGTATCAATTTTATAAGTGCCGTACAATCAGTTCATCTGGAGTCGAATCACTCGTAACCTTAGTAAAGGATATTCTTAAAGACTGGTGCGTTAGTCGAATCTTACATTATATGCATCGTCAAGAGTTACTGCAAGATGAAAAAGATACTTTTACGGCTGTCTAGTTATCGTCGTATGGTACAGAGGAAAACAACATACAAGACACCAATTAAGTCACTAATCACAATCAGCCTTAATTATCACAATTAAACAGTTTGTAATCAACAAGATAGTCTCTTACAAAAAATCAAATAAAAATTGTTCACACGCAATAATAGTGTCAACTAATACAAAACACAATTGTATTACAACTGTCCCGCACAATTATAAAACACATAACAGTTTGCCACAATACATCTAACCGCACTATGTAAATCGCCCGGCAATCACGGAACTAAGCGTCGCTGTGAACTTGTATTTATACCCCGCTGAAATTCCAGCAAATTCCATACTACGTGTCAAGAACGCTACTAGGAATCACCAGAACGTAATTGTCTGCGACCTTGACACAGTGCGCGATGCCGGCGAATCTAGAAGTGTCTGGCTAACGCATGTGAGATCATGTACACACACAACATTACAGCCGGATTTCACTGGAATAGCCGAGAATTTTCTATAATGGTGTAACACTTTTTCCGCATTACGTAACAATACTTTGGACTTACGTTACACTACACAGATTTATCTTTTCCGAATGTATCTTAATTATGCTTTAAACGAAAACAATGTCAACGTAAGGGATCGTGGTGTTCATGTCTATTTTATGTATTGTGACGGCAGCGGTATGCGAACATCTGCTCTCCGGTACCAGCGGTGGACACAGCGAGCCAATCAGCGGTCCCGGTTAGTTAACAAAACCCGGGCCGGCAGAAAATTTTGAACACTTCATCGCCACGCCATCGGACGCACTTCATCTCCTCTCCTCTCTCGGACGACATCGAGGCGGAGTCAGCCGGAAGGAACAGCCGAAGAATAGAACCGCCGTCGTTCTTGCGTCTTCGCACTCCCGTTCCGCGCCAACGATGGACGTCGCTGGGCCGGCAACCGACTCTACAACCTGTACCGAAAGAAGAGGAGGACTGTAGTACGCCACGAACAGCGGGCTCTGCCGCCGAACATCTTAGCGCGGCACAACCAACATCACCGTTCTCGCCACTCGGTCCTTTTCAGGGCCACCAAAATAACTAGAGTGTACAATTGGCGCCATTTGTCATGCGGATAGCCTTTTGTCCGGTGACAGTATACATTTTTACTTAAACACAAAAAACGCGCTATCTCGCGCGAGCGCGCACACACACACACACGCAGATGTATATTATGTGTTGCCTTTAGAAGCTTCTGTTCGGATGAGAAAGATTTCATTTTCACAATTCTATCTGTTTTGAATAATATATTTTTCTATTCTTTTAACAGTTACCAATCGACCAAACGTTCCATATAAATCTCGATGTGTAGTATCTAGGTGGTAGCTGTGAAGGCCAAATGAATTTAGATTGCCAAAGAAGAACAGCGGTGTGTGATACTAAATGGTAATTTTGTTTATTTAAGTTTGGCTTATGTACGTTCTTTGAAGAAAATCAAAATCACGGTTAAATTTAACTAACCATTCGGTTAAACAAAACAGATAGAAGGTTAAACAAAACAGCTAGAAGGTTAAACAAAAACAGCTATTTGGTTAAACAAAACAGCTAAACGCCTAAACAAAACTGTTAGACGTTTAATCAAAAGAACTAGACGGTTAAATAAAACAGCTAGACAGTTAAACAAAACATCTAGATGGTTAAACAAAACAGCCAGACGGTTAAACAAAACAGCTAAACGCCTAAACAAAACAGCTAAACGCTTAAACAAAACAGTTAAACGCTTAAACAAAACAGCTACATTGTTAAAAACAGCTAAACGCCTAAACAAAACAGCTAGACTGTTAAACAAAACAGCTAGACGGTTAAACAAAACAGCTAAACGCTTAATCAAAACAGCTAGATGGTTTAAAAAACAGCTTGACTGTTAAACAAAACAGCTAAACGCATAAACAAAACAGCTAGACGGTTAAACAAAACAGCTAAACGCTAAAAAAAAACAGGTAGATGGTTTAACAAAAACGTACTCGAGTTACAGATCCTCCGTTAGGGCACTCTTCCTAATAATCCTATCAACTCCTTATCAGGTGTTGCTTGAACAAACTCATCTAAATATTGCAGAATAAGTTTTGTTTGATATTGAATATCTTTTGCAAGGATGCCAGATGGAATGATGGATCTTCTTCAAGGTTGCATAAGGAAGATTGGCAATAGATTCTAGTTAGACAGCGAAGTATAGGAAGACTTAGGAAGCGTTGGTGCAGTATGTATATTCCTTTGGTACCGGAACAGGTGGCTCATGTAGTCCCTAATAGGAAAAGAATAGGAAGACTATAAGATATAAATTGGTTCCTCTCCGTACATCCACAGTTGTATATTTAATCAATAGCATTATTTTTAGTGTTTTCTAGAATTTCCAACAAACCTTCACCAGGCAATTCTTTTGATTTCAGTGGCATGCGTTTATATTCACAGTAGGTAGCGTAGTTTCCATTTAATTCAACATGTTGGACAGTCGTTAAATAAACACACGTGTATGCCTACTTGTCTGTGTTTTGGCAGCTGTTCCAATTCGTGTAATGTTTATTTGTGTTTGTAGTAATTGTGTTTATTTTCGTTTACTAGTTATTTTTTGTGACAGTTTACCTTACAGTAGGTTTCGAAAAGAAATTAGACATTCCGTACATTCTGTAGCAAAAATTCCGTACATTCTGAAATTTAATTAATTTACTTCATAGTAACGCTGAAATTTATATCAATATATTATTTATTATTAGTAATATTGTCTTACGTACTCATGCTGTAACTTGGTTAGTGTTTTGGGCAATAACTTTAACTTTAATCAGCTTATAGTGTGTATTAGCTTTCCCAAATCTGGTTACCTAATATCATTATTTCATTGTATTTAACGAAGTAAAATGTGTAAACCGTGATAATTTAAAAAATATTATTCTGCATCCACATATACTACGATATTTATTTAAATATGTGTGAACATTGTAAATTTGTGTTTTCAAGGGAGAAGTGGGTGGCAGTAATTAGTCCTCAAAACAACAACAGTGTAAAATATTAATGAACTCGTCATAGTGTTAGCTTTGATGTACGTAGTACTTACTGAGTATGCATTACATTAATTTCCAACAAACATTTGCCATCCCGTCACAACTTCTGGAACCCGTCTGTCGCAAAGTGCATTAACTTCATGAACTGTGCGGTCTGCGTTTGTTTGTTTGTGTATATAGTTTGGTGAGCGGGACTTTGAATAGAGACACAGCAGTACCCCTTGAGAATACTACCCACGTAGGGTGGATTTTTCAACCAAGTGAAGAGTAAAGCCGCTGACAAATGTGAGGGTGAATAGACAAAGGGAGGATGACACAGTAGGGTGGGCATAAGATATTGTGAAACCGGTAAACTTTAGGAATACAACTTGGTTCTCATTGCTTGTAGAACAGGTCTACGTGAGCCTTTGGTTACTCCATATGGGTAAATATTAAGGTAATTAAAAATATCTTTAAAAATTAACTTAACCAGTACAAGGACAATAAAATTATTAAAGACTACTGAGTTTGCACCACGTTATTGGCGATAATATTAAATTTACTCTTGATACCCCTTTTGTTCGGAGTGTCAAATTAAACAATTTTGAAGCCAGCACTTCATTTGGGCAGTAATTATAATGATTTATACTATTTATGAATTAGATTTAATATCTGTATTAATAAATACATCCATTCATTATTATATCAATCATTAATTCGGTTGGGCGCCAGAGCAGAATATCCCAGGATGTATTAATAAATAATAACTCAATCCGTTCAGATACTAATATTCTATATTATTTCATTCTTATTACAAACATGGCATCTGAAATTTGATCATAAAACATTATGGTTCTTACTTACATATATTTATATTACAAATTCTTATACTACCATATCTCTAATAACTATTATTAATTGAGTTTTTAATTATACTGTACACATATTGAATTGATTTATGTGTTCCACAGTAACGTTATAAAATCCAAGAATACGGCTTTCGTTTTGGACGAGCAAAGCAAATTTTCAGTATCAGCCGTTTGGCATTTGTCTGTCTCTCTGTCTGTCTCTCTCTCCCCCCACGCGCTCTCTGTCTCTCGCTAATAATTTGTTTACTACTAAACAGTCATGTCTTAAATGGTATGTTCAAATTTCTCTTATGACACACTTGCTTTCATGACAGGTTTTACTATTTGAGGAAGCTCGAATCGTCACATGCTATACTGTTAAATAAATGTCTGAGGGAAAAGCAAACTTTAAAATAAGTTTCAGATTTTTCGTAATCAGCCTTGGCGTCTGTACTTTGTTTCCACTGTACCATACGACGATCCGTAAAACTGTCATAGCAATGTGTGTGTGTGTGTGTGTGTGTGTGTGTGTGTGTGTGTGTGTGTGTGTGTGTGTGTGTGTGTGTGTGTGTGTGTGTGTGTGTGTGTGTGTGTGTGTGTGTGTGTGTGTTCAGACACTGTTTGCTATAGTCCATTTCTTGATGCATATATAATTTTTTTAATATTTATAATTTCTTTACCTCAAGATGTTTTTTCTCTTATTTGGAACATGTTTCGGGAAACGTGATGTTCCCATCCTCAGCCATCTTATTTTTGTATCTTGTTGAGTATTTGTGTTTTGGTTGGTTGCTGTTATGGTTTCCTGTTGGTTTTCACGACACAAGTTTCAAATCACTCAAGAACGAAAAACTCAAACATCTCGTATATACGCCACAATCACACACAGTAATACCAGTTTAAAATACCGAAAAACAACAGGAAACAACCATAACAGCAACCAACCAAAACACATGTACTCAACAAGATACAAAATTAAGAATTCTAACTTCATCGTACTTGTTTGCTAACCTGCGAAATGTCATGTTGTGGACGACCCCTTTCAGTGTTTCCACCATTTTCAAGTCCTGAATCACGGTTTTTGTTAGTAACAAGATTAACCAAAATAAAGGAAGCTGAGGATGGGAACAATAGGATTCCCGAAATATGTTCAAAATAAAGTGAAAATATCTTGATGTAAAGAAATTGTAAATATTAAATAAATTATACATACACACACAAACATTTTCAAAAATTTGCAATTTTGTCACAATATTGGGAATAGTGCAGTTTCTCGAGGTTGCAAGTGACTTGAATTCGGTGAGCTAAGCGTCCATACATTGATGTCCACAACTAGATTTACATCACACTTCTTCTACAAATCAGGTATTTTGTAAAAAATTATAATGCCGAATGTCATATATGAACATTATTTACTCTCCAGATTACCATATAGCTCAAACAATTTAGAAACTAATACGATAACTATAAAAACACTTGACAGCGTTTTATGCAATAATTTAACGGTTCTCTCAAATCATAGTTTAATCCGTCCATTTAATGTTTGTCTAAAACCACCTTTTTTTTTGTTTATCGTTTTCAATTTTTTGTAAATTTAAACGCCACGAAAAGCGATGTCAACAAAGAGTCAGCCGCTAGCGCCACCAGCGGTATTTAGGTCAACCACCAGCCACTCTACCTATTTGAAAATTACTGTCTCCGCTCATTTGGCTTTGCACAGAGGAAGTCGTCAACTGCCAACTGTTATTACGTGGAAAACACCGCAACAGCAAAAACTGTGTTAATGAGAAGTGCTCGCCCGATGAGTTTTATGCATTTAGTCAGCTGACGTCGCAACGACATTCTTGTTGACTGGTGAATGTTAAATTTACTTTTTTTTCGGTGAAGGGTTTGTGAGGATCGGTCAAAATATAACACAAATTTTAACTTTCTTGTGTCGAACTTTCGACAATGTTTATTGTCATCATCAGAACCTGTGTGTAAATGCAAAAGAAAAGTCAAACACAACAGAACAATTATTGAATGAACGTGTTTGTGCATGCGATTGTGTGTGCGCACTCGCGTGTGCGTGCGTATGTATGTATCATTTGTATATGAACAAATAAGTTAAAATTTGTGTTATATTTTTGACCGATCCTCACAACCCCTTCACCGAAAAAATCATTGATTGACGGTCCCACTAGGATTTTAAAGATTTAGTTAAATTTACTAGCCATATTTTTAAAGCGGCAAACAAGAACCACTCCATTAAATGTTTTAAAGGCATTCATAGTATTAGTAGTTCAAGGTATGCAGTTTTCCTTTACTAAAACGGAGAGGAGAAGACTTGAAGCGAACTGTACCTTTATCCGTTCCTGTAGTACATTTTTGATGTTTTAATATGCGTTTGTATCGATATATTATGATGTGGAAAATAAGAAGTGTACTAATTGAAATTTGTCCTATTTCTAAATGCAAAGCAAAAAGGTGACAATGGTTTTTGGTTATTAATATACTGCTGAAATAATTAGTAGCCATGGTTGAGGAAATCATAACGTGTATATACAATGATTGTAACACAGTAATTCTTAAAATAAAGAACCTAACGTTTTTGAGTTGAGAAATTAACAAAACCACAACATCAAATGTAAACTGGAAAGTACAAAAATTTATGGTTAATGGAAAACACACAAAAAAACAATGTTATTAAGGAATCTCAACAGACGCTCTAATATTGTGCACAATGGACGTTTCTTTTTGGTTAGCCACAAAACGAGTACTTGTTGGAAAACGAAGAAACGAGTTATGCGACAAAAAAATGACAAGTATAAGTAGGAGAGGCCCCACGCCTTGTTTTTGAGTTGGGGCGAGTTTCCGCAAAAAAAAACGAGTGTTAATTTACATAAGCATCAGTAATTTCAGTGTAATTTAATGTGTAATTTCAGTTCTCATGCTAACATAACAACATAAAACTTTGTCGCCACAGGTACGCGCAGCTGTGATATACTATTACAATCACTTTTTATTAAAAATAATGACTTAGAACACCAACTGCAATCGCCAGCCAACTATTTTGCAACATACGAAATTAAAATTTTTATAACTCTTTTACCTACATATAATTATATGCGATGTTCACTAAAGATCGAAGCCAATCAATCACATAATCGAAATATCGAAAATGACTCTAAGAATCGATAAAGCTACATTACCCTTGAAGCACTGGAAATGTGGTGTAATAGGAAGTTATTGAAAGAAAGCTGGATCTACAAGGTCGCTGGTTCAACTACCGCGAGTAACATAAAATCTAGGTGCGCTTCCCAGACTCCAGATCGACTCAGCCTATATAGAAATGAGTACCAGATATAACTACTACTATCTCTTTTTGAATGCTGAACAGTTTACATAAGACAGCCTAACTTTCAATGCTGCTAAGGCGTTGAAAAGGATCCGTTATTATTAATATCGTTTCACACAGTAACACAACATTATTCCGTGACATACAGAGTTTTGTAAATGTAATATTACAAAAAGCAATTATTCATTAAAGTATTTCAGAGGTTCATATTTTATCACCAACAGCACTTGCTATGTTTCATTTTATCAACACAGCGGAAATAATAAAACAACAATACTCCTCCCCTGCAAGCAGTACATTAAGAATAAGTGTTAATAAAATTAAGTGATGGTTTGTAGTAAACACGGGCAGTATGAATGTATTGTTGAATGGAAAACAGATAGAAGAAGTTAGATTAATCACTTACATAGGAAATAAAGTCACAAAAGACAGATAAAGTAAGAGGGAAATTTTGATTAGGTTTGGACAGTCTAGTGTTGAGTTTAACAGCAAATAGAAATTACTGACTTATAAAGAAACGGCCCTGTAAACAAGAAAGAGATTCCTGAAAACATACGTATGGAGAGTAGCTCTATATGGATATGACATGTACACAGTTCAAACAGAGGAGAGGAGAAGACTTGAAGCATTGAAAATGTAGTGTTATAGAACGTTACTGAAAGTAAGATGAATCGACAAGTTTGGTAATGATGAGATTCTCCTGGACAATGAAGACGTTTTCGGAAAAATATTCTGAAGCAAAGGGTTGATCTTATCGGCCATATAATGCATAACGATAATGTGATTAAAACAATAGTATAGCGTTACAATGAAGGTGAAAGAGGAAGAGAAACACCAGCAGCGCTATAATATAAGAAACAGATTATTGGTGATGTAAGTTGTAATTCCTATGAGGAGATGGAACGGAAAGCACAGGGACGAACAGTGCAGAAGACGACTAAAAACCAAAATAAGGATTGCTAACTAAAGAATAGGATTTTCAAAGCTCCTTAGTTTAACACAGATTGTTTCATACTAAAGTAGTTAGCCTACGGCTCTGCTAAAGCTATTTTCCTTTATGACGTCACACAAACATAACTGGCAGACACTTGTCAATAGAGCGTAAACGTAGAGCGTTTAATGTGACAATAATATATAGCATGCAATAATAATAATATAGAGTAATATAGTAATAATAGTATAGAATAATAATAATAATAATAATAATAATAATAATAATATAGTATGTATAGCATAGAGCAATAATAATATTCATGCAATTGATGTTACTAAAACTTATGTACTAAAATTTCTAACTTAAGTGATTCTTACGTTAGTAGTAATGTCAAACATTTTAGCTACAAAAACAATCAAAGAACATAAAATTTCAGATAATAGGTAGATACCTGATTATAATGTCCTTCCTGCAACTTCAGCCGTTAGGTACGGCGCGTTTAGGGCTCACAGTCTCATCTTCAGGTAAAAATCACTCGAGGGTAGCTCGTCAGTACAAAACATTCTGAAGTCGAAAGAAGTACAATATAATCAGGTATCTCTACCCATTATGCAACTGTTGCAATTAATGAACGAATTACTGAATGTTGCAATGTCATCTAGCTCAGCCCAGTTCGTAATTATTCTACAAAATTTTTATTCAATTTATTATGATACTGTTGTTATTTTGGGTAAGTGCCAGACAATCTCTGGGACTATCAACGATATTTTTAAAATCAATGTACGTGCCAATACAAAATCGTAGTTTTAAAAAGTTATTGCGGTCCCTGTTCTGTCCTACTGGTGTGAATTATGGACAAAAACCAGGAAACAATAAAGTAAAATACAATCTCCAAGCATGGCATTCTTGAAATTAGTTAAGACTTTTTTTTTTAATTTGATCGTATAAAGAATTAGATAGTATTATATATGTAAACTTTCACAATATAAACTTACTTTCTTTATCGCTTCCCCATACGTTTCGAGGTGTTGTTCCTCTTCCTCAGTGGGAGTAAATACTGAATGTCGTTTTACAGAATAACGGTTATGGATTTAGGTGTGTGTGGTGGGGGTTGATGGTGGGAGGGAATTGGCGCTGAGGTTCAAATTGTGTGTTTGGATCAGTGTATCGAATAGTGTATGTGATCTATAATGTAATTGTTCATTTAATATGTTGTTTGGTTGTAGTGTGTGATATCTGTATATTTCAAATTGTTCAGCTGTGTTTAGTTTTCTACTTTTAGGTAAGTAGTGTAATATTTCCATGTTGTGTTCTATGCTTGTGTAACTGTGGTTTTCGTTTTGTAAATGTGTGGCAAATGTGGAATGTATGTAGTTTGTGGTGAGGGCTTTTAAATGTTCTGAAAATCTGCAGGAAAAAGATCTTCCCGTCTGGCCGATGTAGAATTGGTGACAATCATTACAATTTAATTTATATACCCCTGTTTTGCTGTATGTGTCTGTGTCTTTGTTAGTATTATTTATGTGTATCCTCAGCGCCAATACCCTCCCACCATCAACCCCCACCACACACACCTAAGTCCATAACCGTTATTCTGTAAAACGACATTCAGTATTTACTTCCACTGAGGAAGAGGAACAACACCTCGAAACGTATGGGGAAGTGATAAAGAAAGTAAGTTCATATGGTGAAAGTTTACATATATAATAATATTTTATAAAGTGAACGAAGAGGATGAATCAACAAGATAATTAAAGAAATAGACTATAAGAGAAGACTTGCAAGTTTCTAACTTGAGTAAAAGATTAAAAGGTTATAAACAACCTTGAAGAGAACACTTAAAAAGAGTGTCAGATTCAAGGCTGGCCAAACAAGTTTAGATATGTAAACATATAGCATACGGGTGTGTGGATAGACATAGGAAGATATGGTTGGAAAATCTTTGAATGTGGAACAGGCACCACCTTGCCTATTCTGTGATGTGAAGATAGTGCTGATAAATTTTGATTTATTAAACAACAAATAAATATTCCTTACAGATTAATACAAGTATTTAGGAGTGAAAATTACGGCCAGTGAGAACCAAGACAAAGAAATACAATCCAGAATTAATTTGTAAAAGAAGCCTATATCTACATTAAATAGAATCCTGTCGGATAAGCAAATTATAGCAGAAACTAAAACCAAAATATTTAAAACTATTGTTAGAAGTATCATGATTTACGGCTCAGACGTTCGGACTGCCAACAAACACACAAGAACAAAATTAATGACAGCAGAGATAGACATTTGGAGACGTTCAGCAAGAGTATCCAGACGTGATAAAATTAGAATGAAGTCATTAAGGACAGCATGAATGTAAAAAATTCAATTGTTGATTTTATCTAAACAAAAAAATATATACAATGGTATGGACACACAAAAAAACAGCATAGGAAAGATTGCCAAGGAGAGGTATGGAACAAATCCCGCCAAGAAGACGGAAAAGTGGAAGATCACTATCACCTGGATAGAAGAAATTCAGCCTATTTTGAGGGAACAAGATATTGATGAAGATCTTTGGTTGGACAAGCAGCAGTGGAAGATGAGAATTCAATGAATTCTGTAATCTTTTTTCCGGAAATGGTGTAAACATTGTACAGGCGGAAATAATAAATAAATAAATGTTCCTCTTCTTTTTACAATATAATCAAATGTTAAAAAACATCCCTTTTTACTAATTTTAATTTTATTTATCTATATAATTTGTTTGTGAGGTACAGAAATAAACACAAAATGAACGTAACATGTTACTGAAGGTAGGAGGTGGTGTTGCTATGAAAACATTTACCACACCGCTGTTTTCCTCCTTTAATTTACGTCTTCATTTCTCTCCCCTTTAGGTTCTTTCCCCACTCACGAATCCACCCGACGAGGGTCTACACTTCTCTTTATATTCACTCCCTATATTTTACCCTACGTGTTAACGCTTAGAATGGTTTTTCATTTAAAGGATTCGGTTTGACGTGACGTCGGCAAACTGTCGTGAAATAAAAGACTCAACAGTACAGCAGTTTATGGGTGGCAAAATAATTTTTTTTTTCAATAACATGTTGCTTGAAAAAGTTGATGTTATATATGTGTTAAAGGCCATAAATTGTTTAAAACTTTTAAAACAACACTTTAGTGGCTTAAAGTTTGTGACGGGGCAAAGCAGGCAAGTTAGTTAGCTGTCCAAGCTGTTGTGTACAAAGCAAACGGAACCCAGTCTGGAACACCTGCCAGTGACAGTCGCCCGAATTAAAAGTTTTAACACAACTATTATTTTAGTTTTGAAACAAACTCGCTTTGTCGACTGCAATATTTATACACAGGAGTTCAACAAACCGTAAATTTATTTATACAGTAAAAATTAAATAATTTTATAAAGATATTGTAACGAGAAACCTATCCAACTGCCTAGAACATTCTCCAGACACCCCCCTCTGATCAGTGTGGAAGATGATGTTGCCTCAGTCAAGGCCGCTCACAAGTTGGTGTTCTAGTGTGTTCAAGAACACTTGAGATTGGCATTAAACCGGCGTGCAGTAAGGAGGGAGGGGAAAGCTATACTGGGCCTCAGCGCGACCTATAAAAAGTCATAGCAGCGGCTTGTCAGTTCAGTGGTGTTGAGCGATTTCTTCAGCCCGGATCGAGTGTTTGTTGCGAAGTGTTGTTGTGTTCTGAATAGTGCGGAATTATTGTAGTTGACATTATTATTGCGTGTGGACTATTTTTACTTGAATTATTGTAACAGACTGTCTTGTTGATTACAAATTATTAATTGTGATAATTACAGTTGGTTATTAGTGACTTCATTGGTGTCTTGTATTTTGTTTTCCACTGTACCATACGACGATCAGTGAGACCGTCGTAAAAATATTACTGTACATCATCATTGGGTGGCTGTTTCACTTCTTGCATAACCAAAACAACAACAATATCAGCGGCTAGTCGCAAATATTCTCTCTCGTGGCGTAGTTACCTACTTCGAGTTGGGTTCCCCACAGAGGTAATAATATTCCGGTAATCACACATGTTAAAAATTACATACACTTCTTCTTCTTCTTCTTCTTCTTCTTCTTCTTCTTCTTCTTCTTCTTCTTCTTCTTCTTCTTCTTCTTCTTCTTCTTCTTCTTCTTCTTCTTCTTCTTCTTCTTCTCCTCCTCCAGGTCAAGGCATAGGTTCACAGCCTGTTCCGCCTTCAATGAAGCCATCTATTCCTTGGTCTACCTATATCTTTTCTCATTTGATATATGTACCTTATTATTTGTTTACGTAGTCTCATATCTCCCATTCTCTCGATATGCTGCTTCCCGTTTATTTGTTCTTCTCCTATTCTTCTGGCCATAGAATATGGATTTAACTTGGCCTAATCCTTGTACATTCGAAGACACCATTGTTAATATTTCTGTAGTACCAAATCGTATATGCTTATCGCGCAAGAGTCGTTTCTGTTAAGATCCGTCCGGCTTTTCGTAAAGATTTTGAGAATGATTTAGTTTGTTAATAGAGGTTACCAAAATCTAGGTATATAAGCCCACATTTTGAGGTTGAAAAGTAGAATTGAAATAGATGTATGTGTAATTAAATGTGTTAAATTAGGTGTCGGAGACTTCAGTGTTAGTGTTGAACTTTTGCTAAATCAAAACAAAAATAAATAGGTAACGTCTCAGAACTCCGGTGCAACGGAGAGATGATAGGCTTAGCTCGAGTGAAATGCGCACAGTGAACAAAAGTTCACAACATATTGTTACTTTAATTAGGAACATTCTTCAACAATGGAGCGTATCGTTCTACGCGTTTCTCGGTTAGCCCAGCTGTAACGTTTTTGTGCGTACATGAGATGAAAGACGTGACACGTGACAATTATAACGGGTCAACAATCGAGTCAGTTCCAGACAGCCCTGGTCAGCGCACTATGTTCATCGACACTGTTTCTACTGGATTCTCGAGAGCCTGTAATACGCAGTTTGCTCGACACGTCATTCAGAATATAATCGATTATTCTGGGTTCTCATCGGGGTATAAGTATATGCAGCCAGCGACGGTCAGTTAGTTTACGTCGGGCGATTGCACAGTGCGTTCAAGTGGTTATTAGTGAAAAGTGATTGTTGTGCGGGACTGTATTAGTTGACATTATTATTGCGTGTAGACAAATTTAACTGGAATTATTGTGCGAGTAAAATCTTGTTGAATAACTTGTTGATTACAAACTGTTATTTGTTATTGATTAAATCTGGTAATTATTCACTTCATTGTTGTCTGTATTTTCTCCGCTGTACTATGCCACTAGATTTATACCGACGTAACCGTTAGAAAGAATATGAAATATTGTAGCTTTACCTTTGCTAGTAACCAAGTCGCGTGTATTCAAAAATGAGAATTTAAAGTTTTTAGTTTTACCCGTCCTGTGACACTTTTAGTTCCAATCACGACGCTTCTGAAGTCATATGCTTCATTATCAGGTATTATCGCTTAGTAGGTATTGTCACGACATTAAAAATACAACTACTCTAAGCACACGTAACATGCCTGTTTAAATGCTAACGCATGACACATGCTAACCAGGCAGGCATACAGAAGAAAATAAAACTTCGGTTTAGAATATAACCTTCAATTTACTGAAATGGATTCTATATCGCTGAATCTTTAAAAAAATTTTACTAAAACTTTTTAGTGGATGGTTAGTGAGGATCGGTCAAAAATAACACAAATTTTGGCTATTTCGCGTCGACGTTTCGACAATATTTATTGTCGACTTCAGGACCTGTGTATGAAATACAAAAGAAATGTCAAACACAACGGAACAATTAAATATTTGGGTGAACGTGTTCGTGTATGTGAGTGTGTGGGTGCGTATACATGTGTCATTGTATATGTGAAGACTTATGATAGTTTGTTTACATCTTCCAATTATCTTTAAGAAAACTAGCAAATTATAGTGTGACATAACTTAATTTATACAGTATTATAATTTAAATTACTAAATGTAATGATATTACTTCCATATTCCTTAAGGAAATGGAAGTATGTTGATGGCAAAAAAAATCGTGTTTGAGATTATTGCAGATTCTGAAACACTTAAAACATGAAAAAAAGTTGTTTTTCGAAAAGTGTGTGTGTGTGTGTGTGTGTGTGTGTGTGTGTGTGTGTGTGTGTGGATTTTTTTTTTGGCAAACGATAACAGCCGCAAATTCAAACAGAATCAAATAATTTTTTGCATCCATCCCTGATTTGTAGAGTACTCACGACCTATTGTTTTTGGTGAAGATCGGTTGAGGGAAAGGGGTAGTTTACCAGCAAGGGTTTTTTTTATCAAGGGAAATTTTTTTTTGGCAAACGATAACAGCCGCAAATTCAAACAGAATCAAATAAGTTTTTGCATGCAGCCCTGATTTGTAGAGTATTCAAGACCTATTGTTTTTGGTGAAGATCGGTTAAGGGGAAGGGGTAGTTTACCTGCAACGTTTTTTTAACAAGGGTATTTTCTGTGGCAAACGATAACAGCCGCAAATTCAAACAGAATCAAATAAGTTTTTGCATACAGCCCTGATTTGTAGAGTACTCACGACCTATTGTTTTTGGTGAAGATCGGTTGAGGGAAAGGGGTAGTTTACCAGCAACCTTTTACGTTTTAACAACAGTAAAGTACTTGAAAATTCATTTAAACTTTTTCAAACAATGGTAATTGTTAAAAATAAAATAATTTTGTTGCCAGGCAATAAAGTTATAATTTTTTCATTTTAATGTAAATTATGTACGAGTTAATATCTATATATATAAAAGAGAAATACCACCGACTCACTGACTCACAGATTCATCAAGAAATCTCCGAAACTATAAAACCTAGAAACTTGAAATTTGGCATGTAGGTTCCTTATGTGATGTAGGTATCCGCTGAGAAGGGATTTTTGGAAATTCGGCCTTTAAAGGGAGAAAAAGGGGGGAAGTTTGCCTGACTAACTGAAATAGAATCAACGTAGAGCAAAAACTACTGAATGGATATCAATGAAACTTTGAAAATAGCTTCATCATAGGTCTTAGGTGCTCACTAAGAAACGGTTTTAAAAACTTTCACTCCTAAGGGGCAAACCCCCCCCATATTGTATGTATGTATCTATGTATGTATGTTCCACATCTCCTCCTAAACCACTGGACCGATTTCAACCAAACTTGGCACAAATATTTTACGCGACGGCAGAACCAACATAGGATAGGTGTATTTTCGATGGGGTCCTTTGGGGGTCCTTTGGCGTCTCCCACATCTCCTCCTAAACCACTGGACCGATTTCAACGAAACTTGGCACAAATATTTTACTCAACGGGAGAACCAACATAGGGTAGGTGTTTTTTCGATACGATCCTTCGGGGGGTCCTTTGGGGTCTTCCACAACTCCTCCTAAACCACTGGACCGATTTCAACCAAACTTGGCACAAATATTTTACGCAGCGGGAGAACAATAGGACAAGTGTTTTTTCGATACGATTCTTTGGGGGGTCCTTTGGGTCTTAAAAACTATTAGATCTGGTTACTATGGCAACCCAATAGAATAGATTCTGGTTACCATAGCATCGGTGGAGGTCTCCCGCGTAGGAAATAGCGCGTGAGTCGTCCGACGGGCCTTCCCCGGAGTTCATCCACGGAACCCGGGGAGTCTTAGGTCGGATCCCGCGAAAGACGGCGGGGCCAGAGTCTACGGTTCTTATACATAAAGATATAGGTTATGATATCAAAGGTGGTGTATGCATCTTAAGAAACTTCTTAACAGTGTGTGAATACAGAGTTGTTTCAGTTTGAATTTAAAAGTGGATAAGTTAAGATCGAAGTAAGTTATAAACGAGTATAAAAAACAAAGTTTTGATAGCAAATGTATTCAGATCATAGTGTTCAGACAATATAAATGCACTTGCTTCAGTTTGAATTTAAAAATTGATAAGCTGAAATCTATTGAGGTACTGTATTGTTAGAATAAGTTTAGGAGACACTAATTTAACAAATACCTTATTTCAACATTAACACAATGAATTATAAAAGACAGTAAATACGCAGCGCGTGCAAGTACTGTAGACATTTTATTGAAAACTAATTTAGCTATTCGCCCTCTCCCAGAGTTAGAAATCGAGCAGGAGCATCACGCGCAACAGAATTCTTCTCCAGATATAAGAATACAGTTTATGACATGTTCTTAAACAGGTGCGCTACAGAGTATTCCTCCAGTGAGAATGCGAACGTAACAATATAAGGAAGATTATACAATATACAAGTAATATAACGTTAGAACAAGAATAGGTGCCTATAAGCCTATGAATAAATTATGAACCCGAGCAACGCTGGGTATATCGGCTAGATATAGATATCTATATAAGCCAAATACCACTGACTGACTCACTGATCACGATATCTCTGAAACCACTGAATGGATATCAATGAAACTTTGAACGTAGCTTCATCATAGGTCTTAGGTGCTCACTAAGAATCGGTTTTAAAAACTTTCACTCCTAAGGGGCAAAAAACCAAATAATGAAATTTATCGCGGGAATTGCATACTTTGTAAATGAAGTGGTTGACATCTCAGTTTATTGGAAACCCCGAATACAATTAGTTCTGAGTTTTTAATCATTGTTTTAAATTGAAAAACTTCGTTGTTTGCATGTTCTTATAGTCGAGAAAATTTCGAAGTTCAATTAATTAATAAATGTATGTCCTTTTTTTCTCGGAAACGGCTCTAAAGATTTTCTCGAAATAAATAATAAATACAAATGAATTTGTACAATCTCTCTAATCCTATACTACTAAGCGAGCAATAATTGTACAATTACGTACAACGTGAAACTCCGTAGCGAAGCACGGGTATTTTGCTAGTACATGTATAAAATAATATATCGTTCGTGGCAGGTAAGCATATCTCAGTTATGTAATGTTTACGTTTCCATTTTATTATTATGACTACAGCAATAAAAAGGCAGGGAAGACACACACACACACACACACACACACACACACAAAATTCGCGTTATTTCTGGCCTCACTCATGTTTATTTTCTTACATTTGCACGCTTTTTAAATGGAAAGTGCCGAAACCCACACCAACATAACGCGTGCAAGCCGAAAAAATGGACATCAATTTGTTTCCTGTGGATCGCTGGGCAGTGTAACTGCACGTGTTTACAGAGGAACGATTCATAGACAGACTTTTCGTCTTTAGGGAATGAACCCTCTGCAAGATGCTGAGGGTCCATGAGTGACTTCGGAGCGCTCCTTCTTTTTCGCGTGTTTGTTCTGTGAAACACACTGTAGATTCGCAGCTTTACTCTAAGCAACGCTCAATAGGAAATGTTGAAAATTTTTGTCCACGGTGTACCCTCATTCACACTAAACCTGCTCTGATGTTTTAATTACGGACATCATAATATTAAAACTTTGGAAACTTGAGCACTACTTAATGGAGATCAATCATTAACTTATACAAGCCATTAATTTTATGCATATTCTTTATATATATATGTGTACAACGTTATCGGCAACAAAGAAGTAGTTTTTGTTAAAATTCCTTCCCGGGATATTTGGCCGTAGTCCAATGTTTTCTACAAAACCAGACGTTTCGGCAATGCCATCGACTTCCATCATCAGTGAAAATCGAGTGCGATAACGTGAGGTGGTATACGTTAGTGACCACAGTACTGTGGTTAAGGCTGAAGCAGTAAGTAGAAAGAAGTAGTTTCTATGGTAATATTTCATTTCGAAAATGATTTTAAATATAAATCTTAGAATATGGAAGTCATGTATGGTTCTCCATACCGATATTTTTAATTAATTAAACAAACAGGAATCAACAATTGGATATTAGATTGGAACATAAATTGTTTATACTTACAGCAGTCAACATACAGCAAAGTAAAATATATTACCTGTAACTAAAACAGATTAGGGGATGTTCACTACGTAATTATTAACAGATATTTTTAACATGTTTCACTCCCTACTGGTATTAACAAACAATCATCATTTAGAAACATACAATTTACACAATAACTATAGAACTTTACGACTTATATCAGATAGTTGACATAAGGTTACAAACAAAAGTTTCTGGTAAATTTTACTAACAGGTAAACTTGGATAATAATTGTAATCAAATTGTAAATTGTAGTCAAGAGTACTATAGAATATTGTAATTTATGTATGTGTCCACAATCACACCTTCTCTCTCACCCATTCTCACCCTGCCAGTCCTCCTGACAGCCTCTCAATCTAACCTGAAATCGCTCTATCACTAACTATCCCTCCCACTCACTCTCTCTCTTACTACATCTCACTCACTGTCTCCCTTCTTCCCTCTCTCACTCTTCTAACGTTTTCTCTCTCTCTCTCTCTCTCTCTCTCTCTCTCTCTCTCTCTCTCTCTCTCTCTCTCTCTCTCTCTCTCTCTCTCTCTCTCTCTCACTTGTCTTTGTCTACAATTGGCACTTTAAAACTCTTACCATTTTTATTACACTATCATCCTCACATAATATAGAGAATTACGCTCACGATAACAGAATAGATTTACCAACTTGCATTAAAGGTTACAAACTTTTATAGATACTTTTACACAACATTATAGATAACAGATCTATTATGTGAAAATGGTTATTACTTAATATTTACATTTTGTACAATGTTATTTCCCTGGAACTTGGTCTATACAGAGTATCATAGTCTCATGTAGTTCGTATATATGTCGGTCATAATCTCTCTCTCTCTCTCTCTCTCTCTCTCTCTCTCTCTCTCTCTCTCTTTCTAGACTCATACAACACCTTCTCACTCACATTAACCACTCGGGCGCTCTGTCTCTCTCTCACTCACAATCTAATCAGATTTTAACCAATGCAAACTTAAGGATTTTACTAAAACGTTTAAGCAAGACTTATATGAAATTGATGTTAAGTTAGGTAAGTTTCACGCGATCTGTTGAACATTCAGTCGTAGATTTAGAAACAAGACTCGTCGATGTACAAAATTAAAGTTTTACAACGTTATAGCGATCCCTGTATTGTCTTGTAGGTGTGAATTATGGGTAACGACCAAGAAACAAGACAGTAAAACACAGGACTTGGAAATGACTTTCTTAAGAGGAGTTAAAAGTTGTTCTATACTTTACCCTATAAGAGAACAATTGCATGTTTTCAATCAGAATGAAAGACTAAACGATTACAAACAACGGTGGAAAGAACACTTAAAAAGAATGTCATATTCCAGGCTGGCTAAAGAAATCTGGATATGTAAACCTATAGGACACACGTGAAGACATGCCTGGAGGATTTTTGAACCCGGAGTAGTCAGCACCTTAAATATTCCGTGATGTGAAGATGATGATGACTTTTGTTTTATTAAACAACAAATAAATATTCCAAGAGAGCCTTACCACCCTTATAGATATAAAATGGCGGCAATCAATTCATTTAGTTACAGAGCTCAGACGTGTTTAAAAGAGACCGAATCAAAAGATAGGGAGTTAAAAACGATAAAGGGAATTGTAAGGAATAATAATTATAACACCAATATAGTGGATAAAGTTATGAAAAGGGTTAACATACACAAAGCTAAAATAGAACCAGAACAAAAGAATTATGCAGGGTCATTGACATACATAGGTTCACAGACTAGAAAAATTATAAAATGTTTTAATAAATACGGTGTAGATATAGCTATTAAAAAATGTGAAACGGTATTTGATAAGATAAGGAATAAGAATATAGAAAAAATTCCAGTATTACAGAAAAGCGGAATTTATAAATTAAAATGTAAAGACTGCAACAAAGTGTACCTAGGTGAGACAGGACGAAAATTCGTATGCAGGTTGTCTGACCACAAACGTGGAGAAGTAATACAACAACCAATTCGTTATATGCAAGACATTTCATAGAAGACAACTATAAGTTTGTTAATCCTTTGGAAGAATAAGAAATTGTAAAGTAGTAAATAACACAGTTGAAAGGAAGCTTAGAGAGGAGTTAGAAATATTGAAAGAAAGAGAAAAAGGGTTAGACAATTTAATTATTATTAAAATTAAATTTGATAATGAAGAAATATTTTATAACATAATTAAGAAGTAAATGATAGAGGACAGATAGATAAGATTAAGAATTATATAGCTTAGTACTAATTGGATGTTTTAAAATAAGGGTGAGTGACTGACCCACGTGTGTGGGAGGAAGAGGGTAAGTTTAAAAGGATGCACACACACACACACACACACACACACACCACTGAAACACAAGAAATTTGCTAGAAAAATATGTAACTGTACAGATGGTGGGACAGGGTTTAAGGGGTGGGGAAGGGACATTTATATTATAGCTTGTTGTGTGTGAGCAGGGTGGGGTGAGAGGGGTGAAGGGTTTGTTTTCACATAATTTCTGTTTATTCCGATCTGACGATGAGCTGTGAAGCTTGAAAGCGCTAATCGGGATAATTTTTATATAGTGGTGTGCAACAGTGATCATTCTGCTTGAAATAAATATTCCTCTTTTTTAACAATATAACCAAATGTTCAGAAACTTTCCTTATGTTAAATTTTAATTTTCTTTTTCTAAATAATGTATTTGCAAAGAACAGAAATAAATTAAAACGAACGTGACATGTTGCTGAAGGTAGTAGGTGGCGTTGCTATGAAAACATTTACCATACCGCCGTTTTCCTCCTTTAATTTACGTCTTCATTTCTCTCCCCGTTTTGTTCTTTCCCCACTCGCGAATCCACCCGACGAGGGTCTGCCCTTTATATTTACTCGCTATATTTTACCCCACATGTTAACTCTGAGAGTGGTTTTGCATTTGAGGGATTCGGTTTGACGTGACGTAGGCAGGCTGTTGTGAAATAAAATACTCAACTGTACAGCAGCTCACGGCTGCCAGAATAATGTTTTTTAAATTAATACGTTGCTTGAAAACGTTGTGTTTATATACATGTTTAAAAACATTGACTTGTTTTCGAAACTTAAAACAGCGCCTTAGTGGGGTTAAGGTTTATGACGGGACAAAGCAGGCATAGCTTATGTTCGCGTGGTTGTTTACAAAGTAAACGGAAGCCAGTGTGGAACACCTGTCAGTGAGAGTCGCCCAAATGAAAAGTTTTATTACAACTATTATTCGTTTTTCAACAAACTAGTTTTGTCGACTACAATATTTCTACACAGGAGTTCAACAACCCGTAAGTTTATTTATGCAGTAAAAATGAAACAATTTAATAAAGATATTATTGTACATCTTCATTAAGAGGCTAACTCACATGTTACACAATAAAAACAACAAAAATTATAGTGGATAATCACTACTATCCTCTCTCCTGGCGTATTACGTCGATCGAGTTGGGTTCTCCGCGTCCTTGCCCACACGGAGGTAATATTACGGCAATCACATATGTTGAAAATTACATATATTCTCCTCCTCCTCCTCCTCCTCCTCCTCCTCCTCCTCCTCCTCCTCCTTCTTCTTCTTCTTCTTCTTCTTCTTCTTCTTCTCTACGTCAAGGTATAGGCTTACAGCCTGTCCCGCCATCTCTTCCTTGGTCTGCGTATGTCTCTTCTTCTTTGAGATCTGTATCTTATTATTTGTTTAGGTAGTCTCATATCTTCCATTCTCTCGATATGCTGCCTCCAATTTACATGTTCTTCTCCTATTCTGCTGGTCATAGAATACACATTTAACTTGGCCCAGTCCTTGTACGTTGAAAGACGGTATTGTTAATCTTTCTCTAATAGCAAATCGTTGCACAAGAGTCGCTTTCGTTGAGATCCGTCCGGTATTTCGTAAAATTTTGAGTATGTTTTAATTTTCGAGGTTACTAACCTCTAAGTAGGCTACGTAGGCCTATATTGCGAGGTTGAAAACATGGATTGAATTAGTTATAAGTGTAATTAAATGTGTTAAATTAACTGCCGGACACTTCAGTGTTATAGTTCAATTCTTGCTAAACCAAAACAAAAGGTAAAATCTCACAAATCCGTTGCAACAGAGACATGGTAAAGTAAGCTGAAAGTGTAATGTTCAAAGTGAAAAAAATTTCATAAAATATGTTTTAGAGAATTTGAGAAGTTGTAGATTTCCCTTTACTAGCAACCAAGTCGAGTGTATGCAAAAAATAACATTTAAAATGTTCCAGTTTTACCCGTTCCGTGACCCTTTTAGTTCCAATCACAAAGCTTTTAAAGTCATATGCTTCATTACACGAGGGGCCGCAATTCTCTTTACATTCCCGCGCTATATTTTACACCTACGTGTTAAATCTAAGAGTGGTTTTGCACTTTGAGCTAGTCCTAGCATCTTTTTGATGCGCAAGAGAAATGTTACTTATTTATTTTCGTTTTGCTTTAGCAAGAGTTCAATTGAAGTATCATATAGTTAATTTTAAACATTTAATTACACTTACAACTAAATCAATCCGAGTTTTCAACCTCGAAATATATGTAATTTTCAACGTGTGTTCGCCACCCCATTATGATATACAGTAATAATTTTTGTAAAACTATTTCGTTTTTAACATAAAATAAATTAACGGTTTTTTGAACTCGTACGTAGACATATTGTAGCCGACAAAGGGAGTTTGTTGGAAAACTAATAATAGTTGTGTTAAAACTTTTAAGTCGGACGACTGTCACTGGCAGGTGTGCCAGCGGGCTTCCGTTTGCTTTGTACACAACCGCGCGGACAGCTAACTAACTGTGCCCCGTCACAAAACTTAAGCCACTTTAAAACTCATTAATTTCTCTTCTGTTCATTGTTTCATATCGGTTCGCACAAGTTGTTTCAGCGTATTGAAATTGTATGTTTTGTGTGTGACAATATTTTTTTGGGTGAAGCAAGGGACCGGCCTTCACGGGAATATTACCTCTGTGGTGACAAAGACGCGGCGAACTCAATTCGATCAAGGTACGTAGGCAATGAGAAAGAATTGTCGCGATTAGCCGCTGACATTGTTCTTGTTTTCTGGTTGTGTAAGAAGTGAAACAGTACATAAAAAGTAAACTGTCTTACTGTATTATATGAAATGTGTAATGAACTGTATTAAAGAAATCAACTGTGAGGAATTCGTAATCCTTTAGTGGCCGGAGTCAACATTGATGAAGTTGCTGTCTGCCGGGCTGCTTGGCTGTACTCTACTGCTTCTATTGAAAACAGACTTTTTGTTCACACCATTGGAGGCTATCTTTAGTGTATAAAACGATTAACAAATCGGCACAGGGTTTGCCAATTTACCTCTGTACTGAGGTACAGAACATATGTTGGTCTTGAGCAGACCCATTTAAGTTTACTTATAAATTGGCGATCTTCAGCGGCGCGACAACCCATTACTGAGTCAAGGCTTCCTTTAACAGCCTCCACCAGTAGTCCCGGTCAAGTGCAGACAACTGACTGGCTGGCTGAGAAACTGATAGGTTTCTGCACATAAAAGTTTCTTAGATGGGATATATGAATTCTGCGATTCAACCCCCAACCTGGAGGACCAGAAACTTTGATTTCGGGCTGCTCTTCCCCTAGACAGTTGCTTTCACCTTAGCTGACGAGCTCTCTCTGCCCGGTCGCAGTAGGCTAACTAACTCAGCCCATGTTTGCAGCCGTTGAGCTACTGTAGCCTCTCCGCCTCCATCCTGCTTCCGATGTGCACCATCCTGCCATCCTGCCAGGCCACGGCCCAGGATACCCCCAGACTTCCCTGACAAAACCCCCATCTCTCGTTTGCTTACCGATCCACTCCGCCGAAGCGATTGGTTACCACAACCTTGGCGTGGATTGCTCGGCGTAACAGGGTCCACCGACATAAATTGTCGAACACCGTGCCAAATTTTTAATCGTTTATTACATTAAAGATGGCTTCTCGTGGTGGGGCCGAAAATTCTGTTTCAATAGATGTAGCAGACGACGGCCTACCGACAGACAGCAATTTCAGAAATGAACTGTGTTACCTCAATATTTTGAGACAGGTGTTGACCACCGGGTGGACGTATGAGTACTACAGACCACAGGCACGCGTAATACCCCGTCAGTCTGTCGCCGTGCTCCGGAACGGACAAGGTATAAAGCAGGAGGAATGGGAAGACTGAACCTCGCAAGGCCGCCTGGCTGCAGGGGAGGATAGAAGATGGCTTATGCGGTGGGGGGGTCATCAAGCAGTGCTCGGGGGCGTTTGTGTTGTCTAGGTTGTGAGTCTACGTCTTTGCTAAGAAGCAGAAGCAGAGGCTAGGGTGAACAATTTAAAGGCTAAGGATTGAACAAATTTAGCAAGAGAAGAACGTTTCAGCCCTCGCATGATAGCGTCATTTCCGACAAACCAGGGAGAGTTGGAGACGTAGCGAGTGTCCGGGATTGGAATGCTTGCGTTCGGGCAACAACGAAAGCCCTGAGCAGAGACCAAAATGGCGGCGCCGTGTATGTAAGGTTGGCTCTAAGAAAGAGCAGAGAGATTGTTTGTTTAGTGCGCAGAGCCACTGAACCCCGGTGAGGAAGATTCGGTAACAGCTTGTCTTTGACCCAGCGGGCATGCTGAAGACACTGGGATGCGTAGGCGCTGGTTAAACGGATGAGACACACAGGACATAATGACTAGTGGGTATGACGTCAATTCGTACAAGCCTCTCTAACCAATGAAAGGCCTGGGATAATCGGGTGATGATTGTAACGCATTATAAGCTATAACATTCAGTATGATTGTATCTAGATGACATATTTACCAATTATTAAGAAACATTTCAAAATTCATTTACAAAATATTTGCAAACTATAATAACGAAATAAAGCAGATGCCGGAAATATGTTTGGGCGTATAATTAGAAACACCACATCACCATCACATTAGCACATGTACTAATGTACGTACCATACGTCATTGGCTTACACAATAGAAGATGTGGTAGCAGTCATCAATTTGTTTTTAGATATATAGAGCCAAAGTTCCACAAATTTTAGGTGATTTGTGAAACAAATAAACTAAAACTTATTAAACTTAAGTAAGGTAATGTAGAAAATTGGATCTTAATATGTTGTAATAGTAAACTGCCTCTAGGTAATATAATATTTTGCTTTCCTGTTATATCTCAATATTATATACAAAACAAAATATGCTAACCACACAAAAATGATAAAGCTGTATTTAAACTACACAGAACAAATCTTTGAGATAGACACATAAAGATGTTCATCAGAAAGTCATAGTAAAATCACTATGATATTTTAACTTGTCGATGTCTGCAATTATGTTGCAACAAAACTGGGTCTCAAATCAAGTTTTATATTCGACACAGTGAACTGAATGTTTTTCAACTCTTTCAACCGTCTCATAGAAGTTAATATAGTCCAATTATTCCCAGTTTTAGTGACCGCTTTTACCTATAATATGTGGGTAAGACCAGGTAGGTGATCACCTTTAGTCTTAGACTATTGTTGTTTCCTTGTGTTTTTACTTCCATGTTCCGTAAGAAAATAGAAGTGTGGTGACTGCGAAAAAATCGTGATCGAGATAAGGCCTGATTCTGATTGTACTACCCTCAAAACGTGAAGAAAAGTCATTTTCCGAAATGTGTGTGTGTGTCTCTCTCTCTCTCTCTCTCTCTCTCTCTCTCTCTCTCTCTCTCTCTCTCTCTCTCTCTCTCTCTCTCTCTCTCTCTCTCTCTCTCTCTCTCTCTGTTGTGTGTCTGTGTGTAGAATTTTGTCTATGACGAACGATAACTGCCGCCAATTCAAACAGAATCAAATAATGTTTAGCATATGTGCTCCAGTTGTAGACTACTCTATCTGTGTTGCTTTGGTGAAGATCGGTTAAGGGGAAAGGGTAGTTTACCAGCAACGTTTTACGTTTTAACATGAGTAAAGTACTTAATTTTGATAAATAAAGTATCCTGAAAAGAAGATAGATGAAATATCTATGAATGGAAAGGGTATTTTAAGGGGGGGGGGGGGTAATTTTGTATATGTGTATTACAAAAAAGTAGTTTGTTGCTAAAATTCCTTCCCAAGCTGTTTGGCCATAGTCCAATGTTTTCTCCAACACCAAACATTTAGGCAGTGCCATCGACTGCCATCATCAGTGAAAATCGAGTGCGCTAACATGAGGTGGTATACCTTAGTGACCACAGTACTATGATTAAGGCTGAAGAAAGAAGTAGTTCCTACGGAAATACTTAATTTTGAAAATGATTTTAAATATAAATCTTAGAACATGGAATTCATGTAACACTGAAGTCATATATGGTTCTGCATACGAATATTTTAATATTGAAATGTGAAATGAGTTTGGAAATACAAACCTATAGGACAAAAGTGTGTGGGTAGACCCAGGGATTGTATATATTCTGATAATATTGTTTTAGCCTATTAGGCTATTTTCAGAGAGCTGTTACTAAAGAACAAGTGTCAGGCAGCAGCGTTTGTTTGCCTCTGACAACCGTTCTTAATTGTTCTTAGAAGCTCTCTGAGAATAGCCTAATAGGCTGAAACAGTTGTCAGAGCGTGAGAATAAATTGTGAAACTAACAAGCGTTTGTGTTATTAAACCTCTTTAATAACACGTTTCACCAAGTGCCCAACAAGTCTTTGATCAATAGTTTTTAATATTCTTTACCTTTTCCAAACGGTGTCAATGCCGTCCATTGGAAATGTCTATGAATTCGGCTGTGGCAAAAAATGTTTTTGACCTCGTCATCCAAAGAGACAAATATTTCAGAATTCAATTAATTTCGTGTGTGACTTTTTCACTAATTACTGGATGTAACGGGAACTGCGCAATAACAGCCGGAGGCAACTTTAATTTGGCGTCCTGTACGTAATTAGATAATTAGGTCGCGTGTGGTGTGCGTGTGTGTGCGCGTGTGGGAACCGAGCAAATAGTCTAATGACACGTATACAGTTAATTAGCGTTTAATGAGGAACGTCGGCATTGTATTGTCTCCCTGACATCGACACATGTATACGCGTCTACGTGAATTATCGGTGGTTCCTGTATTTACACGTAACCTAGGGTAGAGCCATGTCTATACCAATAATTACAATAAATAGCGCTCAATAGTGTATTTTTTGTGGTTTCAATCGAGCATTCCTATACGTTTAACTTTTGTATTCTCAGTACTTTCTAGCCACATTTGATGCCGTCAGATAATTTCATGTACCCTTTAATTTTAAGTAATGTCTGAATCGACTGTCTGTGAATTTTAAGGGGAAAAGGTATAAAATGGGTAGATAAAATAATTAATAAAATCCCGTGTTTACAGGATAAAAAGTGACCACAACAACACACAATATATTGAGGGGAATGTGTTTGGTTGATACTGGATACAGAGTGTATGCAAGGGTCTACCAGACCGTCTGCAGACTATTTCCGAGGATATTATCTTGAAAGAACATTACCAACCTCGAACACAAAATGGGTGTTTACAAATTGTTATGTGATAATTGTGACGCCTTTTATATAGGCCAGACAGGCCGTGGCTTTTTAAAAAGGTTCACAGAACATAGACCGCCTATACACTTTCACAGTTTGGACCACATTAGATCAAAATTTGCAAAACACCTCATCATAAGAATCATAATTACACTAATTTTAAAACAAACTTGATACCTCTTCACATATGCAAGAAAGGGCGACATATGAACGCCCTTGAAGAGTTCGAAATTTACAGAGCTTATAACAATGCTGATACCAAGCCGCGTATCCTAAACGATCAACTGCTATTTAAATCGAATATATTGTACGACACCGCTTTGCGTTATTGTCGTGATAAGAGTCAGTCTTGATTCAGTGCGCGGTCAGTTACCGTACGGTGTGCACCGTTTAACCGTCGCGCTCAAATTATGCATTAAGTATTGTGGTTTTTGTTTAATTGGATTTTAATGTTTTAATTATTTGACAACTATATCATCGTTTGATGATACACGAACATACTTTAAAGTTCTGAGGATGGGACAAGTGTCCCGAAACATGTCAACTTTAGATTGAAGACATTGTTGCAGAAAGTCACAGACGGTAAGTTGCAACATATTTGATTGAAACAACAGGACGGCTTCAGGAAAAGCAGATCATGTACAGACAATTCTTTTATTATTACAGAAGTCATTGAGAAGCATCACCAGTCTAATAAAGAAACGCATGTAGCTTTCGTTAATTCTGAGAAGGCATTTGATATAGTACATGGGAATTCGTTGTGGCAAGAATAGAAGAACGGGAATACCCTCAACAATTTATAAAAACTCTACATGGCCTATATAATGGAACAAGAATGGCTGTTAAAATTAATTGTAGGATATCTCAACAGATATCTGTCAACTGAAGTGTTAGACAACAGTTCATGATATTACCTACTATTTAACATTTATATTGACAATCTGGTAAGGAAATAGAACCATTTAGTGATTCCTGAACAGTCAACCGTATTTTTAGAAGCAAAGTACGTCTAGATATAAAATTAAAGTTTTACAAAACTGTACTGTCCTATGGATTTTAATTATGAACAATAACCAAAAAGATACAGTACCGTTTACCAAATGGTAAAAGCTTAAGAGCATGATAATGTCTTTCAGCCGTCAGCTAAACGCAACATTATTATGATTACTGAGTGACTGATTGTTTCTTTTGCGCAAATGTTTATTTACAACGTTTGTTTATTTATTGTTTCTTTCAAAACAAACCTTTATTTACAACAATCCCAATTACGTCACGCAATGATGACGTCATACAGCGTGACGGTAAATAAAATGTTACAGAAAGTTTCAAACGATGTCCAGCTATAAGACATTATCATGTCAAAATATAGTGTTAACATCACCTGGAGCGTTACATTTTTCGATGACGTTACACATTTTGCATCACTCATTTTGTGGAATGACCCCCAGCCTAAAAACATTATCATGTTAAATAGATCGTTAGCTGAATCACATACGAAGACAACCATTAACTAGAGACAATAACCCCAATAACCTATCTACAGCTATGCAGTGTTGTTTGCTTGTTAGGTCTTTAATCTGCGACGACGTTAGCATGTTAGCGGTCGCGGTTTTAGTTAACGATTCCCGGCTGGTAAATTGTGCTAACACTTGATTTTAAACTTTCAGGACGCTTTATAAATCTGGTTTAATTGTTTGCAGTGATATTATTTTTAACACATTATATATATTGCGACGTATCAAAACAAACGTTTATTTACAACAATCCCAATGACGTCACGCAAGAATGACGTCATGCAGCGTGATGCGTTACAGTTTACAGCGTTACAGAAATTTTCAAATGATGGCCAGCCAAAAGACATTATCATGTCAAAAACAACGACAGTAAAATATATGCCTCAAAAACGGCATTCTTAAGAAGAGTTGTAAGGTGGTCTTAACTTGACCGTGTAAGAAATGAGGCCATAAGGGAAGAGTTACAAGTTTTTATTCTTCGTATTGTTTAAAAGCTGTTTACAAGTTTTTAAGTTGTATTAAAAAATTAAAAGCTTGTAAACAGCGGTGGAAAAAACATTTAGAAAGAAAGTCTGATTCAAGACTGGCCAAACAAATCCGGAAAAACAAACCTATAGGACACAGGTCCGTGGGTAAAACCAAGGAAGAAATGGCTGGAGCCTACGTTTAAAGGCAGAACAGGCAGCACTTTGCTTATGCCGTGTTCTGATGAATATGAACGATGAAAAAATTATCGACGAAATTTATGGACAAACAGCCGGTACCAATCAGTATTTTCATCAAAGGCAGAACAACAGAAAGAAAAAACATAGCCAACAAAATAAACGCACTATTATTTGGAGACTATAAGCACAAAATTAAGGAATAAAAAGAAGGAAGGAAATTGCCTATAAAATTCCAAAAACGGTTTAAGTAACTGTACTAGTATATAGAAGCAAAGTGTGGTTAACAATAAAGGGGACTTAAAATTAAATTTAGGCTCAAGATATTGTTACGACATCACAGAATAATCTACGTGTGTCTCGAACCATCCACTGAAATCCAGCTATAATGTTGCGTGCGTATGTGATGTCATCATGCGCTCGCGTGACCTTGCCAAACTGTGAAAAAAGCCGAGCGCAGGCCACAATCAATTACGTCGTAGGTAGAGCTAATACGTAGTATGTGGAATAATCTAGATTTTCGGTGGGCTATAAATACAAGCACTCAGGGACGCTCAGTTTAGTTTATTGTCGGGCGATTACAAGTGATTACTGTTTGCGTTCAAGTGGTTATTAGTGAAGTGTTCTGTTTTATAGTCGGGCGGTACAATTGTAATACGATTGTGTTTTTATATTAGTTGACATTTTATTGCGTGTGAACAATTTTTATTTGATTTGTGTAAGAGATTATCTTGTTGATTACAAACTGTTTAGTTGTGATAATTAAAGCTGGTGAATGGTGATTAGTGACTTCTAACTGGTGTCTTGTATTTTGTTTTCCACTGTACCATACAACGATCAGTAGACCGTCGTAACAGTGTTGTTCGAATGGTCTGTCGGATCGCCGTCGTGTTGTAGATAGAAAACAGAATAACTGACACCGGATTTGTTTGCTAGCAGTTCAGTAACTAGAGCTTAGCTTTTTGAGCCCCTGAAAAGTGACAATTTTAGCCACACACACTATATCCCTTATCCTCTCTTCTAAAGAAATCTTTTTTAACACTAAAAATGTTTATAAGGACGTGTCGCACATTTGCAGCCGATCGCTGGTGCGTGATCGAAAATGAGAACTGGTGAGTTTCCATAGAAACTACTTCTTCGTTGTCAATAACGTAGTACACATATAAAACTTCGTTTATGAATGCGACTACATTTAACTTATAATCTGTACATTGGTGAATGAAGAATGAATTCATTGATTGGTGCATGAACATAAATATTGCGACAACACAAATTACTAAACTATTGGCGCATAGGATATGATAGTATGTGTATTTCAAATTACAAGTCTATATTGGAGGGTTTAAGATTATTTATTGTACAAACACAAGTTATAGTTTATATGGTATATTTGAAATGTACAGAATGTAATGTTTGATATAGAGTCTTTCTTTTAAAATGTTAAATAATGTTCATACGCAAGACGTGATACGTTACATAAGAAGAATCCCACGATGATGTTGTTGAAGAGAAGGGCCGGCCTTTGCGGTATAGTTGGTTCGTCAGGTGTGGCTTACAAATGACAGACGTTTCCCCAGACACGTTTACAGCTGGGCTGGCGTCCTGTAACAGCTTGGCTGATGTCCTATAACAGCTGGGCTGGTGTCCTATAACAGCTGGGCTGGTGTCCTATAACAGCTGGGTTGATGTCCTATAACAGCTGGGCTGATGTCCTATAACAGCTGGGCTGATGTCCTGTAACAGCTGGGCTGATGTCCTGTAACAGCTGGGCGGATGTCCTGCAATTCCCACGATGAATCCGACACTTCGCACACACAACGGTACTACGGATTTTATTACTCGCAAAACTTATATAGAGTTTAAGACCAAGTAATATCTCAGGTGACAGTGAGTTTAATCAATAACGGTATATTGAGCTTATACCTCTCCGGCTTCTTCAAGTGTTCTCGCGAATACCAAGGTCTACCGCGATCAGCAGACCACCCTATGAGGAAATCTTGCACTAGCACGGAAACGTCTTGATGGAACTATTGCGTAACAATTAATGATACTGTCACTACGGAAACTCTCGCACAGTGATACAGTTACACTCACTTCTTACACACGTAATACTACAATATTAATATCGTGTGTAAAGATATAAAATCAATTGTTATGCGTCACACGCATTACTATCCCCGAAAAGTCTTAACAGATCCTTGCAAGCGGTAGAGTCTTGTACAAGGATTGTATGTACCGTTCGCGGTAGCAGCAGTGAAGAACTGCTTGTAAATTTTCGCACAATGCGTTAAAACACTGATGTGTGCAAATGTACTACACACACAGTTCTGAGTCTTCCCGTTTCACTAACGACGAATAGTTTTTACAACACCTTGCAAGCGGTAGAATTCTTGGACAAGGAGTGCACGTCCCGTTCGCGGTAGATGGCGTAGAAGAACTGTCTGTGTAACGACAGGCTTAAGAAAATTTCCAACCACCGACTCCGCATTCTATTGGTGGATGGAAGTCACATGGTTAGTATAAATGACCATGCACTTTTCATGCAGTAGAGTGCATTTACTTTGTAACAGCATGCATAGCGGTAATCAGACTACTCGTATCTCATGCATGACTGCCTACATACTAATAATATACATGAACGTAAACAATAGTCCGACAGGTATAGGGATTGTAGCGATACACATGTCTCAGTTCAGCTAATGTCAAAACAACGATAATACTTCACGCACCGCCCGGGAAACGTTACCCACTCGCGCACGCGCGCACATTTCCACTAACACAGTACATGAATAACCATAAATAATAATGCACAGTTTTTCTAAACTAAACCCTTAACCTTACTAAATACAATTGATAACAACCAAACTTAACCATCTACCAATACAATATGAATGTCCATTGTCTGAGTAATATATGAACTTGCCCCGCCTATCATGATCCTGTGATTCGTTGCAGGATTAACTCCTTCCCGCATAAAAAAAAATTTTTTTTTTTTCTTTAGTTAACTAACAAAAAATAAAATTTTTTTTTTTTAATATACCCAAAACAACTTCCTAATCCTGAAATAATAATAATACCCTCGAACTAAAATCAAATAAACATCCTCAATTAATACTAACAATTCCAACTGTCACTTTGACAGAAGCATCAAATCAAAAGACACGTGGTAAACTTCAAACCAAAACAAACACACATGTTCTTGACACACAGATAACGAAATCTTATGCAGGGTCATAGGGTACACAGACAACATTCCTTATCAAAACTAGATTATTGTTCATTCACAGAGCCATCTTACATACAACATTTAAACCTGAATTGACATATTTAAATCACTACACATTCTTACCCCTATATCCTGACATTTATTTCTGAGTTTTTTGTATAAATTTTTCTCAGTTTTGAAACGCACACGTTTACTTGGAAATACAGATTTGAATTTGTTTAATATACGCCGTAATTGCCTTATCTCGCAACTCATTAACTGAACCTTGGGGGTCGGTGAGTTACTCGTTATCTTATCTTTCGAGCGTCCCAGTCTGATAACGTGAGGTCGACAATCAACTTTAGCTGGCAATAATTCTTTCTGACATTCCAATGCAGCACGCAATTTATTCAATTTATCAACTTCCCAAATAATATTATGTCTAAGTTTTCTAACTCCAAGGACGGCCGCATCTATTTCCGTACCCTGTTCGTATGTTGCTTTAATTGCCTGTTTTTCAGTTACCTGCGACTCACACGTTGCTGATTTTATCCTTGTGTGACTTACCTGCAAAATCGGCATTTGTACAAAGTGGTTTTTACACCTCTTTCGTAACTGCTCGTCCAACAGCGATATTTCTGTGCCGCTGTCGACCAACATCTCGTCAACATAACCACTGATTTTTGGTTCGACAATAAGGTCGGTGCAATTTTCAATACTAATATTTTCTTCATGTTTATTACTATTATCATTATTACACATTAAATTATCCCTAATTTCGGCAGGATATAGGCCATACATAACAGTTCTATTCTTATAACTAACATTTTTCATACTTGATCGATTGAACTGCTTTTCAACTGAATCATTTTCAGTAACTGTTGCTAATAGGTTGGTATTAATTTGCTGAGTTGTATTTCTATGTTGTTGTGATTGCGGCTGATTTTGTGGTGTTTGAACATGAAACTGATTACGCGGTGGTTCATTATTATTTACCATAATGGTTGTCACCTTACTGTCACCAGTATCATTCACCTCTCCATCCTCCATAAACACCTCAGTATCTGATATAAATTCACCTAGTACCTCATCATTTCGACATGTGTCATAGATACTCGCACCGTTAGTATCCATACTAGTTCCAGGCTCTACTACTGGTTCGGGATTTTTATGTGTTATGCATACACTGTCCGCATCCATGATAGCTTCAAATTCTACCATACGTTCACGGTTCTCGCATGCTATATCTGTTACACTATAAACTATCACCTCATCACAGCACTTACCTGAAGTATGTTCCAGACTAACAGTGTTGTTACTACTAATTTCATTTCTGTTATCCTCACTACAATCCGATGCAGATTCTAAATATTCGACTTTACCGAGATATGAACTACTAGGCCCTAATAAGGTGGTTTCTGTATAATCACTTTCAATTGCACCTACTACGCTACTGTTCTCCGTTAATCCTTCAGATGTAACATCTTGGTTAACTTCCATATCACTTTCTTTGAGAGTATGTTCCACAAGGACATTTGGTACTTCAAAATTATCATAAGGTACAATATTCTCAACAGTTAAATCTACTTCCATATCAGCTGACATTTCCTGTAGCTTCGCCATCCTCTCCTCTCTACCAGCTTCCATTTCTTCCCAAAATTTCTGCATACTGGCGTCATGTTCTTCTTCTTCTGCTTTCATTTTTTCCGCTAATTCCCGTAGACTCATTTTCACCTCCTCTTGACGGGCTTTATTTTCCTCTTTATTTTCTGCTGAAATTTTCTCCATCTTTTCTTCCATGGTTTTCATCTTCGCTAATATGGCCGCTAAAGCATTCTCTATCCCTTGTGACTCCGCCATAATGATTAAATTTAATTTAAAATTTAGTAAATTTAAATTTATTGATTTATACGCAAAGCAAGTTATTATTATCACAACAAGATTAGAACATATGGTAACCAGTTTATATGCACACAGAAAAAGCAGTTCAAAATATCAACATGTAAATACCTTATCTAACATACAACAACTAATAATCTACCTCCAATATACTGATAAAATCTGTTCATATATGATATACAAGAGAATATGCACAAATGAAAAATTATATCCTCAGATTTTCATATGAACAATACACATACAATTATTACGTTAATTATACTTATACGTCGGATTTTTCCAACAAATTTTATATTCATAGACAAATATATAATAGCGTAAATTACCGCTATTTTACGAGCCCTACGTTCCTAAGCGCCAAAATATCTCTATGCGACAACACAAATTACTAAACTATTGGCGCATAGGATATGATAGTATGTGTATTTCAAATTACAAGTCTATATTGGAGGGTTTAAGATTATTTATTGTACAAACACAAGTTATAGTTTATATGGTATATTTGAAATGTACAGAATGTAATGTTTGATATAGAGTCTTTCTTTTAAAATGTTAAATAATGTTCATACGCAAGACGTGATACGTTACATAAGAAGAATCCCACGATGATGTTGTTGAAGAGAAGGGCCGGCCTTTGCGGTATAGTTGGTTCGTCAGGTGTGGCTTACAAATGACAGACGTTTCCCCAGACACGTTTACAGCTGGGCTGGCGTCCTGTAACAGCTTGGCTGATGTCCTATAACAGCTGGGCTGGTGTCCTATAACAGCTGGGCTGGTGTCCTATAACAGCTGGGTTGATGTCCTATAACAGCTGGGCTGATGTCCTATAACAGCTGGGCTGATGTCCTGTAACAGCTGGGCTGATGTCCTGTAACAGCTGGGCGGATGTCCTGCAATTCCCACGATGAATCCGACACTTCGCACACACAACGGTACTACGGATTTTATTACTCGCAAAACTTATATAGAGTTTAAGACCAAGTAATATCTCAGGTGACAGTGAGTTTAATCAATAACGGTATATTGAGCTTATACCTCTCCGGCTTCTTCAAGTGTTCTCGCGAATACCAAGGTCTACCGCGATCAGCAGACCACCCTATGAGGAAATCTTGCACTAGCACGGAAACGCCTTGATGGAACTATTGCGTAACAATTAATGATACTGTCACTACGGAAACTCTCGCACAGTGATACAGTTACACTCACTTCTTACACACGTAATACTACAATATTAATATCGTGTGTAAAGATATAAAATCAATTGTTATGCGTCACACGCATTACTATCCCCGAAAAGTCTTAACAGATCCTTGCAAGCGGTAGAGTCTTGTACAAGGATTGTATGTACCGTTCGCGGTAGCAGCAGTGAAGAACTGCTTGTAAATTTTCGCACAATGCGTTAAAACACTGATGTGTGCAAATGTACTACACACACAGTTCTGAGTCTTCCCGTTTCACTAACGACGAATAGTTTTTACAACACCTTGCAAGCGGTAGAATTCTTGGACAAGGAGTGCACGTCCCGTTCGCGGTAGATGGCGTAGAAGAACTGTCTGTGTAACGACAGGCTTAAGAAAATTTCCAACCACCGACTCCGCATTCTATTGGTGGATGGAAGTCACATGGTTAGTATAAATGACCATGCACTTTTCATGCAGTAGAGTGCATTTACTTTGTAACAGCATGCATAGCGGTAATCAGACTACTCGTATCTCATGCATGACTGCCTACATACTAATAATATACATGAACGTAAACAATAGTCCGACAGGTATAGGGATTGTAGCGATACACATGTCTCAGTTCAGCTAATGTCAAAACAACGATAATACTTCACGCACCGCCCGGGAAACGTTACCCACTCGCGCACGCGCGCACATTTCCACTAACACAGTACATGAATAACCATAAATAATAATGCACAGTTTTTCTAAACTAAACCCTTAACCTTACTAAATACAATTGATAACAACCAAACTTAACCATCTACCAATATAATATGAATGTCCATTGTCTGTGTAATATATGAACTTGCCCCGCCTATCATGATCCTGTGATTCGTTGCAATATATATATTTTTTAGATTTATTGAAGCATTTTCAATGCCCTTCTCTGTGCATTGCATTTGTGCAATGCCTGTAAATGTTTGTTTAGTGTGGCTTATGAAAATGGTGATATTGATAACGACGATAATTACTCTCGGTCATAACTTGGTGAATTCAAACTGTACACAAGCTATTTCAGTATAATAGTAATCAGCTAACCAGTGCCAGTGGCGGTATTTAGGTCAAGCGCAACTACTGTATTTCCTCTGCAAATTACCGTGACTTCTGATTTGGTTTTCAGATCAGTAGCAGGCAGTCATCTGTCGTTTTATATACACTCTTAAATTGAGTTCTGCTCTGATCTACTGATTACCGTTTACGCTTTAGTAAACTGACGAGACAACTCTAATTGAATATTTAGTTTATAAAAAAACAAATTTTAATCAACCCAGCTTCAAAACCAATCAAGCTTAATTATGTTTATTAATAACTGTAGCGAATATGCATTTATTTTAAATCTAGTTTGACAAAGCTTAACTGAATTCGTCGTTACGTTATAATCTAGTTAAATATTAATTAATTGTTTGCAATATTAAATAAGAATATTTAAAGTCATTATGATTTTGTTACGACGGTCTAACTGATCGTCGTATGGTACAGTGGAAAACAAACTACAAGAATAATCACCAAAGCTTTACGTCACCAGTTTTAATACTAATCAACAACAAATTAAGTCACTAATCACCAGCTTTAATTATCAGAATTAAACATTTTGTAATCAATAAGATAGTCTCTTACAACAAATCAGATGAAAATTGTTCACACGCAATAAAATATCAACTAATATAAAACACAATTGTATTACAATTGTCCCGGACGATTATAGAACACATAACATTTTGATATAATATAATGACCACTTGAACGCACAGAGTAATCGCCGTCGACAATAACTGAACTGAGCGTCGCTGAGTGCTTGTATTTATACCTCACAGAAGTTCCAGAATATTCGCTAATAGGCGCCTACTAGAAAATACTAGAACATAATTCTTTGTGGCCTTGAACACGGTACGCGCGGACCGGTACGGTCTGGTTACCCGATAGTTGACGCATAATTGTCTTTCACCGCAAAGTAGCAGCACTATGTACGCATACTATGTATGTAGCAGCACACATTACAGTTGGAATATTCGAGAAACTTGTAGAACGTTCCATATTACGTAACTCCTTCTTCCGCATTAAGTAACAATATTTTCAAGGTTTCATTAATGATAAGTTAAAAATTAATTTAACTTAATGCGACAGCGAACGTCTGACTAAATAAAAATAGTAAGCTACAAAAGTTTTTTCTAGTGTCACAAAAATTGCGATCTCGCAACTGTGGAATACGTTATTAAACACCACGAATAAATTTATAAATAAATTTAGGAATATTTGCTGTAAGATTCATAGAAATCTTAGAAATAATCTTAGAGTCATAGAAAGACACAGTACAGGGATTAAATTTTATAAGACAATTGCCATACCCACGTTGATTTACGCGAGTGACAAAAAAGGAAATCAGCAAAATTCAGAGTGCTGAAGTGCAGTTTCTTCGAAATACTTTAAATTATACATTTCAAGGTAGAATAAGGAATAAAGGTATCAGAGGACAATAAAGAACTCGAAGTAAAGGACATAAATGAAATTATTCCATTTTACAAAAGATAATGGAGGGATCACCTGGAAAGGATGAGAGAGGATCGATTGCCGAAAGTGGTACTGTACTATAAAGCCATTGGTAGGAAAGACGTGGATCGTCCGTGGATGAAATGGGTGACAGAGATGGGCCTAGGTTGGCCCCCCTCTTACTGCTTCTATACACCTGCGCTCACAGAATTTTCTTTGGCGTACGCTAATCATCAATCCCTGACCTAACGCTTGTATTCGTTGCGCCTTTATGAATCTTACAATGTCTTCGTAATTCAACAGTTCATCTATCTCGTGGGTATTTCTATTCGTCATCTTCTTTAACCGGGCCAAAAACACATTTTTTTCCTTTTCTTACCGGCGTCCCTATCACGCCTCCATAAGTAATAACCGGTCTGATAAGTATTTTATATATTTTTACTTTTGTGTAACGATTAAAGGGTTTGCTTCTCAACAGTCTGCTATTGACATAATATCCCCTCTCTCTTCTATTTGTAACCTATCATTTATTATCGTGTTTCTGGACCCCTAATTATCGATAACGATCGATATCATTACCATTATCGAGATAACGATACCCAGGTACAAGAACTTATTAACTGCATCAAATGAATTATGTCAAATAAAATAGTAGGAAACAATCGAACAAGATTGTATGATGTAATCGGTTTTCTTACCTGAAAAAAATTCCTGAAAGTATCACTGTTTTACTTTCATGTTCCATAATGAAATGGAAGTATGGTGAAAAAAATCGTGTTCGACGTTAGGGCTGATTCTGATTGTACTACCCTCAAAACATGAAGAAATTTTTCATTTTCCGTAAAGTGTGTCTGTGTGTCTGCGTGTAGAATTCTTTCTATGGTGAACAATATCTGCCGCAAAATTCAAACAGAATCACATAGTTTTTGCACATGTGCCTGAGTTGTAGAGGACTCAAGGCCTGTTGATTTTGGTGAAGTTCGGTTAAGGGGAATGGGTAGTTTACCGGAAACGTTTTGTGTTTTAACAAGAGTAAAGTACTTAATTATGGTAAGTAAAATATCTTGAAAAAAACGTCATAATAATCCACTGTAGAAAGGTAGATGAAATATCTATAAATGAAAGGGTTAGTTGTAGGAGGCGGAGTAATTTTCTATAAATAAAAATGATAGTTGAAAGTTAAGGGGATAATTTTATTATATGTGTACTACGTTATCGGCAACAAACAAGTAGTTTGTTGTTAAAATTACTTACCTGGCTGTTTGAAAGTAGTCCAATTTTTTCTGCAAAACTAGACGTTTCGGCAGTACTATCCACTGTCATCATCAGTGAAAATCGAGTGTGTTAACGTGAGCTGGTATACGTTAGTGACCACAGTACTGTGGTTAAGGCCGAAGAAAGAAGTAGTTTCTACGGAAATATTTCATTTCGAAAATGATTTTAAATATAAATCTTAGAACATTGAATTCATGTATGAGCCGATATTTATGATACGTATATTTCCCCATACGTATCCATACCAATATTTATGATATGTATGAGCCTATTATCAATATCCTATTAAAACGACTATGTTGTTCCACTGAATGGCACCGAGATATAAATAGTACAGGGCGTAAGCTAAATAGAAAAAATCTAGTGGTTATTAATAGTAAAAAACAAAAAGAAAACCTTCCGACCGATATAATGTATTATAATGGGCTACGAATACATGTAGTTTCTGTAAAGAATCATTTCTAGAGCTTATTTTAGCATGTCTATGCAAAACAAGTTTTTACAATCTTTTATATGCTTTACCAAACTATTTTCTCTTTCATCCTACGTTTACCATTCATATAACATGACTACACGACATTCAGCGTGTCAATAAGCTAGCTGATATAACCCGATTTTGGAACTATTGATATAACCCTACAATTCTTTCCAAACTTCTTTTTGTTTCCTCTTCTAAAATTTGATGTTTTAACATAATACTTTTCCACGAATCATTGAAAAGCGTCTTGAGTTCAATAAAGAAATGCTTTTGTTGATTTTAAGAAGGCCTTTAATAGAATAGATAGAAATTGGATGAGACAAATATTAGAAGAACGGAAATCCCCACACCAATTTATAAGAACTAAAAAAGGTCATTAAATATTAGAATTACCTTGGTTTCCTTCTTTGCAACTTCTTTGTGTTCTTAATATACACTACGCGTTTTGGGACTTAAAATCCCCACACCACTACGGACATTACTATCCATGCGTCCTCATTTCATCCATCCGCTCAGAAAATGGCGTCTTTTAACTCCTTCGTCACCAGGCTGTTGAAAATGCCATTGGAGCCGGAGGACTACAGTGAAGAACTTAGTACTATAAAGTACATAGCGATCGCCAACGTTTATAACATCGTGATTGTGGATAGGTTAGTAAAAAAGCAAAAAAAGAACCTGCATAGAAATAACAATGAAACACACAATAGGGTTCAGAAATACATAGCAACTGAATATACGAATCTTTTACCCAATACTCTTTATAATGTTTTTAGAAAGTATGACTATACAGCATCTTTCAAGACGAATAACAGCATTTTAAAAACTTTAAGGCCAAAATCCAATAAACCAGTAGAAAGCTGTTCAGGGGTGTATAAAATGGAATGTGACGTATGTAATAGTTTTTACATTGGACAAAGAGGCAGAAAATTTTCGACAGATATAAAGAGCACCTGCCTAGGGGCAACATCAGGAACGTCAAATCAAACTTTGCCATGCATATCATCGATCACAACCATACCTATTCTAGTTTTAGAAACAATTTCAAACCACTGCATTAAGGGTAAACTCATGGACGCACTGGAGGAGTTTGAAATTTACAGAGCCTCTACAACACACAATGATCAGCTTCTGAACGAGAAATTGTCGTTCAAATCAAACGAACTGTATGATACTGCTATACGGATGCTGAAACAGCACGACAAATAGGTACAGGCCGAATAGATTTGTCAGTCGCTCGCGGGGTTGGTAGCGATGCGCATCGTGAGATAACGCGAGTGGGCAAATCGACTGAGTAGCGAGATGTGCGTGACCTTTATATCTATTTTTTATGTAGTGACGTGCTCTACATTAGTGAAAAGTTTATACACCTGGTGACGAGACTTTAAGTCCCAAAACCCGTAGTGTACATTAAGAACACAAAGAATTTGCAAAGAAGGAAACCAAGGTAATTCTAATATTTAATTATATAGGCAACTTGGAGACCACAACAATTATGTATAAAAAAGGTCGCTATAACGGAAAAAGTAACTGATAAAAAACAATTGTAACATGTTTCAAAAAATATCTGTCAACCAGGGTATTACACAAGGGTGCAGCATATCACCTACAGTTACTAACATTTATATTGACAATTTCATAAGGAAGTAGATACGTTTAGTGACTTCTGGTAAGGTACACGCACGAGACAAGTTACTTGAGTGTGCTTTTTTTGCTGACGACTTGTTTGTACATTAAAATACAGGATCTGCTTTGCAAAAATCTGTTATTAAGCTTCATCAGATCTGCAAACAATAAAATATGAAAATCCTTACTATAAAAACAAAGGTAATAACTTTCAAAACAAGAAGTCAATAACAACCAAAATAATAATTATTAATAAAATTCTAGAAAAGGTGAGCCATTTAATTGTCTGGAAAATGATATTGGCTATGATAAAAATTATGATATTGCTTGTTAAGAGAGGTAAACTTCAATCGATCTGTGAGACAATTAACCGTATTTTTAGAAACAAGATACGTCAAGATACAAAATTAAAGTTTTACAAAAATATGGCAGTAACTGTACTGTCCTATGGCCGTGAATGATGGTCAAAAACCAAGTAGCGAGACAGTAGAATACAAGCCTCAGAAAAAGCGTCCTTAAGACCAGTCAAAAGCTGTTCTAATCTTGACCGTATAAAGAATAAGGCTATGAGAGAAGAGTTGTAAGTTTTTAGCTTGAAATAAAAATTAAAATGTTATAAACAGTGGTGGAAAAGACACTTAAAAAGAATGTCAGATTCCAGACTGGAAACCTATAAGACACCTATAAGTGTGGAAGAGATGGCTGGAAAACATTTGACGACGAAACAGGCAGCACCTTTCCTATAACGTGTTATAAAAATGATGGTGATGATATTACAAAAACAGCTTTTCTTTAAAGACAGCTTTACTTTGACAAAAAAAAACCTTAGATCAAACTTTGTTTTATTTAACGTGAAAATAGATTAAATTTTGTTCTCTTTTCAGAGTAAATATAACTACTCTGCCCGAGTTTGTTTCCCAACTAATAATAGTTTTGTGTCGTAGAAACTTTCGCCGCTGGCGACTGTCACCGGCAGGTGTTCCACTCGTTTCCGTTAGCATTGGACAGGAAACGTCACAGCCAATAGCACCGCGCCTTGCTTGTCCTGTCACAGAGGTTAAGTGACGTTACTAGACTTATTGTTTCCTTTTATTTTATTTGTTTGTTCGTTTATTCTGTAATTTTATTAATTTGTTTGAAAACTTTTGACCGTATCATACAATATTTTTTTTCAAATAATAAATATTTCAGAAATTAATTTTTTAGAGGACGGGCTTAAGAATTTCTGCATAAAAAAACAAATTTCTCACAAAGATTAAAAACGCGCCAAAATTCCTGGTAACAGATATTGATCGAATAGAGAGGGTTCGAAAATTTAAGTATCTATGAGAGATAATTCAAGAGAATGGTTTGGAAAAATCTGCTATACAAGAAAGGATTCATAAGATGGAAAGGGCATATGGTATAACTAAAGTCATTTACAATAAAAAGTGCATATCTAGAAATACGAAGATAAGGCATTACAGTACAATATTGAATCCAGAATGTCTATATACAAGTGAATGTCTAGCGTTGAATTATAATTTAGACAAACTAGAAACATTGGAAAGACGAAGTATTAAAAAACTATTAGGTCCACGAAAAACTGTAGAAGGTTGGAAATTAAAAAGTAATGACGAAATATATCAAAGTATAGAAAACAAAGCACAAACAATGAGAAAACTGAGACTATTATTTTTTTGGAAACTTATATAGAATTCATGATAATGAATCTGTTAACAAAACAGATCTTCAAATTTCTGTGGGTGAAGAAGTCCAAAAGAATTTAGAAAAAAATAATAGTGTTACGATGTAATAGAACAATCTACGTGTTTATCGAACGTTCCAGAGAGATCCAGAATGTAATCGTGTGGCGTACGTGCTTGTAGACGCATTTACGAGAGAGTTCTCGATGCCCCCAGCCGTGCGGACTCTGTCAAGGCCGCAGTTAATTACGTAGTTCATACAGACGCTAAGACGCAATTAGCAATCGTCTAGATATTCGACTGGCTATAAATACCGGTACTCAACGCCGTTCAGTTTAATTTTAAATCGAGATATTGACAGTGCGGTTCGAGAGTTATAGTAGCGATAGTACTGTGTACGGTCAAGTGGTTATTAGTGAAGTGTTGCGTTTTCTAATAGGGCGGAATAATTACAATTTATTGTAATACAATTGTGTTTAATATTAGAGATATTTTATTGCGTGTGAACAATTTATATTTGATTTGTTGTGGAGACTCTGTTGTTAATTACGAACTGTTTAACTATAAAAATTAAAGGTGTGATTAGTGACTTAATTGGTGTTTTGTACTTATTTTGTTTCCACTGTACCTACGACCATCGAGTAGACCGTCGTAACAGTGGTGTCAGAAGTGGGATAGAACGGTTAATAGTGGAAACAGTGGATATTTTGTACAAGACGAATGTAATTCGTAATTAATCGGAAAACATTGGATGCCAGTCAGATGATGGAAAATTTCCAGGCGCTGTTGTTGCAGACAAAAGAACGACGACGACAGGATGCAGAGAAAGCGGAAGAGAGACAGAAAACCCTCCTGCTGGAAGTAGAGGGAAGACGCAGACAGGAGGCGGAAGAAGCAGAAAGACGACAAAAGGAAGAACGAAGACAGGAAAGAGGAGAGGCTGAGGAATGTCAGAAAGCACTAATGCTAGAAACAGAAGAAAGATAAAAAGATAAAACGGAAGCTCTCTTTCAAACTATGCAGAAACAGTTGCAAGAACATAGTACCACAGAAATGGGTCTCCTACGAGGTGAGCTTAATAAACAAGTTACTAAAATATCGGAGGTATAAGAATCAAAGACATTAAAAGTAGCTGAAGTAGAAAAATCTGTCTCGAGTGTTAAAGAATCAATGTCTACAAAAATATCTGAAGTAGAAAGTGGAAGAATTTATGTCAACAAAAATATCTGCAGTAGAAAACTCAATGGCAAACATAAGAGAACCAATTAAACTTGAAGTTGAACAATGCATGAAGATTTAACCAAACAAATTTCTGAACAGACTGTACCAGTGATAAAGACAGAAAAAGACAGAGAAAATAAGTTAATAGAGAAAGTCACTTTGCCTGCAGTAGGGACAGTCCTTGTCAAAGCTCCAACCTTTGACGGAAGCAGTCACTGGGCAACGTACCTCCGCCAATTTGAAGCTGCTGCATGCGCACGTAATTGGACAGAGAAAGACAAGGCTGTTTCACTCGTTCCCCCATTAAAAGGACCCGCGGCAAAACTACTACAGAAAGTGCCACCTGACAGCTAGAAAACCTATGCCGAGTTGATAAAAGCTCTGGAATTACGGTATACATACGGGTGATAAACATTTGCGAGATGTGTACTGCACCCATTTGAGAGCAAGGCGACAGCATTCCAGGGAGAGTCTTCAAGAGTTTGAAGCAAGTATCGACAGACTAATTAGACTGGCATATCCTGAAGCGCCAGAAGATTTTCGAACGCGTTTAGCGATGCAGACATTTACTGCCGGTGTCCGAGATAACGAACTACAGCAAGTGTTACGACCCGCCAGACACAGTGCGGACGCCCTGGTACATGCTTTGCAATTTGAGGCCGCCAAATCAGCGTCTGGTTGGACAAGTCATGAAGTGCGCGCTGAAAGATAGCGACGGCACAGACGATGAGGAAGAAGAACAAGGAACAGAGACTCGACGGTCGGCGCCACAGAATTAAATAAGAAAGGATGGAAGACCGAAGTGTTATAGATGTGGGAAACTTGGACATCTACAACGAGATTGTCGGTTTGCTGAATTCTAAGCAGCAGGGAAACGAGCAATAGTCGGTACAACGGGGCGTGTGCTGACTAACTGGAGGAACGAAGCCCCTAGACAATACGCAATTTCTACACTTCATAAAAACAGCGGGAGCTTGGTAGTTACCAGATTTGTTCAAGAAAGGCCAACCTCGATTACAGTTGACACAGGCGCAACAGTTTCTATTGTGCGCCCCGACGCGGATGTGGTGAAAGATCTCAACCCAATCTCGTGCTCTTGCAGCTTGCGAACAGCTACTGGACGGCCTGTAAAAGTGTATGGAAAAGTGGAGATACACCTACGCCTCGGTCGACTTGAGTTTAATCATCAAGTACTTGTTGCAGACATTGTGGATGAAGCAATTTTTGGTGTGGACGTTATGAACGCATACGGATTTATAGTTGACTTAAAGAAAAATGTCTTGAGAATCGGAGGCGAAGAGGTAATGCTATCAACAATGACGATAGCAGAAAAATCGATGGACATCATAAACCAAGTGGCCGTAACTGTTCCGCCAAACTCCGTAAAGATCATCATGGTTAGAACCGATGTAGATACTAGGGGCAACCAGTGCTCTATATTCGAACCCCATATAGTCAGCACACCGGGTATACTAATTGCCAAAAGTTTAGTAAAACCTGCCGAAACCGGAAATGTACCTATTAGAGTGGCGTATATTTTGGATCAAGGTATCACTTTACAAAGCAATACGCTCCTAGGCAAATTTACTCCTGTGGCCTGGGTAGCCGGAATAACGCAACGAAGATCCAGTTCTTCGGGTACTTCCAAATTACCAGAGGAACTGAAAGAATTATTGAACAGACCTTCTAACTACCTCTCAAGTAGTGAGGTAAAAGAACTCAGACAGTTTTTACACGAATGCAAAGATTGTTTTGCAGTTCGGGGACAGTCACTGGGAAGAACCTCTCTTTTGCAACATCGCATCAATACCGGGGACACAACACCGATACGCCAACCTCCTCGAAGGTCTCCATTATCTAAACAAGAGGAAATGTCTCAGTTAGTACAGGACATGTTGAGAGAGGGAGTAATCGAACCTTCGTTAAGTGATTGGTCTTCTCCTGTAGTGCTGGTAGCGAAGAAGGATGGTGGATTGCGTTTCTGCGTAGACTACCGTAGGTTAAATGACGTTACAAAGAAAGACTGCTATCCGTTATGCAAGTGAATGTTTAGCGTTGAATTATAATTTAAACAAACTAGAAACATTGGAAAGACGAAATATTAGAAAAATATTAGGCCGACGAAAAACTGTAGAAGGTTGGAAATTAAGAAGTGATGACGAAATATATCAAAGTATAGAAAATATAACACAAACAATGAGAAAAATGAGACTATTATTTTTTGGAAACTTATATAGAATGGACGACAATGAATCTGTTAACAAAACAGATCTTCAAATTTCTGTGGGAGAAGAAGTCAACATCAATTTGGATTAAACAACTCCAAAAGGATTTAGAAAAAAATAATATAAACGCTCAAGAAGCAGTTGAAAGAGACGTTTTTCGGCCAAAATTGTTAAAAATGGAAGGAGTCCAGAGTAGGAGAGAGAAAAAAGCAGGTCTAAAGTAGACTGAATATAGGAGGAATAGACACAGTGAAAAGATGAAAGAATGTTGGAGAAAAAGAAAAGAACAAGGAATAAAGAATTAAAATTGTCATGTGGCCATCAGATGGCCGATACAAATAGAAAAAAAGTGTTTCAGTAAATGTGCTGTACATAATAATAATGAATAAAATATTTTGGACAGATCAAGAAATCACCAGACATCACCCAATTATTGAGAAAACTCTCACAACCTTCCGAGATAAGGACCAGCGTTAGACCAAAAGAACGTATCTCTCTGTTACTGTGTATGTGGTTTAAAAAAGTTTTAAGAATATCGGAAAACTGTTAAATAAAATAACGTTAAACGTTTCTAGTATTATAGTGTTCAAAGTTTGGTGACGACTTGTGGTCCCAAAAGAGTGGTATTACTGTGAAGTACGCTAGAAGCGGTAAAACTGCTGCTTCAAACCCTCTGATCTTAAGACAACTCAGATTTCCTAAGTAAAAAGATGAAAAAAAGAGGAAAGAATTAATAAATTACCTTATTTCAAATCCGTCCTGTGACTTCGTTGCGTTGTTTTTGTTGTTACGCGTTTCGGGAACTATGTCCCATCATCAGACGTATCACTCGGGAATAGATCGTCAAATACTAGAATTCATAAAAGTGCATTATTTAAACACACGTGTCCGACTCGGTGCGCACCGTGTAACGTTCGGTTGGATACTCTTAAATAATGCACTTTTATGAATTTTAATATTTGACGATCTCTTCCCGAGTGATACGTCTGATGATGGGACATAGTTCCCGAAACGCGTAACAACAAAAACAACGCAACGAAGTCACAGGACGGATTTGAAATAAGGTAATTTATTATCAGTAACGTGACTTGGACCATAATCAATAATGTTTAAATTAGAAAAGATTTAACATTGTTTTTGGTACCGAGGGTAGTAGAATGGAAATAGTGGAAAAATATTAAACTTTTACTTACATTTTCAAAAAAACGTTTTTAATACAACTTGAATCATTATTAACAATCGCCAGTCAAAGGAACAGATAGAATCAACTTAAATTTGATACTAATTATTTAATAACGTACACAAAAGAATAAAGCTCCGTTTTTACGTGTTTGCCTAGTCAAAAACGTTCAAAAAGAGCTGCTTTACTTGATCAGTTACTGCTTGGAAGTAAGGTTAGGAAGACTCTACTTGTTGATTGGAGACTGCTGAAACTTTCAGAGAGAAAGGTCAGAAGCATTTTGCAGGTCGGAGAAAACCAATCAAAAAAGTGTTTTGATAGAAGCTACAGAAATTATGAATGATGTCACCGGACAAAAAGCTTGCCGCATGACAAATGGCGCCAATCGTACACTCTAGTGATTTTGGTGGCCCTAAAAAGGAGCTGGTGGCGAGAAAGCTGATGTTAGTCATGCCGCGCTAAGATGTTCGGCGACTGCGCCCGCTGTTCGTGGCCTACTACAGTCCTCTTCTTTCGGCATCGGTTGTAGAGTCGCTGCCGGCCCAGCGACGTCCATCGCTGGCGCGGAACGGGAGTGCGAAGACGCAAGAACGGCGGCGGTTCTATTCTTCGGCTGTTCCTTTCGGCTGACTCCGCCTCGATGTCGTCCGAGAGAGGAGAGGAGATGAAGTGCATCCGATGGCGTGGCGTTGAAGAGTGCGCCAAAATTTTCTGCCTGCCCGGGTTTTATTAACTAACCGGGATCGCTGATTGGCTAGCTCCGAACGCTGATGCCGGATTGGCTCTCTGTGTCCACCGCTGGTACCGGAGAGCAGATGTTCGCATACCGCTGCCGTCACAATGAATATTATGTAGTTTTGAAAAACGTGACAAGATATTTGTGAAACGCTTAAGAAATTACGGGACAATTACGAGGTTTGTGTAAAAAGTAATGAGACTGAATTTTTTTCCCAGCAAATGGTAACACTGTGAGATCAACAGTGGAAGAGCTGATAGCTGTAATATCTGTTTACATTCGTGAAAAGTTTGAGCTTCTTAACTCTAACATATTTGGCTGTGCCATAGTTTCTGTAAGTGTATGTTTTGTCTCATGTCATAAAAATGGAGCTTAGTAATACTGAGCAACGTTATGCAATTAAATTTTGTGTCAATCTCTAAGACAGTGCAAGAGAAATATTTAAGAATTTGAAACAATGTTACAGAGATGAAGCTATGTCCGGTGTCAGGTTTTTAGGTGGCACAAAGCATTTTTGGATGGCCATGAAAACGTGGAGAATAAACACCGTTCTGGACGACCAAGCATATCACGAACTGACGAAAATGTGTTGAAAGTAAGAGATCTCATCAAGTCTGGTCGTCGTTAAACGATGAGAATGATTGCTCATTAACTAAATTTAAATGACCAGACATTTCATGAAATTTTGATGCATGATTTGAACATTCCCAAAAATTTATCCAAAACGTTTCACTCAGAAACAGAAGGACAACCAAAAAAAATGTGTGTCTTGACCTTCTTCAGCACATTGAAAAAGACACAAATTTTACGAAAAGTGTCATAACAGGTGATGAATCGTGGATTTTTGAGGATGATCCGAAACAAACGGAAAGAAAAGAGTGGCCCATAAAAGACACGCCACGCCCCCCAAAAAGAAAGAAAGAGCAAATCCAAGATCAAGGGAACGCTCATTACTTTTTGACATTCGAGGTATTGTGCATAAGGAATCTGTACCTCAAAGACAGAAAGTCAACCAAGCTTACTACCGTCTCACCGTCTGAGAGACTCAGAAAAAGGGTCATTCGCGTCCGGCCAGAGATTGTTGACTCTTGGATGCTTCATCACGATAACGCTCCATGTCACACGGCACTTTCTGTGAACGAGTATTTGGGAAAAAAGGTCATTTCTGTGGTACACCAACCCCCTTACTCCTCTGATCTTAGTCCATGTAATTATTTGCTATTTCCAAAAATCAAAGGTCAAATCCGGGCCCGCTATTTTGAAAGTGTTGAGAACATTCAAGAGATTGCGACGGACCAGCTAAAGGCATTGATAGTTGAAGACTTCCAGCAGTGTTTCAATCAATGAGAATAATGACTCCGTAAGTGTGTGGCTTCCCAAGGGAACTACTTTGAAGGAGATACAATTTTTTTGTAGTTACTGCATCAATAAATTAGTGTGTCATTACTTTTTAGACACACCTCGTACTTCAGCTGTGCTGTCAAGACAGGGATTACTAAGCTTCATCTAAGCTTAAAGAGAATCTGTTCACGGCAGAAAAATCATAACGTTAATCAAATGGAATTTAAACGTCAAGATCATCAGTGGACAAAAATCCGTATCCAATTTCTAAAGCCACGATCCGTAAGGGTTTGCGACAAGAAGTAGAAGACTAGTAAAGAAACGTTTTGGCTCTGACTGAAACGTTACATTATTATAAACTGCAAGAAAAATGTAATGTAATAACATGTTTACACTTTATGACATAATGTTTGAACTTGTCTATAGTCATGAATATTATAGTGGCTGCGGAATGTTTAGTATTACTGAGTTGTATTCAGGCATTTGAATATTCATTCTTCAATATACGAATTGAACGACGACGGATCGAATGGCAAGATTTTGTTAAGTAACGTAGTTTGTTATAAACAGAAGAAGAAGAAGAAGAAGAAGAAGAGGAAGAGGAAGAGGAAGAGGAAGAGGAAAAGGAGGAGGAGGAGGAGGAGGAGGAGGAGGAGGAGGAGGAGGAGGAGGAGGAGGAGGAGGAGGAGGAGGAGGAGGAGGAGGAGGAGGAGGAGGAGGAGGAGGAGGAGGAGGAGGAGGAGGAGGAGGAGGAGGAGGAGGAGGAGGAGGAGGAGGAGGAGGAGGAGGAGGAGGAGGAGGAGGAGGAGGAGGAGGAGAAGAAGAAGAAGAAGAAGAAGAAGAAGAAGAAGAAGAAGAAGAAGAAGAAGAAGAAGAAGTTCCTTACCTTACTCACGACGAATAAAACTTGAATCTTGAAAGTTGTTGAGATTTTTTGCGACTGTGTGCGTTATTGTTTCAGAAATGAAACAACGCCTGTCTGTTTCAAGTCTACCGTCAAACTGTCACAAACAGCCGTTTGCTTTTCTTCCGTTCACGTCGGATACAAAGTTACTGTTACAGAGTAAGCTAAGCTTGTCTCGCCCTTTGTCGCACAGTTTAACTATTTGTGAGAGTAGCAACGTAATTTGGCGTCCAAACTGAAATACGAGTTACTTACTTCTGTAGAAACAGGAAGCCTCTTGTATGTTTTACGTTTATGTCTTAAATATACAGTCTTAGAGTGTACTAGGCTTAAAGTATTATCTAGATTACGGTACTGTATATTGTTGCTATTATCAGGGTGGTATTTACGGGAAGGGAATTAACGGAACCGGACCCCCCCACAGAGAGTCGAGAAACGTTGACACATTTTGTTAACCTCTTAAATTCTTAATTTTGAGACAGTTTTATTTTTTTCAGCTATGTACACTAATATAGTAGTAACTCTTTTCTAAAATTGTATTCTAATAATGTATGCTTTTAAATAAAGTTAAAAAATCTTATGTTTACAAAGACAATAATAATAATAATAATAATCTCATAATTAAAGAATAACTTCATATAAAAAAACAAGAGAATTTATTTAAAATTATATAGTTATTAGAATATTAAAATAAAACATTAAATATATAATACATATCTGACTAAGTGAACATTACAACCATTGAAAATAGAATCGAAATAAAATCGATTATCCGTTAATTATATTGTAAGCAAAACATTTAATTAAAATTCAAAAAAAAATATCAGAAGTATATCAGAAGTATAAAATAACTTCTGTGAAACGTGCATCAGGTGAATGTAAACCTACTTTTAGTGTATTCATTTAAAGGTATTACATGGCAGACGTGCAGAAAACTCAACGGGTTACTTACAAAGGGATATGTGTGTGTGTGTGTGTGTGTGTGTGTGTGTGTGTGTGTGTGTGTGTGTGTGTGTGTGTGTGTGTGAGAGAGAGAAAAAAATAAACAAAATTTACCAACGATATAAATAATACATATAAATTTAATTAACAATATCATACAGCTGCTAAATTTTATATTATTTTTTTTATTGTTATGTGTATACTTCAGTATGTTTTGACTCTCTGTCAGCTGGGGAGGCATAATTTTATTAATTTTGTTTTGTGATGTTTTAGTGTCTGTTTTGGCCTGAAGACGGCTACACATTTGTTGCGTCGCCGAAACGCCGCTTTGCTAAAAACAACCCTTATGAAGAAGTCCGTCCTTCTGGTAGGCTTAATGTCAGTAACCCATTACTGACGTCTTTTAAAGAAATATTGTATTTGAATTGGGAAATACTGTTACGTAATGCGGAAATGGAGTGTTACACCATTACAGGACACTCGACGTGTTTCTCGGCTATTAAATCTGAATCCGGCTGTAATGTTGTCCGAGTACGTGATCTCAACATGCGTTGGCCGGACTCTTCCAGACTTCGCCGGCCGCAAGCAATGTGTAGCGCTCTAGCTCTAGTGTAGCGCTAACATGTAGTATGGATTATTTTGGAATTACAGCAGGGTATAAATATAGGCATTCAGCGGTGCTTAGTTCAGTTTTACTGGCGATTCATTCCAGTGCGGTTCTATGTATGGTGGTGAAGTGTTACATGTTTTATAACTGTGCGAGACTCTATTAGTTGACATTTTTGTTGCGTGTGAACACTGTTTACTTGATATGTTATAAGAGACTATCTTGTTGATTACAAACTGTTAATTGTCATGATTCAACCTAGTGATTAATAACTTAATTGTTGTCCTGTATTTTGTTTTCCACTCTAGTGTTACAACAGTCCAGAACAATCTACCTGTTTATCGAATGTTCCAGATGAATCCAGTGGAATACGGCTAAATGTTGTGGCGTACGTGATTTCAACATGCGCTCGCGAGACTTTTCTGGACGCCGCCAGCCCAGCCTCGCTGACTGTGTCAAGGCCGCAATTAATTACGTCGTAGTTTAGAGATATGGCGTAGTTTGGAATCTTTTGGTCTGTGAGCGTTGTATAAATACACGGCGTCATCGGAATTAGTTTTCAGTTATTATCGGGCGATATTATTGTGTGCGTTCAAGTGTTTATTAGTAAAGTGTTGTGTTTTATAATCGGACGGTATAATTGTAATACAATTGTGTTCAATATTAGTTGACATTTTATTGCGTGTGAACAATTTTTATTTGATTTGTTGTAAGAGACTGTGTGTTAATTACTGAACTGTTTAACTGTGAAAATTAAAGCTGGTGATTAGTGACTTAATTGGTGCCTTGTATTTTGGTATCCACTGTACATACGACGATCATGTAGACCGTCCTAACAGTACCATACGCCGATCAGTAGACCGCCTTAACAATACTCTGCTTAAACCACACGCATGTCTCTTACCTACTCAGCTTAACAGCATAGACGGAGACACACACACAAATCAGGTTCTGTGATAAACTGATTAATATCGTAACTAGTGACTGGAAACTACGTACCTACATATATATATTAATGGCTGTAAGCTACTGCAATATTAATATCGTGTTAATGACGTTGCATATAATTCGGGCCTTTGTACAATTTGAGTAGGTATTGGCAGCACTTTAATGTTACGGTGGCAGTTAATTATTGTTTAATTTAAAACAAACTCTGTCCCATCAATGTCTGATGTCATCGGCATGTGCGTAACCATATCAAATTATCTAAACCTCCCTCACACACACAAACTAATACTAAATTTACATACTGCTGCATCTGTTCGTCGCACATCAATTCGACTGGTTATAGTTGTTTAGATATAGACTGTTTATTCCAATTTATGTAATACTATTGCTTTGGTGCTGTCAGCAACAGACTGAGTCACGTCATAATATTGTCATTCTACATACATACTTTATTCGCAATTGGTGATTTTGGGCATTGCCCCTAATTGTTTCCTCAAATCAAAGCAGACAGACAAAACTCACAATGGAAATAAGCTTCACTGTTGGCAGGTGCGGGATGGTAGGGTAACTGACATTTTGCAACATCATCATCATCATCACCATCATCATCATTTCAAGGATTAAACAAAGGATGTTTTGTTCCGGTCTCAAACAGGCAAAGATTAGAGCTGGTCACTCCAGCGGTTTCTCGGATGTCCCACACCTCTCCGTCCCCTAGGCTTGCAGTTCGATAGTTTTTTGGGGATACGTCAGCCATCTGAGTTTCCTCGATAATCATGGAGAATACACCCTGCCTGAAATCTCATTTAAGCCGCTTGAATTGAGACTGGCCATCACCTTGTAGAATTTTAGGCGTGTTCCTTTATTTGCTGACTTAAGAGTTCGCCTAGTGGTCCTGTTCATAAGGGTGAATTTATGCAACGTATTCACAAAGTCGTTGCCTGCATTAAAAGACACACTGTAGCCCAGGGATTCAAAATTGCTAACTTGTTCCAGGACACTACCATGTGTAACGATTCTTGCCCGTACGGGATCAGTTCCATGAAAAGCAATCGCCTTGGTTTTAAGTAATGGATATTTGCAATCCGGAGTCTTAGCAGATTCGATTTAACAAATGTATACCCATGTGCAGTCTGTTTTCACAGTCCGACAGAATAGCTTGATTGTCCGGAAACAACAAACTTTGCAACATGCATATAGATAGGAGCCACAGTGGTGAGGAATAGTCAGTTCGCATACTGATCAAAAGATACTGAGCAAAAGATATAACGTGCAATTTGCGAAGTAATTACATTAAAATTCCGCGGAATCGGTGTTTTGTTCGCACAGGCCCAGAAATAGGGTTTTATATCGACCAGTGTGTAAATCAAAGTACTAAGTCCGCGGAGTGCGCAATTAATTTTTCCTATTGCCTGTAGTAAAAAGCTCACTATACGAAGGGAATATTTTGCCTCACGCAGTGCCCGGAGTGAGCAAGAAATTCGAAATTCGGGCAATGCCAAAAATCGACAATAACCTATATTTCATTTTTCATTACCTTAGCGTTTCTCACACGCTAGCATCCATTTTTGTCTGAATCGCGTTTAAAAAAATGAGGATGATTTACAAAGAGCTATGTTTCAATTACAAGGAGTGCCAAGAGAGTACTCACTAACAATTTTAGTAAGAAGGACCAAAACCTTGGCCTCTAAAGTTAAATATCCAGTGAGGACTAAGATAGTTAAACAACAGCACTTTAGAACAAGTGAACCGTTTCAAATATCTCGTCTATGCAGGAAGCTATGAGTCTGAATATAAGAGAGAGGATAAATAAATTTGGAATATTTGTGGTACGATTCATAGAAATTTTAGAAATAAAACAAGACACAGCACTAAGATTAAATTTTATTAGACAAATGTAATACCCACATTGATTTACGCAAGTGAGGCGTGGTGGAATGAATGCAAAAAAGGAATGCGGCAAGATTCAGAGTGCTGAAATGCAGTTTCTTCGAAATACATTAAATTTTACATTGCAAGATAGAAGAAGGAATGACGATATCAGAGCAGAACTCAAAGTAAAGGACATAAATAAAATTATTTCAGTTTACAGAAGATAATGGTGGGCTCATCTGCAAAGGATGGCAGAGGATCGATTGCCGAAAGCGGCACTGAACTATAAAGCTATTGGTAGAAGAGACGTGGGTCGTCGGAGGATGAGATGGGTGCCAGAACTTATTTATATAGCCTAATTCTTGAAGAAGAAGAAGAATAAGAAGAAGAAGAAGAAGAAGAAGAAGAAGAAGAAGAAGAAGAAGAAGAAGAAGAAGAAGAAGAAGAAGAAGAAGGAGGAGGAGGAGGAGCAGAAGAAGAAGAAGAAGAAGAAGAAGAAGAAGAAGAAGAAGAAGAAGAAGAAGAAGAAGAAGAAGAAGAAGAAGAAGAAGAAGAAGAAGAAGAAGAAAAAGAAGAAGAAGAAGAAGAAGAAGAAGAATTGTGCTTATTGTTAAACATAATTTTTGGTATTCTTTATCTAAGAAGACGTAATTGATATAACACATTTCGTAGTGTCAGGACAAATGTATTGAACTATTTATTTTTTCGTAGTTTTAATTAGAAGCAATGGGAACTGGATATGGTAAAATACGTGAAACGTAAAGCCAGTTACAAAACCTAACAATTATTAGAACACGATTTTTTGACTCGTATACAATGAATTTTTAAAATTGTGAAACTCACAAAGCAGAGCTCAAGTAGGGAACGTGGACTGTTTATTTAGTTACCGAGTGTCTACGTAAACGTAAAACAGGCAAATACAAAAAGTAGACGGTAAGTGTTGGTTTTCACAAAGTGACTGAGCTCTAGCTTTGAGGCAGGCTTTGTTGTTCGCTTGGAAGTGGAGTTGTGCCTTGAAAGGAAACGGAAACGCGTGGAACACCTGCTGGTGACAGTCGCTGAAATTAAAAGTAGTAGAGCAGTTGGAAATAGAATTTTTCATTTCAATTTTACACACATTTTGTACAAAGAATATGTTTATGTTAACGATTAAATATTTTTTACGCTTAATTATGTTGACGAAAAAATATTTTCATGATAACAATTTATTCCATAGCATTCAGTTCAATGTGTCCGTAGTTTCCTGTCACTCCATTTTATCGTTGAAAGGCGTTTAGTTTTTCTCATCGGTATGAAGTACAAATTGATAGAAAATGTGTATCGATATTGACGATTGGTTACAGTTGTACTGAAGAGTCTAACTAAGTGTCAATATTAACGAAATGAAGACAAAATCATACAAATAAAGGCAACATTACTAACCTGCATACGTTTCAAAACTCATCCCGCGTCAAGGGGCAAAGAGGTTAGTGTAGGTCTAAGTGCTTTCTCTCTGTTTTCTGGTTTTAATATTAATGTGGCTGTGCACGAGTTTAACACGTGTCAGTACTTTTACGTTCGCTTAGAGCTGTGTATATCTATGTTTCACATGTGACTAATTAAGTTCTACTCCAGTAAAAACTCGCTAACTATTTGCTACACCTACAAACTAAAGCCAAAACAAAGAATAAGAAATCAGACAGATTAAAACTAATTGAACAAGAAAAGCGAGTTCTCAGTGTTAACTCTACCGTTTGAGACTTGTCTGTCTCTTTGTCTGTATACCACTCTATTTGGGATGTGTCTCATGACAGCGTTTGAATGGATCAACTTATTTTTCAAAACTGGAACGTGCGTTCTTACTTTTACCCTACAAAATCTTTTTGTTTTTGACCTTCATCCCTTAAAATTAGTGGGATGAATGGCAAACATGTGGAAAGGTCTACGTTATAAAAGAATTGGTGTTAAATCCAAAGATGGGTATCAAATTAACGGAAATTGTAACCACAATCTAATTATAATATTTTTTTAATTTCAAAATTTCTAGACACCTGATTTTAAAAAGTAGGTAGAATTAATTATGAAATTACAAAATTTCATGTAGGATCACAAATTACAATGAATTTTAATAATCATCATCATTGTCGTCGTCGTCGTCGTCGTCATCATCATCTTCATCATCATCATCAACATCATCGTCATCAAATATTAAACCAAGGATGGTTTGTTCCGGTCTCAAATACGCAAAGATTAGAGCTGGTTACTCCAGCGCTTCCTCGGACGTCCCACACCGCTTCGTCCCCTCGGTTTAAAGTTCCATAGTTGTTTGGTGATGCGGCAGTCATCCATTCGGCAAAGATGTTCCCACCATTTCAGCCGATACTGGGCGATCCTGTCGAATTCCTGCCGTATATCTGTGTTTCTTCTAAGATCATGGAGAGTATACCCTGCCACGTGTCTGAAGAATCTCATTTCAGCCACTTGGATGAGACTAGCGTGGCCTTTCGTTAAAGTCCAATTCTGAGACCCATAATAAAGTGTGGGAAGAGTCGTCACTTTGTAGAATTTTAGGCGCGTTCCTTTACTTGCTGACTTAAGGGTTCGCCTAATGGTCCCGCACATACGGTTGAACGTATGCAACATTTTCACAAAAGAATTAAACATTGGGACTTCAGGGTCTAAAAACCAGGTGAAGAATTAAAAAAAATTGTTTGAAAAATCATCAGGGTGTTGGACTAAAAGGAACTGTAACCCAGATTCTAATATTTCGAAGTTGTATGTCTGTTGTACTATTATTTCTTTTATATATACGACCGTTGTTTAAGACCTGAAGATGTCAGTAATGACGAAAAGCTTAGTCGAACAATAAAAAAAATATAGCAGTTAGCAAATTCATAAAAGAAATAGTAAGGATGGCTGCTAATTTAAACAATACGAAGAATAAAACATGCGAATTGCAAGCAGATAAATATAAAAATGTTGTACTATTGTTTGCAATAACATTGCTGTATTTCCAAAGAAAAGATGTATTATTCATTGTTTAAGACGCAGAGATTTTTCAAATGTTTTTATAAATGAAAATATTATCTAACATTAAAATTTAAATAATAATAAATATAATAATATTTATAATAATATTAATAATAATAATAATAGTAATAATAATAACAATATAGTAACGAGTTTTATAGATCAGCGATTTTTCTAGTAATTTAAAGTACAATAACTTTATTCATTTAGCATTAGTCCACTAGAAGTATAATTTTGTAGAGAGGCTGTGATAATCTGCTTTGTCGTTAGTCTGGTGCAGCTGCAGTCGTTTATGTACCGTACCTGCGACCGTAAAACATTTGTTTATTTAAGCTTATTCTTACTGGTTTTAATTAATGTGGCTTTGGAATAGTGTTAGAAAAGTAGTGTTTATTTACTAGTTTAAACCTGTTTGTAAATTACGTTTTCTCATCCATAACTTGTGTACTAAAGTAAAATTAATTATATCCAGCAGCAAAATATTATTATTAATTTTGACATGTGCCTTACCAGTAACCTATACACTAGTAAGTTAATAAGTTGTAATTCTACAAGATGTGAGTTTTTCAAAGTGTAAAAATTAAAATGACATTTAATAAAAAAATAAAATAAATATTGTACAAGTGACAGACCGGAAACATATTAAGGAATTAAAACTAAAACTAAATATTTTAAAATCTCAAAAAAAATCTAGTCCTATGGTTAGGAAAATAATTACTGGAAATTTAGAATGCACACAATAGCTTTTTAGTATAGATAAAATTTCAGAGTTGTATAACATATTTTCTGTATATGAAAACAATTAGCCTTGCAAACCACGAAGGAAACAGTCTGTACATTGAAAGGCTCGGTGGTCCAAAATTCAAAAATTTCTTTCAAACAGGTGGTTTGTACAGGACGAGCGACTTGTCTATATATGACAAACCGTTGGAACTCAAACAAACTTCTTTTACGTATAACATAAATTTTTTTTGTCAATAATGGAAGATAAACTTAAAGCGTGCAAAACTTATAATTTTATTTTAAAATGTTAATGCTTAGTCTTAAGAAAAGAATGCGATTTGCAATCTTTAACAATAAACTCACACAAATTGTCAATTACACTGACCAACAGGAACAGCACAATTGCTTCTTAACAATTATTAAAAACGCAAAATACTGTTAATTCCTTATACTACGAAATCACCAAGCCAATTTCAAGCATCCTGGTTTCAAGTTACTACTACACTTATCCTCAGTAACCACGTGGTGATTGCTTGCTTAATTGTTGCTTGTAGGTTGCTGCGTTCATAAATATAAAAATCATATCGTTTAATGTATGGTGGTTTTTTAATAACAGCATAGAATGGTACAATTGTGTATGAATAAAAAGAGCTGGTAGCATTCGTAGGTGATATTAATGTAATGGAGAGCGTTTGTAAGACTGCCCGAGGATCTCAAGGAAGAGGCAGAAGAGGTAAACCAATAGGTCTTAGTTCTCTACAACTTGTCCACATATGCAAAATATTATTTGATTCTGTTTGAATTTGCGGCAGTTATCGTTCGCCATATAAAAAGTCTACACCCAGGCACACAGAGAGACACACAGACACTTAATGTCGTTCGCCAGAGAAATAATTACACACACACACACACACACACACACACACACACACACACACACACACACACACATTTTGGAAAATGACATTTCCTTATGTTTTGAGGGTTGTACAATCAGAATCAGTCCGTATATCGAACACGATTTTTTTGCCGATCACCATAATTCCATTTCCTTACGAAATATGGACGTAAAAAAAACATTGGTGTGGAGAACCATACATGACTTCCAAGTTCTAAAGTTCATATTAAAAACCTTTTACTTGAATTGGGTTCGATAATTTCTAAAAGAATATCCCCCATGTAAATGCAGTCTTATGTTTGACAAATTGAAAAGAAATATTCCCATAAAAACTACTTCTTTGTTGCTGATAACGTAGTATACATATAAAAAAAATCCCCTCACTTTTCAACTTCATTTTTATTTATAGAAAATTACCCCCTCACCCTTTCAAATATCTTTTTGATTTATACATATTTCATTTAACTTTCTACAGTATATTATTATGAACTTCTTTTCAGGATATTTTATTTATCAAAATTAACTATTTTACTCTTGTTTAACGTAAAACGTTGCTGGTAAACTACCCCATCCCCTTAACCGATCTTCACCAAAATCAATAAACTTTGAGCTCTCTACACCTCGGGTACATATGCAAAAAATTATTTAATTCTGTTTAAATTTCCGTCAGTTATCGTTCGCCATATAAAAAGTCTACACCCAGGCACACAGAGAGACACACAGACACTTTCGGAAAATGATATTTCTTTATGTTTTAAGGGTAGTACAATGAGAATCAGTCCTTATCTCAAACATGATTTTTTCGCGAACACCATACTTCAAATTCCTTACGGAACATGGAAGTAAAACCATAAACCATAGGATAACGCCATTTAATTGGTTACAAATTTTGTTCAGACATTATAAAACAACTCTATGACCATTAGATTATAAAAGTCAGGTTATCACAGTTGAGACTCAGGAAATACTGCGATTTAAACGGCAATTTAAAACAGTGGTACAACCCCTCTCCCACCACCCTGGTAAACATTCGCTGATCACATACAAATGATTTATAAAATGGTGTCCTAGTGATTGTGGTGTGTGTATTTTAGGGTAGAAAGTGTACGAACACGATGACAGGGATACGTAAAAAAATCTCCAAGCAATCAGCTGAGAGTCGCTTAGTGGCAGTGAGTGTTATACAACCGAAACGTTAGAAAAAAAAATGTTAAGGTGGCTGTAAGCTATAATATAAGGACTAGACTCCAAATAATAAAAGATATATTTACTTATGTTATGATTGGCCACCCAATTAGTTTTTTTGTTTCATTTTAATTACTCTTAGTACAATTAATGACTAATTGTATAGATGGTTCTGTCTTCGAAAAAGTTAGCAATTTTGAATACCTGGGCTACAGTGTGTCTTATAATGCAAGCAACGACTTTGTGAATAAGTTGCACAAGTTCAACCTTATATGCGGAACCATTAGGCGAAGAATTAAGTCATCAAGTGAAGGAACACGCCTAAAATTCTACAAGGTGATGGCTCTTTCCACACTTCTTTATGGGTCTGAGAATTGGACTTAATCCATGCGGCTGAAATGAGATTTCTCAAGTACGCGGCAGGGTATACTCTCCACGATCAGAGAAGGAACACAGATATACGGCAGGAACTAAATATCATGAGTATACTTAACAGGATCGTCCAGTATCGGCTAAAATGATAGGAACATCTTTACCAAATGGATGACTGCCGCATCCCCAAAAACTATAGAACTACAAGCAGAGGGGTCGGAGAGGTGTGGGGCGTCCGAGGAAGCGCTGGAGTGACCAGCTCTAATTTAATTTAATTTAATTTAACGAAATACAAAATTGAATTATAGTAAACAGCAGATCGAATGTGGTAAAGAATGAGTTGATGACTATGCTACATTATAAACGCAATCAAATAATAATTCTATTATAAAAATAAATTATTATAGAAACGGTGAAAAATGATTAAAAATAAAGCTGGCTGTGTAAGGCAACATTACTAACCTGTATTCGTTTCAAAACTGAGCCCGCATCAAGAGCCAAAAAGGTTCGTGTAAGTGCTTTCTCTCTGTTTTCAGGTTTTAATTAATGTGGCTGGGCACAAGGGTAACACGTCAGTGTTTATATGTTCGCTTAGGTCGTATATTTATCTTCCGCGTGTGTATGTGTGTCAGAGGGTGAGCGCGCCCCGAGTATATGCGCGATACTCCAGAGAGTTAAATAAAGTTAATTAAAATAAACAGAACGTGTTTATGATTAAGCCACGGTGACTGTTTTTGCAGTCAACGTACAACAGCATAACGTGAAACAACTTGTCAGGTGTCAGAGCCGTGGCCGCTGCTGCAAAGCACTAACGCTTAACAAGTATGCAAGCGAATGACTTTGACGTAACTGCACAATATTTAAACTAATCCATTAATCATTAAAAACATAATTAGGTTTTAATCTATAACAGCTTCCAAAACAAATATTATATAACTGTTCCAAAATAAATTTATTTTTAATTCTTCGACAATGTTTTTGGTATTTCATATTATTTTTAAGCGTACACGGTCTCATTGTAATGAATTATATAGTCTACCATCACTCACCATCTGATAGATTCAAAAATTTGTTACAGCTCTGTAAAATATAATTATTGTGAAACCCAAAGTATATACTTTCTTTCTAAACGAGCCAAGCCATGTCGCAGTTTGGGGTATGTTTCAAAATAACTTTAGTATGCAGCAAATGATTTTCGTAAAACATGAAGATGTGTCAACAATTTTATATCACAGACCATTATTGATTTTGACATTGATCTCTCAAAAAAACAAAGATGATACGTAATCAATTAATCTGTTACAATTTTATACAAATCTTAAAAATCTTTTTAGGGTTTTAACTAAAAGAGAATTTTATCCAAAATATTTATATAAACTCCAGCTTTGTCGTGTTTATTTGCTAAACTGATAATCGTCATGTTCCTTTTACTTGTAATGATACTTTCAGTGTTTCCAACCTTTCCATGTCCTAAACCACTCCTTAATAAGGTAACAGACGGAGGGACAAAGCTTTGTGGGAAGTAGCAGGAGCTGGCTTAGCTTAGCTGAGCCAATAGGGCAGTGACTAGTAGACTTGTTTGCTAATTGGGCTACCGTGAAGGCGGATTTACAGGAATGTATACGGGCTTCAGCGGGATATTTTTTGTCATGGTTTAGGACTTGAAAGTTTGTGGTTTAGGACTTGAAAATGGTGGAAACACTGAAAGGCCTCTCCGGAACACGTAGCATTTTAGCAAGTAAACAGGACAAAGTTCGAATTACAATGACCGCTAATTCAAATAACAAGATATTAATATAAAGTTGTTTTAGAAAATTAAAAAATTGTTGGACACCAGGGCGAAAAGAAATTATAAAAAATGCAGAACGAAAGAGTTGGAGGTTGTAGATTCAGGTTGTTGGAGGACCTTTGAAGAGACTGCACCCTCCCTATGCCGTGATGTGAAGATGATGATAATTTTTTAAGGACGATGTGAAGATGATGATAATTTTTTAAGGACTGTTTTATATAATTTGTGTTGAAATGAAAGAGGTTGTGAGTTTTTGTTGAACTTGGTTTAAGGTGAGCATGTAAACCTTCTTATTATTCGACCACCGCCTGCGCAAGTTGATATTTACGCTCGGCTTAGCGAGGTTCACAGTGACAGTGCCATATTTCCGCAATCCTTGAAATACAGCCAGCAGTTATTTAAAACAACGCACAAAATATATGTGGTGGGTGGCCGTTATTCGTTCGGTATCTAACGGAATTTATACAAACTGTTTGAAATCCGCAAAAAGCCGTCTGAGCGTAAATCCGTGGGGTGAAACACCTCGGCGGAATAGGACTACAACCCCTTGTGTTTCAAACGCGACGACAGGGGAAAAGAAAAAGGAAATGAGAAAATCAATAAGGACCGCCGACTGAAAAACCAAATAAGGCGATATTCTGGGTGTTTCAATAATGTTTTGCATAACCTGTCTGATACGAACTTTCCAAGCAGGTATATTAAATTTTTAATTTGAAAAGCATTTTTAATAATTTTTGCTTTTTAAAAATAGCACCACGTTTTCATGAACTTATTTTTAGGCAGTATGTAGTACAAGTAAATTATTCATCCTCATCATCATCATGTGAAGGCCATGCTTTATCCATTTACCCAAGTCTCTCCCTCCATCATTATTGTTTTTAAGTCGCAGTCCAATAGGAATTTGTCTCCTTTCCCGTACATTTGATGAACGTTGCTCTTGCTCGCCCTCTTGGTTTTCCCTCCAACAGCTTTCCTTCAAGAAATGTTACTCAAGAATTGATTCTGTCGTAGTACGTACCCTCTAAATTTTGCCTTCTTCTTCTAATCATTTTTAAAAGTGGTCTATCTTCGTTTACTTCTGCAAGGATTGCTCATTGCTTTCCTTATCTATCCAACACGTCCTCGCCGTTCTCCTCCAGACACACAGTTCCATCGCTTCCAGCTTCCTCCTTACTATTTTCCCGACGGTTCACGCCTCACACCCATAAGGTAAGATACTTCAGACAAATGTTTATCCGAACCATTTACTTCCCTCCATAAAATAAATATTAAGTTTGATTAGTTATTGCACTGATAGAATTGTTCCTCGGCTCTTTGGAGAACACTGTTAATACTTGAATGTAGTATCATTTCGTACAGGTCTGCAAGCACTTTTCATTTTCCGACTACTTGTTTCAACAGTTACGGCAGGTATCATAGGTTAGAATTGAGTTGAGGGAACTAAAATGTCTATTCTCACGTAGGCTTCCACAGCTGGTGTCCATTATATTTTGTACGTCTCCTTCTAATATGTACCGTTTTTTATGACAAAAACGTTTTTTATGACAACCTATCATTCATATTAAAAAGAGTATAATTATTTATTTATACAAATTATTTAAATATTGTTACAGTGATACCAGAAAATAAAACTAAAATTGTTTACGAGCAAGATTTAAAAATTGTGTGCAATTTTTTTGAGTATAGTGGGGTAGAAGTGTTTTCATTGAAATGACGATACACCAAAGAGAAAACCATGAGACGTCTGTCCTAGTTCGTGGCGACGTATGAATCTCGAAGTTAGTTCAAATATAGCATACATGTATGTGTGAGAAATGGAAATAAGGGTGCACCTGCTGCACTACTAACCCTCTCCCGTTCCTCACACCCTCAACTAGCAGACCTAGCACATATGTAACGACGCAAAAACACATTAAATTCAAAAAGTTTCAGTAGTATATCAATGCAAATGTAGGTCGCACAGCAGTACTCTTCTATGTGTAAACACACGCACGCGCGCGCGCACACACATTCACACACGTACACAGAAATACTAGTCGGCAATAACAGGTGTTATCGCGAATGTAGACTGTTTCACGAAGTTGCGAAGGAGAATCAAAACACTGATGTGGTTACTTGTTGAACTGCTACCTGTCATGCTCCGGGCGAGGCCTTCAGCGTCTCCACCATTATCAAGTCTTGGTCAGTGAATTAATTCGGCTTGTCATTAACGGACAAGTTTATACCTCAAACGTAGGATAAAACTAATGATTTAAGACTTTTCTTAAAACAGATTTCACTCTTCCTGTGGTATTAAACAGACATAATTAATTATCACGTTTCTGACATCTGTAATATCAGGTTTATGAAATAAGTACAAAAAAATAAAATAAAAAAATCTTGGTTTAGGACTTGATAATGGTGGAGACACTGAAAGACCTCGTCCGGAGTATGACAGGATACGGTTCAGCAAGTAAGTACGATAAAGTTACAATTACAGGGACTGCTAGTTCAAATAACAAAGTAAAATTAATTATGATTTTTATGACTTGTTTTGTCTCAGATAATCGTAGAACCAAAAGGTAGTCAATGAGTTTCTTATTGTATGGTAATGTTAACTGAAATAGTAAAACAATTTTGGATATGTTAATGTTAAATAACCAATAAACTTAGTCCAATATAAAATAACACAAATCTACAGTGGAATAATTTCGAATAATATTATCCTGTCACGTACAAATTAGCAAAGATATTTTTTCATCTCAGTCATCCTTTAGCCAAAGACGAAATAAAAACAATTGTCAAGAGTTAAATTCATAGCCGACACAAACGTTTGAACAAACATGCTAGCAACTAAACTACACTCTTTAAACCAGCAGAAATGTGAACTCACAATGCAAACGTTTGGTGAACGACATTACATATTCATATAAATATAAGTAAGTGACTAAATTGGGCTTGACATTAATGGACAAGTTTATCTCAAACGTTCCTAAAAACCAATTATTTAAGACTTTTCTTAAAACAGGTTTCCCACATCTTGCGGTATTAAACAAACATTGTGAATTCTCACGTTTCTAATATTTATAATATTAAGTTTATGAAACACAGAATCGTTTCAATATTTTAAAAGAAATCATTTTTATCCAAATGATAATATATCTGATCTTTCCACCTTATCCAACTTGCATTACTTTCCACTCAAACTCTGTAATTCAATAATGTATATAACGACACACACACACACACACACACACACACACACACACACACACACACACACACACACACACACACACACGTACACTTCAGACCGCTAATGGAACACGAGATATTGTGTATTGTATAAAATATAGGTCACATAACAATACGGTCACATAATTTACGTTAATATATGCTGAAAACTCGTAATTCACAAATTTATAGTTCCCTCGTTACTGGAATGTGTGTTCGCGGTGCGGTCGATAGAAGCTGTGCCCCATTGTGAGGCGAACAATGAACATAGTTTCTCACTTAATGATGACTAATGCGGGCAACAGAACACACTGAGTAAAATATGTTTCCATGCTGTCCAATGTTTACTAATATGCAGGATCCAAAACTGTCTACCTTCAAAATAAAAATTGTATTTCATTTTAGAAATCGGCAGTGTTCAGTTCTTCAGTCCGATATGATTTTCTAATTTCTACCACATTACCGTCGTTAACATCTATACTTCTCGTTCTTCTTTCCTTTTACAATGAAAACTGGGCTCAAGTTCACCACTTCCAGCAGATATATCTAATTACCCTACTACGAGTTTGTCTAAAATGTAAAATGAGTTCCAAGTTTTTTCTCAATAAACGTGAATACAAGAAGCCGCAGTAAATAGTAGCTAACAGATATACCGTCCGAGCGTGCAATTACCCTCCGGGGAAAACCATTGTTGAGTACCTGATGGCATAGCGTGGTGCGAGCCAATCGTACACCATCTTTATTGTGATTGGCTCATGGTGTAGTTTCTACCTGAACACTATTCGGATTAGCTGATGGTGTCATTTTTACTTGTACGCGGGACTTTGTTGAATTTACAAATTTATAAGTACACGTAGGTTTAAAATTCCACTGATGATGGCAGCCATTGGAGCTGTTGAAACGTTTGGTATGGCAATAAACCATGGACCACGGCCAAACAGCCCGGATAATTTTAATCATACAATTGTTAATTGTGATTCATTAAAACTGGTGATCAGTGACTTAATTGGTGTCTTCATTATTTGTTTTCCACTGCACCATACGACGATCAGTAGATCGTCGTAACAGTAAGGAACAGATTGTTGGTGAAGTAAGTTGTAATTTGTAGGAGGAGATGTAACGGAAAGCACAGTGAAGATCGGGGATATATTTTTACCTCGTAGACGTATTTTGTCTGTACGACCAGTGTTACAATATCACGTTTCGTTTCATCATAAAACACAGTTAATCTGTACTAGCGATAAAACAAGACAAAGCACAAGGTTTAAGTTTTATAAGACAATTGCAATACTCACGTTGATTTATGCAAGTTAGGCGTGGGTCATGCCAAAAATGGAAAGCGGTAAGATTCAGAGTACTGAAACGCAGTTTCTTCAAAATTCTTTAAAATATACATTGCAATTAGAATAATGAATGAAGGATGTGTCCCAGCAGAACTGGAAGTAAAGGATATAAATAAAATTATTTCAATTTACAGAAGACAATTTTGGGATCATCTGCAAAGGATGACAGAGGATCGATTCCCGAAAGCGGCACTGAACTATAAAGCCATTGGTAGAAGAGATGTGCGTCGTTCGAGGATGAGATGGGCGCCGGAACAGGTTTGTATAAACTAATCCTTGATGAGGAAAAGTAGAAGAAGATCTGTACTAGCAACGCCGGCTGTCTTAGAGTGATGCCGATTGACCTTCTCCCCATGGAACGTAAGATCGTCTTCCAGGAAGTAAGAGGTAGGTGGTGAAGCTGCACACCGAGAGGCTCAAAGCTAGATGCTGGGAGGAAATTTGGGAGCAAGAATACCGAGGTTGCTGAACAAGAAGGCTTACCAAGCAGGTGCAGTAGTGGGCGGAGATCGACTATTATCTCATCCAGTTTCTGACTGGACACGGGTATTCTTGATCTTACCTAAAGAAAGTTGGAAAGGCCGAGTCACCAGAGTGCCTGTACTGCTAGAAAGCCGGGGACGATGCCACCCATAAATTCTTCGTCTGCTGCAGATGGGAGGCAACACAGAAGATCGTTAAAAGATGATATTAAGCAGGAGATCTCCCCGGATTACATAGTTGAAGCGAAGCTTCAATGCAAGGACACCTGGAACTCTGTGGCTCTCTTCGCAAAAGAGATTCTATGGAGAAAGAAGATTTTGACAATACAATTATAGAAGATTATCAAGTTAAAATGTGAACCCTACAGATGAAGAACACTAGGCCTAGCCCGAAGCAGTGTGTCAAACAGTTCCAGACTAGTGTACTAGAAGAGGAAAGGTAGGTTGTTTTTTTTTTTAGTGAGTCGGGTATAATACTCAAACCCACATACCCCATAATTGTGAGCCCTCACGGACATTTTTAAAGCAAATTTTTCCACCTGCCGTAGTAAAAAATGAAAAGCTGTTCTAGTACACGGTGTCTGACAAATCATGTTAGGTAAATATTGTTATCAAACCTGTTCATGTGTCTGTTGTGATGACGTATCGTTTCACTTTTGCCTATTCAAATTATAATCCACAGAATTGAAACGTAATATGCATATTTGTATTACAGACTCGTGAGTCACGAGAGAATCCCTGCTATATTGTCGAGACCATTAACATCAGCAATATATTCAGTAAGCTGGTTGCATTATCGGAGCGCGGTGTTACATTTTGCAAATGTGAACAGTTTAACAACAGGATTCGTACGGTAATCACGACCAATTGTCGACTTCGGTTTGACAATATACACGAGTTCTCTGTTAAGCATATTATTTGTTATATCTCTCGTACATGTGTCCAGCGAAATTTACTGGTATTAGTTTGGTACAGTAACTGTGGATAATACTTGCGTTGCCTAACGAATACGAGCAAATTTATACGGCTCTCAGTTCACGAGGTACAGTTGAAAAATTCGCGGAGCGACATGTATAGCTTAACGGCAGAACTAAACTTTTTCGTGTGTTGTAAGATTTATATTTCGTATAAACGCCTGTTAATTTCGAAATATATCTGTCAATTTATTCATTACTTGCCACCTGTTTGAAATTTACGTGTTATGGGTGTTTTCAAAAATGGACAAAAACACAAAATCTTTGTTCAAAATAGTCTAACGCCAATGGAAGTCCACAACGAAATGTTAAATGTGGTAGGAGAAGCTTCGGCTTTAAAACCATCGTTTCTAAGTGAGCATTGGAGTTTAAACGTACCCATACGAACTATACAGGTGAATCATTATCAGACGGTAACCAAGTCACAGATTTAATTATCTTATTAATTTACCTTATTTCCGTCTTGTGACTTATTTTTCCTGTTGTAGGTTACTTTTGACGCGTTTCGGAGCTCTTCAATGCTCCATCTTCAGAAAATCCGTTGCTTAGACTTCGTCACGTTAATATTAAAATCTGGTATTGAAAACATATGCACAACACTAAACATGTATACATTTACACAATGGTCATATATATGAAACTACATAGTTCGGGTAGTTTACCAGGCATTCAAATTTAATTTACCAGCCATTCAAATCTGAACCCGACAATGTTTTGAACGAGCAACTGGACTTTAGATCGCACTATCTATACGATACAATCTTAAATAGAACTAAGAGACACAGTGTAATTGGTACCGGACAGTCTAACATGTGACAGTGTTGGGTGCACCCGAACTATGTAGTTTCATATATGTGACCGTTGTGTAAATTTATACATGTTTAGTGTTGTGCATATGTTTTCAATACCAGATTTTAATATTAACGTGGCGAAGTCTAAGCAACGGATTTTCTGAAGATGGAGCATTGAAGAGCTCCGAAACGCGTCAAAAGTAACCTACAACAGGAAAAATAAGTCACAAGACGGAAATAAGGTAAATTAATAAGATAATACAAAGATGATCCATGGACAGACGCCCCAAAAAGCGAACAACTCAAAATGCGGCACCCAGCTTGCACAAACGTTTTGCAAGTTCTTCACTTAAAATATGGTAGGGCCTACACACACTCATGAGAGATGCCTATGATCTGAGCAATGTCATCTATTCTCAATCGCGATCAACATGGTGTATGAAATCTTTAATAGTGTCTGGAACGATTGCACCTTTTTTGGCGATCCCTCCCTACAGGCATCATCATCAGTCCTCACACGACCACGTTTAAATTTGAGTACCCACTTACAAATCGTTGTTTTTGAAGTCGTAAAAGAAAAATTCGTTATCACGTTAGCATCTCCTAATACAGAGTGGCGCAGGGAAACGGGAAAATTTTAAATAATTAGAAAAAATGAAGGAACGTTAAAAAACTTTATTTGAGGTTCAAAATATGTTCTACAAGACTGGAAATTACATTAGGTATTACTTTTTAAAAATTAAATCAGTTAAATGCTGCTCATTTTGCCGTACACATTCAGTAAGTCGTTTTGTAGGTTTTGCACAGCGCGGCGCAATGTGTCACCTGGGATTTTGGCGATTTCCTGTTCAATCTGTGTCTTGAGCTGAGCAAGGGTTCTTGGTCTAGTCTGGTACACGATGTTCTTCAGATGTCCCCATAAAAAGAAGTCACAGACTGAAAGGTCTGGAGATCGGGGCGGCCAAGCGATGTTAGCATTCTTTGAAATTATGCAATCCCTAAACAAACGTTTTACTGCTGCCATAGACTGTCTGGCAGTGTGTGAGGTGGCTCCATCCTGTTGAAACCAGGTGTGCTGAATATCAAGATTTGGAAAAGTATGGAGTCTTGGAGCCAAAAATGTCTCTAGCATGTTGACATAACGTTCAGACGTCACAGTGGCAGCAGTGACTCGTTCATCTTCAAAAAATTAAGGGCCTATCACCCCATGACACGACACTGCACAACATACGGTAACTTTGGTACTATGTAATGGACGCTGGTGAAGCTGAGCAGGGTTTCCTTGAGCCCAGTAACGGAAATTCTGCTTATACACGTATCCACTTAAGTGAAAATGGGCTTCATCGGACATCCAAATGTTTTGAATAAACTTAGCATCATCATTGATTTTAGCCAACAATTGTTCACAAATTCGCAGGCGCAATACACAATCATTAGGATTCGGTTGTTGCACAATCTGAAGTTTGTACGGATGAAATTAAAGTTCATGGAGTATTCTTTGAAAGCTCCGACGTCCGAGCTGCAATAACGAGGCAATATTTCGCACCGAACGACGAGGACTCCTTAAGATGGGAGCTCGCACGGCATCAATGTTTTCTGGGGTACGTACAGACCGTACACCTCCACTAGGATTTTTCTTCAAAGCTGAACCAGTCTCTTCAAAATTACGAAGCCACGTTTCGATTGCGTGTAACGAAGGAACTTGACCGCGGGGCGGGATCTGATAGTGGCGCCGAAACTCTCGTTGTGCAGCTGTCAAACATTCACCATGTCGGTAAAACGCCCTTACGGCGACCGGACCGCACGCTCTCACCGCTCCACTGCTCCATGGTAACTAAATGTCCGTTACTGCTAGACAGACAGTTTCACTTCTGCTACATCTACAGGGCTGCCAACATCAACTTCAAATTTTCCCGTTTTCCTGCGCCAACCAGTATATTGATCATTTCTTTGTAAATTTACATTGGAACTAGACTTTTTTAACGAACAATTCAATCACGGCACGATTGATTTGTCCACATTTCAAAACACGCGTTGCGCGCAAATTTCGAACAGCCGGTATACAATGAATAAATTGACAGGTAGATTTTGAAAATTGACAGGTGTTTACAAGAAGTATGAATCTTACAACTCACGAAAAATTTTAGTTCTACCGCTAAGCTACAGATGTCGCTACGCGAACTTTTCAACTAACCCTCGTATGTCGTGCGCACAGTACCAACTGCAATAAATGGATATTTAATGCCAATTGAACGTCAGGTTTACAACACTTCATATGAATTAGAATTTATCAAACGTGCAAAGTTAAGATCAACTGAAATGAGGCTTTCACGGCCGGCTTCAATGTTATGAGAACTTTTGCTTGCCGGTCTATAAGGCCGTGGTTTAAGGTTGTTTGGTGCAAACGTTTCGGCCGTGCTTTCGACGCTATCTTTGAATATTACGTTAGACCTATGTTGTTATACAATAATTCCTTTGTGCAGTTTAATGTAGATATTGGTCCACTTTTGATAAAAAGATATGAATGCTACTATGAAAGAACCAGTATTTGGAATTTCTCTGCATAATAACTGGCGTGAATCTGTCTGGAAGCCAAAATCTCAAGAGAAATTAAAAACCGGCCAAGGCGTGTGTCCGTAGAAGAAAAAGAAGTTTTCAAGTTACAGTCTCTGTAAAAATTTTGTCTGCGCTATCTCTCCAGAGAAAATATTGAATTTCGTTTTTACTTTTAATTACCTCATTGTAAATATATATTGTCGTTGGTTTAACTTTCCAAGATTAGACACTATTATTTAGTTGTGTATCTGTCTCGTAATTAGTCGCCTTAGACTATTTTTATATTCAATTCGAAGTCTGAAAACAATGTGGGTTTTATTCTTTCTTTATATTGTGATACTGTTCATGCTATTGGTTGCACATTTCATACTGTTGTTTTGTATATTTGTTTTTTCTATATTTTAATTACTTACTTTATGTTGTTACGACATCACAGAAAAATCTACGTGTTTGTCGAATGTGCCAGAAGAATCTCGATGTAACGCGTGTGGCGTACGTGCTTGTCGACGCATTTTCGAGAGGTTTCTCGAAGGCGGCAGCCGCGCGGACTGTGTCAAGGCCACAGTTTAATTACGTAGTTCACACGAGCGCTAAGACGTAATTAGGAACTTTTGGTGTGTGAGCGCAGGTATAAATACATGGCAGCAGCGGCCTTAAGTTTCAGTTTTTAGTGCGATCTATTGACAGTGCGGTTCGAGAGTTATAGTAGCGACATTACTGTGCGCGTTCAAGTGGTTATTAGTTAAGAATGGTGTTTTATAATCGGACGGTATAATTGTAATACAATTGTGTTTAATTCAGTGGACATTTTATTGCGTGTGATCAATTTTCATTTGAATTGTTGTAGAGACTGTGTTGTTGATTACGAACTGTTTAACTGTAAAAATAAAGGTGTGATTAGTGAATTAATTGGTGTCTTGTACTTATTTTGTTTCCACTGCACCTACGACGATCGAGTAGCCCGTCGTAAGAATATATATATACAATCTGTTTGCAAAGATCTGTAAGCAATTCTAAAAAATGTGTGGTAGAACATGGAGACAGAGAGCAATATTGTCTTCTTCTTCTTCTCCTCTTCAAGGATTAGGTTATATAAACCTGTTCCGGCCCCCATCTCATCCCCGGACGACCCACGTCTCATCTACCAATGGCTTTGTAGTTCAATATCCCTTTCGGCAATGGATCTTTTGACAACATTTGGAGATGATGCCACCATTGTTTTCTGTAAATTGAAATAATTTCATTTATGTCCTTTACTTCGAGTTTTACTATATCTTCATTTTGTATTCTATCTTGCAATGTATAATTTAAATTATTTTCAAGAAACTGCGTTTTCAGCAACCTGAATCTTGCCGTTTTCCATTTTTGTCATGACCCACGCCCAACTTGCATAAATCAATGTGGGTATTGCAATTGTCTTATACAATTTACTTTTTGTGCTGAGTTTTGTTTTATTTCCAAAATTTATATGAATCGTACCACAAATATTGCTAAATTTATTTATCTTCTCTATTATATCGTATTCTGATTCATAGCTTACTGCTCAGTCGAGATATTTGAAACTGCTCACTTGTTCTAAAGTGCTGTTGTTTATAACTATCTCAGTCCTCACTGGACATTTACCTTTAAATACGTAATTTGGTCTTTCGTACTGAAATTGTCAGTGCGTACTCTCTTGTCACTTCTTGTAATTGAAACATAGCACTTTGTAAATGTTCCTTATTTTCTGGAATGAAAACTATGTCATCCTCATACAACAAGGAGACAATACAAATTGATTTGTTAAGCTGTATTCCCGAAGTCACTCTGTATTTCTATGCTATCAACATGACATCAATGTATATATTAAACAAGGTTGGAGAAACACAGCATCATTGGCTAAATCTCTTGTTTGTTGGAATGTCACCTGAGAGCCTAGCATTTAGATCCAAGGCTACAGATGTACTTATATAAAGGATCTTAACTGAATTTATTAAATGCTGCGGATATCCTCTTCTATCAATAACATTCCTTAACGTTTGATGGTGTACATTAATGCTTTTCCAGATCAACAAAAGCAATATGCGTTTCCTGGTTATACTCCCGCCTTTTTGCTATCACGTGTCATAATAAAGAAAATGCATCCACAGTCGACCTACCCTTTCTAAAACCCATTTGATCTTCAAGGAGTAGTGCATCTGTAATGACTCTTATTCTCTGATTAAGAATTCTTGTTTATATTTTGTGCATTGAGTCCAGCAAACTTATTCCTCTGTAATTATTTGAATTTCGTCTGTGGTTTTGTATACTTGATTAATTTTACTTAATTTTTATATATACAATCTGTTTGCAAAGATCTGTAAGTAATGCTGAAGAAAGTGTAGTAGAATGTAAAGTCAGAAACTAATATTAGTCTCTGGAGCAGAGGAGACAGATTCGCCCACCCAATGTGTTGCCGCTGTATAAACCGGCAAAACGCTCAGTTAGCAGCTACGTTTGTTTTCAGAACTAACGTGCAGTAGTTACTAAATACCTATTTGTGTTTTGTTCGTTTAATAATGTGTTTCTCTGTTAGTTTTTATTATTTTTAATTCGATTATTTGTGTCCTGATTTATTCTGTGTAAACATAATGAAGTCAGATTCCGTTGAACCGGGACACTTTTCTTCTGACAGCAAATGATAGAAAATACTCTAAAAAAATATTTTGGCTGTAAAAAAACACTTGATACTAGATAAAAATTTGAATTAAATTTTAGGCTAAGTTTTAGGCCTGTCACAACCGGCAACAGCTGTTATGTACCCACGCTACGCCAGTGGTTTATACATTGTTTTAGAAAAAAGTACACATTAACAAAACACAGTGTACATTATTAACCATAAACAAATAAATAAATAGAACTATTACATTAACGACTCGAAAACAAAGTTTTTTATGAGTAAAAAAATAAAGTTTTACCTTACAACCTGAACCGGTTTTCACTTTTAAAAAGCTTCTTCAGAAGTTCTTATGTTTATATGTTCTTTTAGATATTCAGATGTTCTTTTCAAACTTTATGTTTTTACTCATAAAAACTTTGTGTTCCGATTCGTTAATGTAATAGTTGTATTTAGTTAAGTAACGGACACGTCATGGACAACGAAATCCATGAAAGAAAGAAAATTAGCACTTTTTATTTGCAAGTTGCAAAATCTCTCCCTCTCTTTCCCTCTCACCCCATCGCCCTTTCTCTATTTATGCACCTAAGCATTCAAAGATTTTCAACGAAACCGAAACATCGAAGCATGATAATGTTTTTAGGCTTTTGATACGTATAATGTGGATTACGTTTGGTGGATTACGTAAATAATTTCCAAACCACAGACGATCACGAACAGAGCATGTAAAACCAAATTTATTCTCACTAAAACGTTTGCTAAACTCAATGTCAGCAGCGATTATTTCCGTCTTGATGCGTTTACATATCAAATTTCTAGACTGTGGGGAATCGAAAGTGTGGAACCGTTACGTTTTTCGATGATGTTTTTGTGGAATGACGCCCAGCCTAAAAACATTATCTGGTTGAAAACATTATCATGTTAAAATAGTTTCAGACGACCACAAAAGCAACGGACGGATCTGTTTTCACCATTCGGGACAACGCCTTTTATTTAACTCTTAACATTGAAAATGATGACGCTTATGATGGTGATGTTAATGACGATGATGATAATGACGATGTTGTTGATATACGAGTGACTGATTTCCTTTTAGTGTAGTGTATAAGAAGCTCTGAGACACGTGTGTGTTCTAGTTAAGAGCAATGTAGCGACTCTGTCTTGTCCTACAAACTGTTACCCTTGTACGCTACACACAGCTGCGCAAACACTGTCTGCTGTACACGTCTGGAGTAGCAGCGCTATCTAACGCTGACTGCCTCAAACCACTGGTAATGCGCACGTGTCGAGACACAATGAACAAACAGTATGTTAGCAAATTACTGAAATTACTGAACCGGCATAGATTGCAGGCAGGCAAATAGTAGATGTCCATGTGGAGCTCTGTAATGATGTTAATAATTTGATAAAAGAGAGGAAACTTAAACAGGTTGAATTGGAGTGAACTATGGTCAATAATAGCAAAGAAAGGGATCCCACAACATCTAATTAGAGCAATACAGAGCCTTTATGTAAATAATAAAATATTAATTGAAGCAGGGAAACGGAGAACAGCTCCTAGAGTTGGTCTGATCAGTTGTGGTGTACAACAAAGGTGTTGTCCATTATCAACTTCTCTTTTATTTATATATTGACGATGTTATACAAAACTGGCAGATGTGTCTTCCAGAACATTTTATCATTGGTCACTCTACAGTTGACACTCTGAGAGTGGGCTACAAAACGTTTGCGACCGTGTCGCTGTTATATAGCAACCGACCACGGGTTTACAGGCTGATTTTTAATCGTTTTGATAACAGCAGACACAATGTTGCTCACCGCTATTTAAAAACCTCCCGATTAGCCATTTCCGGCTTCACACCTCACCATCAGATCTGATATCTCCGATCCGATGATAAACTTACATTTCCAGTTTTGTTAGTTTTATTAGCAGCTATCTTAACACCAACATTGTCAGTACTTGTTGCCACACTACTAAAACTTCGTTCTTGACGAGGCCTTTCGGTGCCTCCACCACAAATACGAAGTATTTAGCAGTGTGGAATATGTAGTGACAAAGTTGGCGATGATAAGCTGTGAAGCTTGAAAGGGCAAACTTGGGTTTTATTTCTATAGTGGTGAGCAACATTGTAATTTCAGTTTCTGCTTCGCTAACACAGTTTATTGCTTAAAAAAATTAAATTTTAACTAGTCGCCAAGTTTTGAAATAAAACATGCAGTAATTTTGCAGTCAAATTTTTAAATTCAAATTCAACTAATTAAAAATGTTTTGTCAAATATGTTTACAAATATAACTCTTACACAGGATGAAAGTGTACACCTGTTGTTTAAGACGATCGCTCTCATTACGAGGTGTAATCAGAAAGTTCATTCAGTTCTTCTTTATTTTAAAACTTACGCTTTTATTAATTGACACTTCAATGTAGTCTCAGACGAATTGCGGTCTTTAAAATATTTCAAGCATGTACTTTTTGGTACAGCCTTTTGCTCGCTTTTACGTCTTCAGAGGTCGCGGAACCTTGTTATTTCGTAAACATTATTACTATCAAATGGAGAAAAGATCGCGTTGGGACACATTTGGTGAATACGACACTTACCGTCTCTTCATTATAGCGTTTTCTTTTGCCTAGCCTAGCAAAATTATTAAAACGCAATGACGTGCGTCCAGACCCATTATCGGACTACATTTTTCATAAATTATTCTTCCTTAAATCTGGTCGTTATCTACAAATAGCTTCTTACAAATGGCAAAAATGTCCAAACAGCGCTCTTTAATTACCACTGGGCTTAGTGATGAAATATTATGGAATACAAAAACATAATTTTCATCTGACAGTCTCAATCGTCAACTCATTTACGGCAGTCTTTGAAGCATGTAAACCGCTTGCTCACGCACATCAGTCTCGCCAGAAGCCTTTTGAACACGTTTACCAGGACAGAGCAGTATATCTCATAGTTTACAAAAAATTTAATCCATGTTCTTCAATCTTGCATTGTAGAATGACTTAAAAAATTTCCTAGTACAATTAAAGACGATTTACTGAATTATCTGTGAAATCTACCTCTGAATTAAGTAGAGCTAATATTTTAGTCGATTTTCACTAACATGTGTACTAACAATACACAAAAAACAATTTTCTAATGGGACAGTTGTAGCCGTGGAAATTTGCAAAATTGCACGAACGTTTTGATCTAACCTCATATGTTTGTGTCTAAATATTATTTTTGGTTGACTTATTTCGATTAAAATCCATTCGAAACGCAGTATGCAGCTTTGCATTACCAACTAATAGATCACTAGACAGAGATTCTCTGCTGTACTGTGTAAATCGTTAACATCAGCAAGCAGTGCATGCAACAGTAATCCTCCGGTTGCATTATCAGCGGCGCAGTGTTTCATTTCTCCAATGTAAACAGTTCAGGCCGCCATAATCACGACCCATTGTCGCGTTTAGCTTCGATACGGCACATCATACTGATTCTGTGCATTAAACGTATTTATTTTATGCAAATTGTGGATGAAAAGCACAGTTTGTCCCCGTATTAACTAGTTTTACTAATTAAAGTTAACACCAGCTTTGTATGGACCACAAAATACCATGACAGTGGACTAATTGTCGGATTATCTTTGCCTGGAATATTATCTAAAATATAAGGGTGTATGTCGATTCAATTTATAATCTAATTTATACGTTATGTAATTTATGTTATGCAAATTAAATCATGTTTTGTTTAAACTGATTGTACTATTGGGTAACCAATCACACTTCTTCATACCGTTGAATGTGTTATATATAATACTAATAAAAACAAATTACTTTTATAAGTAAATTTTTCTCGTTTTTTACCATTATATTTGTACCAGAGTAAATGGATAGTCAGCGTATGCCAACAACATTTTTGGAGGGTGCAGGACTGCTTTCATAAGATCAGAAAGAGGGGCCGATCTAGGATAAGGTGTATGGATGATGTGCTAGAAGATCTCAGAAGAATAGATGCGAGGATTACACTCAGATGGGAATGGACAGGAGACTTTAATGTTCTCAGATGGGATCTCAGAAGGGAGGGATCAGGAGAGATCTCAGAAGAATAGATATGAGGGTTACACTGAGATGGGAATGGACAGGAGACCTTAATGTTGGAAGCTAGGGCTCACGTTGGGCTGAAAAAGAAGAAGAACTACATTTGCGTTTCACGCATTTAATAATTACCTTCAAAGGTTTCAATATCAATGTTATATTTAAAATATACTGTAAATTATAATATTGTATGAATTGTGTTCTGAGGTATTATAAATTTCTTGATGCATTTAAGGAAAACAATATGTATGAAAGGCAATTACTTTGATGATGTAAAACAAACTGTTTTAACTCCTTCACACATAACACACATGCGCCCGCGCACACACACACATGCACACACAATTTTAATCAATTAATTGATTTGTTGTGTTTGATATTTTCTCTTGTATCGATACAGGTCCTGATGATGACAACAAATAATGTCGAAACGTCGATACAAATAATTTAAAATTTGTTATACTTTTTTCACTGATCCTCGCAAACCCTTCATCGTTAAAAAATATGTACATTAAATAATTAGTAGAAATAATTCTATTATTGTGTTTTATTTTTGGGTCCTCCAGTCTTTCGACTGGTTTGCACCCTCCCCGCATATACCCGTGGTGTTACGGAGTCCCTCACAGATATATGGGAACTACAGTTAAACGCCGACTCCGAACGGCATAGTTGGGGAGGGTTTATACTAGCCAGGATACCTTTCCCTTGTGTGCCATCGCCTTGCGAGGGGGAACGGTCGTATCTAAATCAGATGGGTCCGGCGGGAATCGAACCCGCGCCGACAGCGTAGCAGCGCCACACGCTAGTCACTACGCCACGACCGCTCCGTTTATTATATAAAATTAAATAATTGTTTTATTAGTTTTTCTTGATAAAGTAATTTTTATTTTATTAGAAAGTTCAATACTTTACCTGTAAATAAAGTTTGGTTTGCTTAAAAATTTATAATTTTCTCTTTTGAAGAATTTAGTCAAATTTTCAAGGACGTACGTTAACGAAATGTACATAAATACATAGATGGCAGTGGCAACAAACATTATTTCTTCTATAAAGAGAGAATATGTTACCAACGAGGCCAACACTATTTAGGTAGTAGGGAATTCCATTAAGACACTAAATACATTTGTGGTGACGGAGTTATCATGCAATGTAACAATGTACGACAAAGTTTAAGAGGCACGTAAATATTAGATTACAAGGACACAGTGTTTCAGCCTGGTCAATAACTTGTTTTACTGGTTAATAAACATAATTTACAAAGGGTCATGCTAACCTTAGCCAAAGGGTCTCAGCTCCCTCTCCTAATTATTACACGTTGACCATTAGCAATATATCTTAACTAATGACCTTCAAGTGGGGCTGGAAATACGATACTGAAATCACAGCTTCATCTCATAATACTTATAATGTCATGTTCGTTAATCATTTTCAGTCATCAGTATTTTGTTTGATAGTAATACGCAGACAATGAAAACTCAGTTCCATTTCAACGGTGTCGCACAATAGTATCTGGAAACATTTTATATGTATTTCTGATTAAAAAAAATTATCATCACCATTTTCACAAGACGGTAAGGTGCTGTCAGATCTGCCTTCAAAGATCTTCCAACCATCTCTTCCTGGGTCTACCCACACACCTGTGACCTGTAAATTTTTATTTCCAGAATTGTTTGGCCAGTCTGGAATCTGACATTTTTCCTATCGTTGCTTGTAGTTTTTTAATTTCTTATTCAAGTTGAAACCTTGTAACTCCTCTTTTATGACCTCTTTCTTTGTACGGTAAAGCTCAGAAGACTGTTTAACTCCTCACAAGAACGTCAATTCCAAGGCCTGTATTTTACTCTTTTGTTTCTTGGTCGTTGTCCATAATTCACACCCATAGAACAGTAGCCTACGGAAACTGCTATTACTTTGTGAAACTTAAGTTTGTGTCTCAACATACCTTGTTTTTAGAAATATGGTTCTTTGTCCCACAAATCGTATGGAATTTACCTAACTTAACATCAATGTCATAGCATCGATTCCTATCATAGCCAATATCATTTCCAAATTACATAGCCAATAACAATTTAAATGGATCACCTGTTCTAGAATTCGATTATATTAATCATCATCATCAAACCAAAGATTAAACCACGGATGGTTTGTTCCGGTCTCGAATAGGCAAAGATTAGACCTGGTCACTCCAGCGCCTCCTCGCACGCCACGATTATATTAATTATTATATTAATCATTATTATTGTGCTTATTGGTTCCTTTATTTTAAACCCTGTTAATCCATAACAGTGCGAATCTATACCGGACGTTTGATAAACATACTTGGTGGAAGGCAGCAGTAGACACCAGTATCAAGTTAGGACGTAAGAGAAATGATCCTGGACCGGCTTATTTTTGGAGTATTACTGGCGGGAATCTAGTTGGATTTGTCGACTGCAATACTGCGTCCTATTGTTATAGGATTACATTTTGTTGCTGTTTTGCAGTTGGGTGTTGCGGTATCAGAGGCTAGGCGAAGGCAACGCTGAATAAAAATTACCGGGAGTCATTGCCCGGGGGGGGGGGGTAACATTTCCACACGGCTTACCCATCTGTAGGCTGGTACCCTATAATGGGGAAATTAATTTAATTTACTCACAATTTTGAAAGGGTTTCACAAAATTGGTTAATTGCTCGGGTGGTGTCTATTTTTAGGAATGTAAAACGGACTGACTGTAATAACTGTAGGAGTATATGTTTGGTTGATACTGGGTACAGAAAAGTAATGTTTTACTGTAATTTAAACGAAATTAGTACTTAGTTTTTGTGTGTAGGAAAGGGAACGACAAGTTAAAAAAGAATAAACCTTTCTGTGAAAAATTATTTACCAAAATACAAGTGCTATCTATTGTCAATTGTTAAGCCAGAACGTCTTATAAGATATTTTGTTACCTAAATATTGCCACTAATATTTATTAAATAAATAAAACCATAACATGGTATGTAAATGATTTGGTACGCGCACTATTACTGTCACTCTTTCTCTTACGATGCCTTTGTACATCATTACAGTCAATTAAGCTTTGTAAGTACAAGTCTTGTTGGTCTTTACTAGCAATATGTAAAAAACGTGTTACGATTTCTACCCGATCATCTTCTGATACAGAGTTAAAACACTTCAATTTACAGGAACATAGCTCACCAGTTGTTTTTGCAGGCACTACTTTACCTACATGATTGAAATGCTCGATACCTTTCAATTTAGCTCGTTTTATTACATTTCGTTTATAGTTAATAGAATTATTTCCTCGCTTTTTAGGTTCACGTGCAGCATTTTCTAGTTCTGAACTCATTTTTGATAAACGTTTGTATAATTTACTCGTAGAAGTTGTAAAACTTTTAAAACTTACCTAACTAACCTATACACACAAAAGTACAACATAACCAACACAATAATACGTGGAATACTGTCAGCTGCTTTAATATAACATTTTGTTCTGATTTCATCAGGTTAGCCAACCTATGATTTAGTGCAAAAACAACCTTAGTCCAGGACTTGGGTTGTTTTTACACTCACTCGTAATAACAGCTGTCGGTTTGTGTATGTCATAGTAGTGCTATAAGGTTGTTTTCGCGCTCATTCCATTGGTATACTCGTACATTTACTCGCTATCAAAATGGTAAAAAGTGAAAATGGCCAAAAATTGGACTTAGGTTGTTTTTGCAATCAGCGATTCATTTGTTCGTTAAATGACTAAAACGTATGTGCTATATTTGAGACCTCTTTACATTTTGGATCTCTTAAAATAGACGCATTCTTTGTGTATGCACCTCCATATTGATTTTGACGTTTTATTGTTATTGTATTGGACATGAGTACGCAATCTTCATGCTGTCGATTCCTTTTTGGAATAGTTTATAAGATATTGTATGCAATAAGTATAAAATATTGAACACACTTACCTTAATTTGTGTGTTCCGCAGGCGAATAGAGACGTTGAAACTTCTGAAAGAGAAAAAAAAAACATAAATATTAATGCTTTGCTATATTTTTGGAATAGATCGTTTTAAAAACTTACATTAACGTTTTAGAAATAACATTTAAATAGTATAACAATAGGCGACGCAGTGCAGTTCACTTAATAGCATTGTACGTTAAGATAAGCATGAATATTGCCTGCATGTGTATATCCTGGATATATGAAGGCTTCAGGCCACAAACAGTCAACGCTCGTTTATCTTAAACAACAGCGTTACGCCTGCGCTACACGCAATTAGCGTAGTACCATTGCAATACTGTCTACGCAATATATATCAGGAGCTGGGAGTAGAAAGGGCGATTATCAAAATCATGGTGTTGGGAAATCGCGTTTAAAGTTTGTGAATACTCTCAGGATAGAAAGGGCGATTATGTATTTCAGTATTAAAAAACATAGATTCTAATTAGTTTACACTTTTATTTTTAAATAATTAATGATATGTAAAATAAAAAAATTATAATATGAAAAGAAAAACTTTTAAGATTATTCTAAAATTTAAATTAATCAAATGAAAATTCGAAATGTTGATGAATGGTATACTTAACACTAGATACTAATATCAAATTCTTATCACATTACATACTACTGTGTAAAAAATGTAGTATTGAGCATTGCACGTCAGTTTAGGTGTTGATAACTTGCTGAAGATCCAAATTTTTTCTCTCCATTTTATAAAAAAAACCACACTCACACTCACTGTTGTAATGACATTATTATAATAAGACACTATTAGAATAACAAAGAAATAAGGTGTGCAGTATAAGAAAGAACAAACTAGTCACATAAAAATAACAATCACACTGAACAAACTTTTCATAGACATGTCAGGTCAAGTATAACTATGACTAAGCCCGATGGAGAAAGGGCGAACCTAAGCAAAAATCATGCCGACGTGTGGCACCGTGCAGTATATTTGCCCTTACTCCTAAAGTATTACAGCACTAAGCTCTCAGCTTAGTGTTCTTAATAAATATTACCGTGTTCTTAACATGTCAGAAAATAGGATTCTGTAAAAAAAAAAAAAAAAAAAAAAAAAAATCGATTTTTTTTTTTTTTTTTTTTTTTTATTCGCCCTTCCTCCTTATTCATGCGGTTCCTGGGAGGATGTCGCACGCCTTCATTTACCGAACGATTTTCCAGACATGCGCGTAATCGCCAAACTTGCCCGTAAAAGTTTCTGCGCTTCGCCACCTGGTCGGTCCGGTCGTCTAAAATCAGGGAAACCCCGGGCCGTAGCATTATATATTTATTATTTTACATTATTTTAAGTGGATGCCCGTAATTTTTAAAATGTTATTAAGCATCCAATATTATATGTTGGATAATTGTGAGTTTTTAAAAAATTATTTGTGTAAAATTTTAACTTGATCTCACTTGTTCTAAAGTGTTGTTGTTAGTAACAATCTTAGTCCTCGCTGGATATTTACCAATATTTCAAGTGATTCCAATATCCGCTTTCGTTATTTACTTAGCCTTACTTTCCTTTGTGCTGCTACGACAGTTACATAACGCTCTCGAAAAGTCGAGAGTGTCGTTCTACTCGTTTCTCGGCTAGTCGAGCAGGTGTAGTGTCTTTGTCAAAGTCGTGAACAAAAGTACCTTCCAGATTGTTTGAGTTCTCCTAACTACGCAAATTATGTTGGCACTCGCCCAGGAATATGGTAAATTATTCTGAAATACCTGCGGGACCTATATAAGCAATAGAGGCCGGTTTAGAATTCAGTTACATTTGGCGACATTGTTGAGTGCCGATCAAGTGATTGTTCCTGATTAGTGATTATCGTCTTATAATTAGTGCTGGACTTTAATAGTTTACATTAATATTGCGTGTGGACAAATTTCACTTGACTTATTGTATGAGAGCACCTTGCCGTTATAAATTCGTTATTTGTGACTAATTAACGCTGGTAATTAGTGACTTCATTTGTGTCTGTATTTTGTTTCCACTCTACAATACGACGATCCGTGAGACGGTCGTAACGGTGACGTCAGAAGTGAAATAGAACACGTAATGGTGGAAACAGAGGACACTAGAAGTAGAGAATGCATCTCAGGTTAAACTTCTGCCCCTCATAGGGATTTTGATTCTATTGCTAATAAGTCTCATCCATAACCGGCATACACGCCATTAAATAAGGTTTTGCCATAATTCGGTAATGTTCAGTGCAGTTACATTGTTCATATTTTCCGTTATAAATTAGTACCTATGTAATATTGTGATATTATTTAATATCAGCAACTTCCAGGCATTGAAAGTACAAAAATTAATCAGAACATACAAAAACGTCAAAAATTGAATATTTGGAAAAACCTTAATATCTACAAACAATAAATTATTAATTAAAGAACAAACTCAAATAAAAACAAAACAAGATGTCCTATTTAAAATCATAAATTTATTAAAATGAATAAAAATAAATGAAATATTAACATTAAAATATTTTAAATATAACCGCAAAATACAGGTACTTATATAAGTAAACATTAAAACAATCGTTAACTAATCAACTTAAATCGATTATTAGTTATTTTACATTAAAATTGAAACAAATTCGATTATTAGTCAGTTTCTACATTAATATAGAATTATTTCGATCGTTATTGATATACTTACAAGCCTCTGATATTTTTCAGTGAAACGTGCGTCAGGTGTTGAAACAGTAAAAAGTCAATACACTACTTTCAGACGAAACTATATTAAATAATATCACAATATTTTATAATTACTGGAAGAATCTTTGATTTACGTATATGGTAAATGAGTATGTGTATATCTGTATGGAAACAGATATACCTATGTATATACCGTAATCTGTGTGGAAACATGTATATCTATGTGTATACAGTAATAGAAACAAGAAGGCGCATATACAGATACATAGACAGATAGACAGAAGACAGGTGAACACAGATAGTTGAATGGGGGAGAGAGAGGGAGAGGGTAGAGAGGTTCTAAGGGTAGGGTAGAAGGACAGGCAAACGATAAACAAATAAAGCAGTTGAAACAAAAATAGAGAGAAAAATTAGTGAGAGAGACGAAAAAGATAAAGAAAGCAAGCTAAATAGAGAAAAATAAATTTAATTTATCCTTAGGTTCAAGCACGCAAATTATAACACTATATTAGAATAAGAGTATTAAACCGGTTGAATTGGTTGTAGTTTAACAGAGAGTTGAATGACTGCTGTAGCTTCCCTAAGAAGACGTTCTGTTATTGCAGAGTCTGAAATTTACAAGAAAGCGGCGCCAAATGTGGCAGATCAATAGTCAGCCAGCCTTAGGCAGTCACACTACGACGTAAGACTTCTCCTCCGCTACGGCCCAGTTCTGTGTAACTGTCTCCCACGCGCGCGCACTCACACACCCAATAATTTTTTCAACTCAATGTGGTTTTCTTTTCTCACGGCTTGTCTGATTTTCTTGCTGTCAGGTAGCGCGCTGCCAATTGCTTTGCCACTTCTCCAGTAAATACTCTTTACCGCAAGTTTAAATATTCGTAAAACGTAGAATTTATTTTACATTAAATGTGTTGTGTAAGAGATGAGATCTTCATCATCATCAGGTGTTACTCTACAACCCTTGTTGGATCTTGGCCTACTCCAAGAGTCAATTCCATTCCTCCCTATTGCGTGCCCTGACTTTCCAGTTTCTTATGTTCAGCTTTCTGAGGTCGTCCTCTATTTGGTCTTTGAATTTACTTCGGGGTCTTCCCCTTTTCCTACTACCCATTGATTTCTGGCAGAAAATATTATTCGCAGGCTATCCTTCCTCGATTCTTTTTATGTGTCCAATCCAACTTAGCCTGTGATTTTGATTATCCTGACAACGTCCGGCTCTTTGTACAGATGGTATAGTTCATAATTATAGCGCCTGCGCCACAATCCATTTTCTTGTACTTCTCTAAATATTGTTCTTAGAATCCGTCTTTCACAGCAACCTAGAAGTCTCCAGCTATTTTTTTGTCATTGTCCAGGTTTCTGAAGCATACGTCAGGACTGGCCTGATAAGAGGTGAGATCAGCGTGTTTTCATATCTTACTTCATTTTGAACGTTAAATCTCGTTATACCTTATTACTACAAAATAATGACAATTATTATATTGTATAATATGATATGTATGTGTGTGTGTGCGTGTGTAATAAGATATAATTTTTAACATGATAATGTTTTTAGGCTGGGGGTCATTCCACAAAATGCGTGATGCAAAATGTGTAACGTCATCGCAAAATGGAACGCTTTAGGTGATGTTAACACTATATTTTTCCACACTTTCGATTCCCCACAGTCTATAAATCTTCGGTCTCGGTCTAAAAACATTATCATGCTTCGATGTTTCGGTTTCTTTATAATGAAGTGCTGCAGTGGCCTACTAAAAAAATCTAAAAAACCGGAACGCCTCATGATTAGGCTTCTTCTGCAATTTTTATCGCTTAAATTTAGGCGAATTGAAACGAGAAGAATGTATACAACGACTTGCAGAAGAAATTATATTTGATAATGTATACTGTTACAACCGTCTCCCTGGTACAGTGGAAAACAAAATACAAGACACCAAGGAGGTCACTAATAACCAGCTTTAATTATCACAATTAATAACTCGTAACCAACTCGTGCAATAATTCCAGTTAGATTTGTCCACACGCAATAATAATGTTAAATAATAGAGTTCCACACAATTTATAACACAATAATACTTTACACAATACTTCGACAAACACTCAATCCGCGCTAAGGAACATCGCTCACGTCACTGACTTGACAACGCTAGACGTTCTTGCTTTTATAGGTCGCGAAGAGGTCCAGTATAGCTTTCCCTCCTTACTGCACGCCAGCTTAATGCGTATATAAAGTGTTTTTGAACACACTAGAACCTTGACTGAGGCAACACCTGACACACTAGGAGGGAGGACGGGGCGAAGATTCTTTGGTTATTCTAGGTGGTTCCATTATTAACAATATATAGGCCTATAATATTGTTACAACAATTGCGGAACGCTCTCGATCATTAGAGAGTGTCGTTCTAATATAATTAAATTACCTTATTCGGTGCACCTTAGTGACACTAGCTTCTTTCGTTCAATGACGCGTTTCGGGATGAAATCCCATCTTCAGATACACAATATCAATTCAAAACGTAAATGTATACCACATTTTGTGGTTATGTCATAATTTAAAATGTTTAAAATCTTTTAAATAAAATATACAAAAGGTAACAACTGAATCGCTCGGAGCGCTCGCATGCATGCACGCTGTACCACGATTTCCTTACGACTGGTTATAATTATCATTCAACCGTATAGCAGTGTCAAACAGGTTATTAGATCCGAAGTTCATTTGATCATTTAATATATTATTTTTGGTTGTTGCGTTTTTTGTAGCTTTATATATTTCGAACACCTCTAGGCTACCCATTAATTTACCCTTCTTGCATGTATGTAACGCTACGAAATTGTTTTCGAAACTAGTATAATTTAATTATATTAACCATAAAGTGACTCGGAACGTAAAACATGAATAGTGTCGTTCTAGTCAGGGGCGTGTCTCTGTCAAGGCCGTGTACAAAAGTACTCTCTAGATCTTTTGAGTGCTTCTTAACTACACAGATGTTTCTGTACTGGAAAATTATTCTGAAATATCCGCAGGCTATATATAGCCTAAGCAACAGTGGCTGGCTTAGTTACATAGTTACAGCAGCCGATTTATTCAAGTTCGGATTGGAGAAGTGATTATTGTGTTATAATTATTGTGGAGCCCTCATAGTTGACATTATTATTACATGTGGACAAATTTAACTAGAATTACCGGTACTGTATGAAATTTGAAATTACTTGTTAATTTCAAATTGTTATTTCTGACTCACTAAAACTGGTTATTATTGACTTCATTGGTTCCACTGTGCAACACTACAGTACGAGACACCGTCGTAAAAATAATATACACGCAAGAAACTTTCGAATTACTTAAACAGAAATAATGAATGAAAACACCATACAAGATTATGTAACTCATTCTTATAACCTATTTATTATATGTAAAAAAACAAATAATTAATTGTTTTGCAAACATGTATTTCAACAGGAAAATCTGAGGCTTAATATTTTTCTAAAACACATATACATAATAGTGATAAACAACAATAACAATAAATTAAAGAAATCGATTATTCAAGCTAAATATAATGTGATGCTAACCGACAAAAATATAATACAAGTACTGGCAGAACAAATTATGTTTGTTAATATTGTGACGACTGTTAGAAAATTGTCTCCAAAAGTGGAGAGCGTCATTACACTTGTTTCTTCGCTAACCGAGCAAATGTAGCGTTCCAGTCAAGGCCGCACTATAGTACCTTCCAGATTGTTCTGGAAACCACTTGTAAATACCTAAATGATGCTCACGCCACAGTAAGGAAGGAAAGTTATTCTAGAACCTCTGCACGACCCATAAAAGAAAGATCTACTGCCTTTGTGAGTTCAGTTACTGTAAGCGATTTCTTTAGTGCGGATCGAGTCATTAGTGAAAAGTAATTATTGTGTTTAATTCGTATGTAACTGTTAATAGTTGTCAGCAGTTGACCACATCATCAATTTATTAATGTTTCTACTTTACATTTAATTGTTACGACTTGTTACGAAACTTTTAAATGTAGTGAAAACCTTTTGCTACCAGTAAAGGTACGGTTACACGAGCGTTTTTGTCCAGCCGTGCACGCACGTGGAGTTTGGAAAAACGTGCGTGCATGGACGGAAGTGTAGTCACACAGGCGGTTTATAATCTGACGGCAGCTTTGGGACGTCTCGGACGCTCATCCCTACAGCTCTGGCTGTAAAGGTTAAAACGCTACTGCAGAGAAACGTCCGTGTTTAGATTAAAGAAAACATTGGTTATCAGTAGTAAATAATTCTTTAAAAAAATATATTACATTATTTTATAAAGATGTCAACAACACCATGGAGACCAAAATTAATTACCACAGTAACAAGTAAATAAAGAAACGCTATTATAAAAAACGCACTAAAATGCTGCAGGATGCGTTTCGAGATCTTGAAAACGCAGCACAGTGACGACCCATGCGTTTTTCCACGTCCGTGTGACCAATTTCATTTCCGCCTGTGTGTTAAATTCAATGCGTTTCCTAATTTGAAAATTCATGAAAACAAAGGTTTAAAAAATATAATATTATTATATTGACGGTGGGTTTTTCTTCATCCCTGATTGACGACGATGTAGTAATTGAAACGTAGCGTCAAAATTGTATGCTCCAAAGTGGTTTAACAAAAACCTTTTTACAAGTACTGACAAATTTTGTCTGTCCAATAGTATCTAATTTAAGGACAATTTAAACCGGCAAATGGACCCAAAAATCGATTTCTAGCTTTTGTCTTTAAAAACTGTTTAATATGTTCTTGTAATTTAATACCAAATTTATATAAATACGCATGATAATAAATTTTTTATGATATTTAAAAAAAATGTGATCTTAGGAAACGTTTTTGTCAAAAATACTGACAGTATTACTACTTTTTACAAATCTGTAACTCCATCATAACAAATCGTAATGACATGCTATTTTTACCATTGGAAAGATAATTTTTGTGTTTACAACGGAAAATTTTGTATTAACACAAACTATTACAAGCCAATATTTAGGATCTGAATTATGCTGATTTGTAAAAAAAATGTCTTTATGGTAATACACATAGTTCAAATGAGTCGCTAAACCATTTGATTGGAATAGAGTGCCAAAAAATATATTTGTTGGAGTGAATACTTTGGTTTTGGGTGTACATGATGCCGTGATGACATACAATAAAGGTAATATGAGCAAATATCAAGTCTGACAAAAATTAGGGATCAAACCATGATCAAATATGGTTGAGGTAATGAAAAAAAAACTGACTTGCATCGAATACATCGAATACTTGAGGCAGAGACAGCAGTAGATAAATTGATGAAAAAGTTTAGACAGTCAACTAAAAAAACTAGAGGACCAAATGGACATAATTGAAAACGCCGAGTATGGTGCTGGACTATTTTAAATCAGGTAAAACAATAAAAATCTCTTTTAAAGCTTTAAATGCATTTTTCTCAAAATCTACATTTTTTATATAAATGACTCATTATTTCAGAAACCAAGTGAACTATTAAGCTGAATTTTTTTTTTTTATATTGAGCTCACGGAAGGATTACTACTCTACTAGGATTATGTAATTTCCCAAAAAATAAAAGGTAAAAAAAATTAAATATTCTTTTCGTATTTTTAGAGCAAAACTTAAACAAAATTATAAAAAAATCAAGATATTGAGGTATCTTTATAATTGTAGTAGCGTTTGAAGAGTATAATGGTGCTAACCTGCATGCTAAAATTTTAGACATACCTTTTACAGGTTCTGAGATAATGGGTCTCAAAATTTATGAATTCAACATGGTAAGCTGAGCCTGTTGCGAGTGCCCTTAACGTTTTTCTAAACAAAAATTAAAGTTATATTGACCTAGACACTATCAACGCTTGTTACTTTCCGAGCTCTAAGCATATTTAATTCATTGCTGAGTACACAACTTTGTGCAAGTCGTGTAGAGTAAGTTGAGCATTAGACACAACACAAAGTGACCTGAGCTGTGGGAAAAAATTTGTTCTTCAGTGAGCGCCAAGATACACTACGCAAAGTAACTGATCAAATTAAGTTACGTTAATCAGAAACGCTTGTTCGACGCGAGGAGGCGAGAAGGTGGAAGCGGCACCGGCCGTCGGTCGCGTTAAACTTGGAGAAAATTGCGTTACTCCAAGAAACGAATAAAAAAAGTAGTAGGAAAAGTTTCGACTAACCTGCGAAGAGAAACTTCACAATTTCCTCAAATTAGGTGTGGCGGCGGTAAACTTTATAAGCTGCTTGACCGTAAAAACCGGTAACTTCAAAGTACATAATGCACTTACCTTGCGGAACTGGATGAAAGGAAATATTAATTAGACCAGTGTTTACGATCCATAAAAAATGTTTACTACGTAAGCAACAAAATTCTACAAATTACAATAAAATATAAGCTGCTATATTCTGGCAAACCCTACTTTTACTATAGTGGCAGTCCTTCTATTAGTATTATATTGCAGTATCTATGCAAAAGGTTAATTAGTGTGATTTATAAATTTTAAATATCACTATAATATTGACGACTCGGAACACTAAGTTTTTTATAAGTAAAAACGTAAAGTTTTACCTTACAGCCTAAACCGGCTTTCACCTATAGAAGGCTTCATCAGAGGCTGTCGCAAGTAGCGCTGTTCGTCTTGTTGTTGGCGACGAGATAGTGTTTCGAAAGATCGAAGCTGAGTGTGTGTGGTGAGATGTGTTCGAATAATGCGTGCGATTTGAATTGTGTCTGTTCGTTTAGGATGTCGTTTTTATTTTTTTTTGTGTGTTTGTATATTTCTAATTGTTCTAGAGTGTCTAGTTTTCGGCCTTTTGTGTGTACGTGTAGTATGTTCATGTTATTGTCGATGTTTTTATATGTGTGGTTTGCTTCAATGAGGTGGTTTGCGAAGGTAGATTCTGTAGTGGTGTGGAGTGCTTTTGTGTGTTCAATGTATCTCTGTTTGAAGCTACGTCCTGTCTGGCCTATGTAGAATTTATTGCAATTTGAACAATTTAGCTTATATACGCCGGGTAGATCGAATTTGTTTTGTGCTTTGGGCATGCGTTTTGATAATGTGTGTTCTGTTTTGTTAGTAGTTTTGTAAGCGATTCTGTATCCTGCTTTTTTGAATTTGTGGGCAATTTTTTCTGTTTGTTTGTTGATGTATGTTAGTGTTATGAATTTGCTATTTTCTGTCTTTGTCTGTTGTTTGTTTTGTGTAGGAGTTTACTGACTATTGTTCTGTCATAACCGTTAGATTCTGCTAGATATTTTATCGTGTTTAGTTCGTCTTTGTAGTCTATTTCATCTAAGGGGATGTTGTTAAGTCTATGTATCATGGTTCTAAAAGCAGCTAGTTTGTGTTGTATTGGGTGATTGGAGGTGTTGTGTATTAGTGTGTCAGTTGTAGTTGGTTTTCTGTATATACTGAATTTGTGCCTGTGTTCTAGTTTTGTGATGGAGAGGTCTAAGAAGTTTATGGTATTGTTGTGTTCGTATTCGGCAGTGAAGGTTATGTTTTTTTGTATTTTGTTTATGTGCGTTAGTAACTGTTCACATTGTCTTTTGTTTCCCCTGTATAGTATTAGAATGTCATCAACGTATCTGTGCCAATATAGTATTTTATGTGAGTGTCTGTCATTGTTTGTGAGTATTTTTGTTTTTTTAAGTGTTGGAGGAAGACTTCTGCTAGAACGCTGGATATGGGGGAGCCCATGGGTAGGCCATCGTTCTGTGTGTAGTATTTATTGTTATAAGTAAAGTAGTTTTGTTTTGTGATAACGTTCAGAGTTTCTGTTATTTCATTGATAAGTTCGTCTGGTGTGCTGTTCTGTTTGAGTTTGTTTTGTAGGATTGTCATTGTTTCAGAGATGGGGATGTTTGTTGTTTGTGTACAGGTTTTTAATGTCAAAGGAGGCTAATGTGGCATTATGGGGGATGTGTATGTCTTTTATTTTTGTTACTAGGTCAGTGTTGTTTTTATAAAACTACTTTACTTATAACAATAAATACTACACACAGAACGATGGCCTACCCATGGGCTCCCCCATATCCAGCATTCTAGCAGAAGTCTTCCTCCAAAAAAAACTACTTATAAAATTTACATTTACATTACCCACGTCGAGGCGTGAGGGTACCCACATTACATGAGAGTGAGGCGTGGGTCATGACAAAAATGAAAGCGGCAAGATTCAGTGTGCTAAAATCCAGTTTCTTCGAAATACTTGAAATTATACATAAGAAATGAATAAATGTAAGAATAATAATTACATTAGAATAAGGGATTTAGATATAAGACGAGAACTCAAAGTAAAGGACATAAATGAAATTATTTCAATTTACAGGAGACAATGGTGAGATTATCTGCAAAGGAGGACAGAAGATTGATTTCTACTAGTAATTTCGTACAAACCACTATGTTGTCTTTGGTATTGACGAGCGCTTTCGGCAGTCAATACCAAAGACAACATAGTGGTTTGTATAAAATTACTAGTAGAAATATTTGAGACCACTAACACTCCAATACAACAATAAAAGAAGATTGACTGCCAAAAGCGGCACTGAACAATAAAGCCGTTGGTAGAAGAGACGTGGGTCGTCCGAGGACGAGATGGGTGCCGGAACAGGTTTATATACCTTGAAGAGAAGGAAATGAAGATGAAGACTTGCAAAAAATAAGAGGAAGCAGAAGGCCAAAGAGTAGTTATTTATGGTGCAATTGAGAAAGCGGTAGGCCAAGAAATTAGCATTGAAATTGCCAGGAGTTCAAGAAATTAGCAATGGATTCTGAGGACAGTAAATACTCATCCATCCATCGCTTAGGTTACCGCTCATCCATCCAGTGATGAAGCTTAACACCAAGCGACATATTGCTACTGCTGTAATTAAACGTATTCTACAAGAATATTATAGTAAAAGGAAAACATTTTTTGCTTGGAAGCAAGATTGTCTACTCGATAATATAATAGAACGTGAAACACTGAGACGCCTGTTAAACGATAAACTCTGTTTTAAAATTCCAGGCACAACGCAATGCCTTTAAGATTTACAACCGGTTTTGCGAATAACAAAGGAAACACACAAACCGCCAAGAGAAGCAATATTCCGTGGGTTAGATTCAAACAGCTAAATGTTAACGAAATTCCATTGGGTGTATCTGGGCGGAACCTCGCGGATCGATACAGACCGTTAGCCGAGATTGCAGCACTGTACCGCACCGCTCCCAGATCTTCAATTTACTTCAATAACAATAAACTTAACATCCACTGCCACGGAGAGAACTTGACACGTCGAATTAGGGACGTACAACATTTTATTGTTGTACGCAATAATATTTCTGTCACGGTGTTGATACTTTTTATAAATTCAATCCTAGGCCTACAAGTTTTGGATACATTTCAAAACATTAGTGAATGTTTAATAGTTTGTTTCAATAAAAACTGCGACAATCAATTGTCGAACATAAATAATAAAAGTTAAGTTTAATCTGTCGTTATTATTTTTTAATTTTACCTGCGATATACATTAATTTCATAATGTGTTCCTGAAAACGTGTTCGAAACTCGAGTTTTCCAAAAGTTGAGTATTCTGTGGTACGTATAGTAGACTGTATTTATTGTAGGTAAATAGCACATAATGTAGGCTATGACTACATTAAATGGAATACTGTGGTATAAGCAAATTACAGCAGAAACAAAAACCAAAATATTTGAAACCATTGTTATAAGTATCATGACTTACGGCTTAGAAGTTTTGACTACTAATAAAACACACAAGAACAAAATTAATGACAGCAGAGATGGACTTTTGGAGATGTTCGGCAACAGTATACAGACGTGAAAAATTAGAAATGAAGTCATTCGAGACATAATGAATGTGAAAAATTCAATTGCTGGTTTTATCAAAACAAAAAAGTTACAAAGCTATGGTCATACGAAAAGAATGGCACAGGAAAGTTTGCCAAGGAGAGTTATGGAATGGATCCCACCAGGAAGAAGGAAAAGAGGAAGACCACCTATCATCTGGACAGAAGAAGTTCAGACTGTATTGAGGGACGAGAATTTGAAGAAGATTTTTGAATGGAAAAGCGGCAGTGGAAGAAGATAATTCAATCACTACTGTATTCTTTGGTTCCGGAAAATGTGTAAACATTGTACAGCCGGAATAAAAAAAAATTGCACATAAATTATTATGATCCTTTGTGTGTGTGTGCGATAGTAGTATGAACACAACAGGCATGTTGATCTCAGTACTATAAAGTAAAACTGTGTTAAAAGGACAAAACATCTGATATATAGATCAATCGTAGAAAATATTGCTATATACAAGGGTCGCACAGAATAAGTAGTCGGGTATATCATAATTAAAATGCTTAGAAATTATTAATGATTCTTTCAAATTGCACTAATAATTTAATATTTTTTCCGATAAAAAATAAAACTAAATGAAGTGTCCCTGTTGACGTTTTATTTTACAATTTTAAAATAATTTCCTCTTATAGTATAATACATAATTATTTCATTTATGTGAGTTATTTTGTCTTTAAGTTTATGAGTGTTTTTAAATAAAGTATATCACAAATAATTTCACTTCCTTTTATAATGGATGATGCGATGTCGATGAGCCTTGGTATACAGATGTAGTTGTTCCTTCTGGGTAGATGTTCAGGATATCGCTGCGATCTCCTCCTGTTGTCCGGCGAGATAGTTTGTTTACATCTTCCAATATTATCTTTAAACAACGGAAGATGTAAACAAACTATCTCAAGTCTTCACCTATACAATGATACATACATGCGCACTCACACACACTCACTTACACTAACACGTTTACCCAAATATTGAATTGTTTCTGTTGTTTGTTTGACATTTCTTTTGTATTTCATACACAGGTCCTGATGATGACAATAAACATTGTCGAATGACGCGTCGACACAAATAAATTAAATATTTGTGTTATTTTTGACCGATCCTCACTAACGTCCACTGAAAAATTCATTGTTTGACGGTCACTACGAATTTAAGCTTTAAAGTTATTTAACTTGATCTTCTATATTTTTATAAATACCCGTAACATAGTTACACATACCAGCACACGCGCACTCGCCATATGCTTACGCATATTTTTGCACTACTTCACAGTACTAATTATTGATTTTTTACTGTCAAAAATTAACTTAAACTAACAAATTTAGCATGTATCATATTATCTGTTATACAATGTCTGAACCTGATCTTTATTTCATTGCAACATGCTATTATACGCTTCGAGTTAAATTAATATTTAATATGGTAAGTTCATCTATTGTAGTACAGTGCTGCATGGGGCAGAGGTGTAGACAATGATCGGGCAACATGGAGATAGATTGAAATTTTTGGACATGGACATGTTAATGGATTTTGGAGACGAACAGCTGGTAGATCTAGACGAGAAAGAATCAGATATAAAGAGAGATGAAAAGAGATAGAAAGAGTGATGTGGGGCTGAAAAAACTATAATGTACTGATTTAAGGACACTAAGATAGTACGGTCACTTATGAAGAATGGAGGCTGGAAGATTCTCTAAGGCAACTTACAACTAAAAATAAAAAAGAGGAAGACTTTTTACTAGATGGCACCATAGTGTAGAACAAGAGATGAAGAAATTTACAGATGAGGATGAGGTCAAAACAAATGAAGCTCTCATTTCAGAGGATTCGTCTAGCGTGGGAATGTGTACTTGGTTAAGGTTTTGTGCATTTTAAAGTTGTGCAAGTCATTATGTACTGTTAACATTTTCTATATTTGTGTATTGCAGATCGTTCATGTAATATTCGGCTAGAAGAAACTACAGAATTTAAAATTATTCTAAAAAAACAACAAAAATTTGTATTTAATTGTAATATTTGTAAACAATTATTTACTCACCGGCTTGTGACTTCTTTAAATCTTTCAACAACTACGCGTATCAAGGACAAATCTTCATCGTCAGGTTATATAAATCACCAATCTTTCTGGAGAAGTAGTTGAAAAATAATAAATTTTTACCAAACATCACAGTATGTATGTCATCTAAGAACACATTGTTGTAGCACTTCACGCCGCGTCGCGACCTGGTGCCCACCACTATAGGTGATCGACACAGTATGTATGTTGTCGTCAAAACATTTTTACCAAACATCACAGTATGTGTGTCATCTAAGAACACATTATTGTAGCACTTCACGCCGCGTCGCGACCTGGTGCCCACCACTATAGGTGATCGACACAGTATGATCGTCCTCTATGTCTTCACTTTACCTTTTCGATTATATATTAATTATAATTAATTATTAATTATATTAATATAATATATTAATTATATATTACCTTTTCATTAATCTTAATTGTCCTAAACTTTTAATTGTTTATTTTACACATTTGCTTAATTTTCTTGTTCTTTATGTGCTTATTATCATCCGGATTATCTTTACTAATTTTTTTCTTCTTACACTTTTAGATTGTCATTACTTTCTTCTTCTTAGGTCTCTTTATTTCCACAGGCACTTCTTCTTCTCAACATTTTTTGTTTCTTTCCTATACCCTTTTTTGTCTTCCTCTTCTATCTCTTGTTCTTCCTTTTAATATTCTTCTTTTTACTAACTTTCTTCTCCACGTCTTTCTTAACTGTTTGTCTTAACTGTCACAGACTTCTGGTTCTATGTGCTGTGTACCTTTTTTCTATTCCTTCTTTTTTCTTCTTTCTACCGTGTTCTTACTGTGTTTCTTTGTCACGTTTTCTTAATCTTCTAACGCTTTTTTATTTTATTTCTGTTTTATGTTTTTCTTTACCTGTCTTATCATTTTCTTCTTCTTTACCTGTTCCTCCTCTTCCTCCTCCTCCTTGTTGTTGTTGTTGTTGTTGTTGTTGTTGTTGTTGTTGTTGTTGTTGTTGTTGTTGTTGTTGTTGTTGTTCTTCTTCTTCTTCTTCTTCTTCTTCTTCTTCTTCCATTAATAGTGCGATCAGATACTACGATATTATCTTTTACTGTTAAACTTAGTGTACATTTTCCGTAGTCTTCGGTTCATTCTTTTTCTGTCATGTGAAAAACCATCGTTTGCTTTAAAGAATATCTTTTATAAATTTCTGTTTTAAAAACACGATTGTCGGAAGAGGAGATTCGCTAATCGCTAATCAACGTTACTTAGTGCAAATGGTTACATGTAAATTGCCACTGTCACACCATATCTCGTGAGAACGCTATAGTGTTATTTATCTTAGCTATTGCAGAAGCCTACTGTAAATAAATATTCTACTTAATTGTAATATTTCTAAACACTTGGCTACTCACCGTCTTGTGACTTCTTTAAAACTTTCAACAACTACGCGTTTCAGGATAAATCCTCATCATCAGGTTATATAGAAACACCAGTCCTTCTGGAGAAGTCGTCAAAACATTTTTACCAAACATCACAGTATGTAATACACTATTGTTGCACTTCACTCCGCGTCGCGACCTGGTGCCCACCACTACGTACTTTTGGATTTTTTTATGACTCCTTCAGAAGGCCTGGTGTTTTTATATAACCCGACAATGAGGATTTAGATAGATTTAGGTAGATATTAAAGTTTTAAAGAAGTCACAAGACGGTGAGTAACCAAGTGTTTACAAATATTACAATTAAATACTTATACACGTGACTTGGAGACTATAATGTATTAACAAATTTGTATGTTTGTCAAGAAGTAAGCAAGTTCTGCATGAGAACAGGTTTAGAAAATAATATTGTACAAACATTTTATACTTGAAACTAAACTTAACAAGAGAGAATATAAATTACGTTGTTTAAGAGAATACAATTTCTCTTGTACATTTTGCTACCTGGGTTTAGTAATATGGTCTCTTTGCTGTTCAAATTGAAACTATGTAACGTGATTGTGAATAAAAACCAGATTCCACTTTCTGCGTAAACGCAAACATACAATATACACTGTTTGGCTTATCATTTGGATTGGCTTCTGGTGAGTGTTAAATAAAACAACAATGTAGGGCACAGGGTAAACTGTCAAACAAAACGAGGAGTTCCAGTAATGAAGGGTGAGTAGGGGGACAGGCAAAGCAAATACGTGTGAGAATAGAAAGGGTTGTTTTTGGCCCGCAGGAGACACACTGGTCCCTTTGTCTGCAGCACCTCGCGTAAAGTTATGTTTTACGAACTGATTCGTAATTAAAACGTGTGATTCACACGTTCAGTCAGCCGTTATCACGTACCTCGTATTGCGTTGTGTATTTTAAACAACGTTGTTCTTGTTCGTTAAATTAATATTGGGTAAATTTGTGTGTTACTGTTTCCGAGGCCACCAACACTACCTTTTTTTTCACGTTGGAGTGTTTGAGACTGTCCCTTATTAGGACCAGACTACGGCTGTTCTGAGGCAAGCCCCCTTCAGCCATGTGGGAAGAGATGCTGGCTGGATTCGCACGCCAGTGCAGACCAGCCGTTGAAAAGTTGGAGGTACTTGAAAGTGAGAGAAAGTGCCTGAGTTGGTGATGGTGTGGCAGCCTCTAGGAGAGGGTGAGGAGGGTGTTTAGTGCCAGACTTCAAGACACAGGCTGCCAGAGACGAGCAGCGTGTGACGCTAAAGATGACGGGAAGCGTCGTAATGGCGTCAAGGGATCGGGCTGGGTCTGAGTTTATATAAGTTTTGTGTTAGGTAGTTAGGTCCCACGCTTCCCGTTGACACGTACTAATGACAGTTACTACCTTTTCAATTTTGTCCGAACCGTATATATTCGTTTCTGCTCTACATGTTTTGTAGGAGTGCAAAGAATACAATATAGCATTATCAGAATGATTAAAATCCGGGCTGTCAGGCCGTGGCCGGCAGCTATGTAACAGCGACATCGTCGAGAACGTTTTGAATCCTACCCTCCGCGTCTTCTTCAGGCGTCAATCAGCGACAGGGTGTTGTAAAACAGACACTGCGGATCATGGCCAACAACGTTTTCTCCACCACGCCCTAACAGCCGGGTTTCTAACAATTTTGATAATACAATCAATGGCTGTTATTTATTTATACACGTACATTATTTTTAATATCCACTTGAGTTCTTGGGTAATAAACTTTTTATATTCCTATCTTGGCAGATTATTTAATATTATTTTAATTGAAAATTAGTACTATAAAAGTAATTATACAAATTAATACAAAATTAAGAAATAAAAGAGTGACAAAAGTAAATAAATTTTACGGGTGCTTGGAAGATATCCATGGAAGATATGGTCGTAAAGGTGTTGGATACGTATCAGAATATATGGTGGGACACATGGATACGAATGAGGGCTACGTTTCGAATCCCACCCTCGGGGATCCTCTACAGGCCACAAGCGACTTAAGTGACAGAGTGTTGTGAAAATAATTACGGCGGATCTTGGCTGAACGGTAACCGACGACTTTTTTTCGGGACCTATATAACTTCGGTCACCAGGTCACAGCGCCTCGAACTGTTCACGTCCCTATAGGATCGTTCAGTACACCATGCCATATCCTATTTAATGCCAGACTTTTCCCACGCCGAATCACGCGGAGGCGGTGGCAGCGGACGCGAGATCAGGCCGACAAAACCAGTTTTAATCAAGCGGCGGGCAAGTTACGTCGTGACTTGCAGGCTTTCAGACGAAGCTGCTGTGAGTTCGCGGTTGCCTCCATGGCAAATTATTCACCGGATAATAGCTCCGTTTACAGAATACCTTCCGCGCTGACAGGAAAGAGGCGCCGTCATCCCTTCCCGGTCATCAACGGACTTGTGGGGTGGGCATCACCTTGCGAAGCCGAAAGAGAAATCTGAGTTCCTGGCCGAGCGTTTGGAGCTCCAGTTTGCTTCGAACCCGCCCGGTGTCCGGTGGGGAGATAGAAGAAAAGTTGAGGAGTACCTTGGCAACTCGATCACCACCGAACCCGAACTCTCTTCAGAAGAAGAAATTACGGACTAGCTTTTAGCACTTCGACTTCGGAAGAGCTCTAAATCAGACGGTACCACTAGCACCGCCCTACAGAGACTTCCGGATCGGAGGGTTCGACCTGTTCAGTGCCTGTTTCCGATTCGCCTAATTTCCCCTGAAGTAGCGAAAGGCGACGGTTACGACGATCCCGAAGCCGGGTAAAGTCCCAAAGTTCGCCGAAAACCTCCGGCCTATCAGCCTGTTGTCATTTAGGCTATGTATAAACGGCCGGCCTATCATAAATACGATGACAATTTATCATTTTATGAATAATAATTTGTGGTCCGCGTCACTAGTATTTTATATAGTTATTAATATCAACCGGCACGTTATGGACAAGAGCCACGATTTTATATTGAATTTGTTATTTCCGGTTATAGTAACAGAAGATTTACTTGCTGGTACTTCTTCTTTATTTTCTCAAATTTCTTCTTCTACACCTCAAGTATTAGGCAGAAATTGTCTGTTACGATGGTCAGCATTTCCTTGCTCTTCCATGACGTTTTATTTCTGATGGCCTAGAAGTAGATTTGAACTGAAAGTAGGCATATACCTGTGCCCATTCTGTTGTATGATCCGCCCACCACGTGTTTTCTGTTAGTTCTGTATATCTGTGATTCTGTTCTTATGTCCCCATTGTTCTTCTGTCTCCTCTTCTACATCCCTTCACTGCTGTCAGGAATTTCATCCCTTTTCATATGGCGTTTCCTTGTCTCTTAGTGAGAACTTATTATTTACTTTGAGTGTATGAGAACACTATACAGTTATGAATAGTTGTACAGTCATCAGTTGACTGTTGTTTCGTGTTTTGTTTAAAATGTCGGTTTATTACACGGTACATTTTATGGATTATGGTTTTGAATGTCCCTGACGAATTTTCCCTCAAGGTAGTAAAAACGCTAAACCTCTTCAAGGTCTCTGTTTCCTAACATTGTTTTTGTCGTAACTGGTTAGTTTCCAAATAAAATTGTATTTGCTAATGTACCTCGTATGCTTACACGGCCGGAGTCGATGTTGCTAAATTAATTCCCAGGCTTTTTGGCCGTGGTCCATTGTTTTCTACAAAAACAGACGTTTCGGCAGTGCTATCAACTGCCATTATCAGAGTAAAATCGAGTTACGCTAACTTAAGGTGGTAGCACTGTGGTCACTAACATCTACCACCTTACCTTAGCGTAACTCGCTTTTATACTGATGATGGCACTGCCGAAACGTCTGTTTTTGTAAGAAAACAATGGGCCACGGCCAAACAGCCTGGGAATGAATTTCAACAAAATTTTATTTGCTATTTGACCAAAAATTCCAATGGTGTAGTCCTCACATATTTCGTTTAGTATATACCTGGCTTGGTATTTCTAGGTTACCCTAACAGGAGATTGAAAATTAAAAAAAAAATATATAATTAGATATATATATATATTTAATATATAGACTATAATTAAAAATTAATGATATTATTAAGAAGAAAAAATTATAATTATTTAAAAATGAAAATGTAACAGAATTTAATAACTACATACATTGTAAAAAAATGTGATTAATATTGTATTTTCTTTTGCTATTCAAATGAATCTACAAACTTTAACGTGGGCGTAGAAGATTCACCTCGTTTCACATACACATTCGTTGGCACAGTTCAGCAAACACAAAAACAGTTATATATATCAGACTCAAATTTAGATTGGTTCCTGACAAGTGCCGAATAAAACAGCGTAGGTGAGCGTTGGGACCGGTGGTAAACAAAAACGTCAATGAGGCGTCGTGAGGCAAAGCAAAGTGTGTCAACAGAGAGGAAGGGTTGGTCAGGTCTGTTGGCCCCCAGGAGAGACACACTGCACCCTGTTTGTTTGTACCTGACCCCACGTAAAGTTATATCTTATTTACATTTGACTATTAATTAAAACGTGTGAGTAATTATTCACTTTCATTCCTCTTTGTATGGAAGTTTATTGTTCCGTGCTATTATGTCGTAAATTTGTTTGTGAACTTGTTCTTAGATACAATCATTAGCTTCGTATTATTAACATTCATGTCTATACTATATCTACGGCTGCTTTCTTCTTTTTAATTCGTAACTGTTCGTAAATCTCCCCCCCCCCTCCGGAGATCCGATTGGGGAACTTGAAGCTCCGAATGATTTTGCCTTGAATATAGACATGATGATAATATTAGATAAATATAAACGATCTTTAATGTACTGGTTTCTCGTTGCCTTCTACATCCCAATGTCGTTGACTAGTAACTAATCCATCCGCCTTCGGGGGCGATTTCTCAACCTCAGGACAATGAGGTGTCCTACCGCTTGCTAGTTCACTCACCCGAAACTGTTTACTAGCAAGTGGCAGACTACTTATTCCGGTAGTCACTCGGTCGCCATTTCCTCATTAGTTAAAACAAGGTACACCATACAACCGAGGCTGTACTTCGAGACGGTGAGGTTAGCATTTGTACATGAGAGGCTATTTATATTGCGCATCATATACTTTACACCCCATTGAGAAATGAACAGAGATTTTACTTATTGATCGTAAGTAAAGAAAGCAATGGTCTGATTTTTAATTTATCTTGTGTTGTTTGTAAATAATAACTATTTAAATTATCATCGTGCATAAGGCTTCTGAAACTGTAACTGTGTCTGCATGGACTCCGGGATCAGACCTACGTCGTCGAAAAATAATATCAAAATCAGCTCACCGAACGTCTGTAATGAGCTTTCGGAATGTAAATACAATTTTTCCACAACTGCTTGTAAAGTAAAAGAATAAGATCCAAGACATTTTGGGTAATGTGGGCCTTAGGTCAATGTAGGTCAGTGGATTCGATGCCTGACTACTAGCGTAGAGGTCTTGGCTTCGTGTTTCCTGAGAATACTATAAAATACAGGTGGGTTTCCTAGTGTACAGATCATCTAAGCCTGTGAAAGTGACTGTGCTCGATAACATGATAACATGCTCACATAACGATGGACATGAACATTGGAGAGTAGTGTTGGCGGCTAAGCTATCTTCGTTGTATGCCGGACGACTTAAATAAGACTGCATTCCTCCTCCTCCTCCTCCTCCTCCTCCTCCTCCTTCTTCTCTTTCTCTTTCTCTTTCTCTTTCTCTTTCTCTTTCTCTTTCTCTTTCTCTTTCTCTTTCTCTTTCTCTTTCTCCTTCTCATTCTCCTTCTCCTTCTCCTTCTCCTTCTCCTTCTCCTTCTCCTTCTTCTTCTTCTCCTCCTTCTTCTTCTTCTTCTTCTCTTTTTCCTTCTTCTTCTCCTCCTCCTCCTCCTCCTCCTCCTCCTTCTTCTTCTTCTTCTTCTTCTTCTTCTTATCCGTCTTTGTAGTCTTTTTCTTATCATTCGCAATCCAGATATTGGTGGGCTTGCAATTTCTACCCATTAGTAGCCAGTGTCTTTGTCACTGTCCTACGCTGCCCAACTCCCATACTGCGCAGGCGGTGAAACGGATCCAGTGTTTTGGTTAATGTTATTAATAACTAAACAAATCAGAGTCTAATTACAAAATTCTAATTTTATAGTAAGTAAAATTATCCTAACTGAGATAAAACGTTATTTACCCTGATTCAAAATGCGAACTGTAACAGTTACAATGCACAGCTTTGGTAATATTTTGTTACTATAATAAAATAATAATGATAATAATGACAATAATGATAATTATAAATAAAAAATAAGAGAAAGAAGAGGAGGAAGAAGAAGAAGAACAGAAAAATGAACAAGAAACACATTAACAAGAATAAAGTAATAAGTAAATTAAAAAAACGAAAAAGATATCCAATACCGATTTAAAATAAAAAAGACTAGATAATTTTAGAACTAAATTATTTATCGGAACCATATCTGTATAATATAATGCTCCCCTTGCTTCTTAAATTATGAACCCCTTGGGTTAAAAATATGAACAAAGACACACACACACACACACAATATGGATTCACACAGCTGTAAACAAAAAAAACACTGTCACACATTTTCGACACTTTTATGTCGACTTCGTGGCGAGTGCCAAAAACAGCAATGTCGATAACAATGTTGGGAACGGTGACAAACAAAAACAGCAGTTGTAATAATGAGGCGGCGACCGGCAAAGCAAATGTGTGCGTGTGTGTGTGCGAAGAGGGGGAGGGCGCTTAGTGACCCACCGCGGTCCCTTTGTTTGTACCGCCCAGGAATGTTCGGTTTCACTTGCAATTGGATAATAATTAAAACGTATTGTAACGATCACCTTTCAACGCTGCTGTGCGCGTAAAGTCTGTTTGCGAGAAGTCTGTGGTCGCACAAATACATTAAGTAACGCAATATTATTTTATTTTTTCTTCTTGCGAATAAGCCACCGTTTGGTTCAACTGATTCCTCCCTTCTTTTCGTCTCTCTATTCCTCCTCTCCTACATCTCCTTCATTTTTGACCATTGGAAAATCAATATCCGTTAAACCAATTTCCGCAAGCAATGAATTATTGCTATGATAAAGGTTTTATACAGGAAACGTGAATTGTTTTTAATTCAGTTCGTCCAAAGTTTAATTGGAATTTGTTTACCATAAATATTTAATAGTTTTATATATAGTTTACCAATTTAGTAGCTTCAACAAATTCACTGAATAGATAACTTTTTTCTGCGTATGAGCCATTGTGGACTACTTTTGGTTCAACTGGTACCTCCCTTTTTCTTAGGTATATCTCTTCCTCCTGTCCCACATCTCCTTCATTTTTGATCGATACCTCTCCCTCCTTTTGTCAGTCCAGATGGCACCTGTCCTCTTTTTGGTTTTTTCCTGAAGAATAGCAAGCATTCTTCAATGTCTTTTTTGAGTAATCTGGAGTCCTTCTATGTGTTTTTCTGTTGCTTTGAATCACGTATCGAACATTTTAAGCTTTTTGAAATAGTTAAAAAGCTTCCCTGTTAGTCTATCAGGATTCGATCTTTGAACGTGACCGTAGAAAGTAATTCTTCTTTTCCTAATTACGCCTGTAATTCTCGTACAGCTCATAATTGTGGCGTCTTCTCTACTGTTCTCCGTCTTTTATTGATCCCAAGTTATATCTAATATTATTATATATAAAAAATTTTCACAAATGAACTTACTTTGGTTATCACTTTCACAAACGTTTCAAGGTGATGTGCCTCTTCCTCAGTGTGAGTAAATACTGAATGTCATTGTTACAGAATAACAATTATGGACAATAGGTGTGTGTGGTGGGAATTGATGGTGGGAGGGAATTGGTGCTGAGGTTCAAATTTTGTGTTTGGATCAATGTATCAAATAGTGTATGTGATCTGTAATGTAATTGTTCATTTAATATGTTGTTTGGTTGTAGTGCGTGATATCTGTATATTTCAAATTGTTTTATTTTCTACTTTTTGGTAAGTAGTATAATATTTCCATGTTGTGTTCTATGTTTGTGTAACTATGGTTTTCATTTTGTAAATGTGTGGCAAATGTGGAATGTATGTAATTTGTGGTGAGGGCTTTTACATGTTCTGAAAATCTGGAATAAAAAGATCTTCCCGTCTGGCCGATGTAGAATTGGTTACAGTCTTTACAATTTAATTTATAAAATCCTGTTTTACTGTATGTGTCTGTGTCTTTGTTAATATTTATATGTTTCCTAATGGTGTTGTTGGTTCTGTAGGCTACTTTATAATTGTGTTTTCTAAATGTGTTAGCAATTTTGTGTGTATTGGAGTTGTAGTATGTAAGTGTTATGTACTTACTGGGTTGTGTGTTGTTGGTCTGATGTGTTTTATTTTTTGTGCTTAGGATGCGTTTGTGTATTTTATTTACCAAATCGGGGTTGTATCCATTTTTGACTGCTATATATTTGATTGTGTTAAATTCTTCTTGGTAGTCATGTGTGTTTAGGGGTATTGAAGTGAGTCTATGGAGCATGTAGTTGAATGCTGCATGTTTGTGTTGAGTTGGGTGTATATTAGTATTTTATCTAATATTTTCCTTTCTGTGACTTCCAGTTCTCCCATCATCATTTTCTTGTTCAGAGTCAGACACTCAGCTTCCGGGCGAATTACTGTTAAATAATGACTAAGTTTGGACATTTATTTTTTATTATATGTGTCCTTAGTTAAATAGTAAGCAACTTTTATCTTATTAACTCATGGTTTAATGGCCTCTTTCTCTGAGACATTTTGTTTAATAACTTATGCAAGATACTTGAATTTGACAGTTCCATAGATTTGCCCGTACTGAGTTTTCATTTCCTTAGATATTGTCTTGATGTTTGTCATGAACTTGATTTTTTCAAAAAAAATTTTTAGACCACTCTTTCGGCTTCTTCTATCAGCAATTCAGTTAAAATCCAGAATCCAGTTAAAAAGCAACGGTGATAGTCCATCTCCTTGTCTGACTCCTGTCTTAATTTCAACTGTCTAGAAATTTCACCTCTGAATTTTACTTTGAAATAGGTATTCGTCAGAGTTTTTCTGGATTACATTTGTTGTTTTATTAAATAAGCCAAATTCATTAAGGATTTTGAACAATAACTCTCTATGTATAATTTAATTTTTACTGTTTATTTTTCTCCATTCCCACTTTAATGTCAGGTAATTGTTGCTGTTTTTTATAGCAAAGTATGTCCGCATGGTACATAGTTTACCAAAACTTGGCTTTTCTATTTATTGGGAACATATTCGTGACATAATAATGAGGACATTTTTTTTCTACCAATTGAAAATAACGACGGTTATTGAAGGATACGAGGGAATCATGAATTACGTACATAATGTAATACGCGGAGTTGATGTAGGAAGGTTTATAAAACGCAGACGTTGGCCTCGCTGGGACACACGCAATGACGATGGAACAACATAAAATTCTTAGAAAATATTCTAGAATGAAGACTGGTTGGTAGGCGATCAATAGAAATGCCAAGAAAAAGATGAATCGAGGACGTTGCGGAGGGTCTGAGGAATATGGGGGTAAGAAGCTGTAGAAGACTATGCATCGAAAGAGCTGAATGGATAGAAATACATTTTGAAGAGGCTAAATACTGGGTTTTAACACTACTAGAAGAAGATGAAGTATTCGTAATACAACCGTACTCAAATGTTTTCATCAATCCAGCACAATTACTGAAAACGTTGATTAAGGTTGTGGTAAATAATGTCATCGCTTGGACAGATACTGTAAGGAATTTATTAAATTTGTAATAATCATTTGTAAAAAATCTGTTATCTGGTTGTAACCGCAACAAACGCTTACTTTTCTTCTGACTAAAATTATTATTTGCACACAAGTGCACACACGTGTCCGCGCGCGCACGTCCATAACTGTAAAATGTTTTCCAATATACAAATATTTATTTTTGTGTACATAAATCAGGTACCCATTAACGAGATGCACATATTCAAAAATACATTCGATTTTTTAAGGGGATATGGCACTGAAAATGCTAACTTCTATATTAAACATATTAGACATTTCAGACTACCTTTATCTGTTTTATAGTTATAAAAAATGACCATGAATGGAAAAAAAATTTTTTTCTCGTTAGTGTATACAGTACGAATTTATTTTTGAAAAATATATGTAATATATAACATTTGATATAACTTATGTTCTAACAATTGGATTTTCATGAACAAAGTGCCATTTTATAGGTAAGGATATCCTCTAAAAAGTTAGGTAGAATTATAATTGTAGCTTAATATTTGGATTTTATACAGACAATTAAATGTTATTTTTTTAAATCTTTATGTTTAAAAAAAATTTTCCTAGTTTCTAATAACGTGACATACATAATTCTACCTCAATATTTAGGACAAATACCCAAGAGTGAATGGTAAAAATTTGAACCCTGTAACATTAGTAGTTTTCAGTTATATCAATTTGAATATTAAAAAACATGAAAAAACTGATTTGCGGTAATAACGCGTTGAAAGTTACCTTGTTGAATTTGACAAGGTATTGAGATATATTTTTGTATTTTGTTGTTCATGTCATGTATGCAGTGATTATAGTTGCAGTGATGACTTGGTCAGTGGCTAATAATCAGTATGTACATATATATACATGTAGTTCAATATAAAAACATACTTAGAGCAGAGTTTAGTAGTGTATAGCCTAATATTGTGTTCATTACTGAACAAATTACTCGCCAATCGCCAATTTCGCATTTTCGTACGGTTCTAAAAAACTATAAAAATATGACACTTACTACTTACTTTTTTTAATTGAAAATTTTGAATTATTTGGTGACTTTCAGTGCCATATCCCCTTAAGAGTAGTGATTTTTGAAGCAAATAAAAATTAAAGACAAGTGAAGAAAAGAAGATAAGACAAGAATAGTAACACTAGTGCATAATGTTGGCATATTTTGTAAAAGAAAAGAAAATATTGCATTTTAGTTAATGGATGTTACGTTAAATTTATAGAAAATCTTATTCTGTATAATTAAATCAAAATTTCAAATATAACTGTCACATCATTTGTTGCATGCTCTTCATATCGTCTCATTGTCAACATTAAATCAAAATTTCAAATATAACTGTCGCATCATTTGTTGCATACACTTTATATCGTTTCATTGTCAACATTAAATCAAAATTTCAAATATAACTGTCACATCATTTGTTGCATGCTCTTTATATCGTCTCATTGTCAACATTAAATCAAAATTTCAAATATAACTGTCACATCATTTGTTGCATGCTCTTTATATCGTCTCATTGTCAACATTAAAACTAAAATTAACTCTTCCATCCGATGTGAGCATTTTTTTATGTTTCTAAAACAATTAAAAATTAAAAATATAAATTACTTTATAATTAAATAAGCGTAAATAAAACAAATTATTAATATATATCTACATAACCAAATTAGTTATTTATTGAGTTAATTAAGAGCTTCACTTATTTAGTCTATAAATTAAAGTTATTATAATTTTCAAACACCTTCTTTAAAGAGAACTTTGTTTGCAAAAAGACATTATGTCAAGAAAAACTCAAAATATTGCTTATTTACCGTTTGTTTAAGTCATTAACCATTAGTAGAAGAACATATGATAAGAATACATTTCAAATAATTTGTACCCAACTGATAAGGGATACTCCACTTGATTATAACAGTAGACACCTACACTTAAGAACTCTGTAGAATTAAAATTCTGCAAGCATATATCTTGTGCTTTAGACTCAAGTTGTATTATTTAAAATACGATTTACCCATAGAACAGTGTAACGATAAGTTAGTTAGGTTTTGGTATTGGCTTTCAGGTGTAAAAGTGTTTAAATTGTTGCCTCAGGTGTCCTAAAATATTGCTAATTTTATACTGAAATTTGTATTTAAGTGACAAGATTATTCACTTGTACTTTACGCGGGTATTCAACAATGAGATTCATGTTTAAAGCATAATTACTTATATAACACGAAAAATATTATAGTGATAATAAAATTAATAGTAAGCAAATTTTTTATAAAGAAAGATGAACTGGAAGTCGATGAGTTAACGTATATTGGTAGCTAAACCGCAAGGGATGGACAAAGCATGAATATGTATAGAACTGACTAAATAAAGCCTAAATGGCTCACGTTCATTAAAAATTAGTTATTTTTGAATATAGAATTGGGGAGTATGAAGGAATACCTTAAGTTTTGCTTTTCGATTATTGCATTTTACGGATTCTAAACATGGTACAACAGAGAAGATGATAGCCAAAACATAAGAGTATTTCAGAGACAATGTTAAATTAAAAATTAAATCGACGGTGAAAGTAATTTAAATTGGATGGTTTTGTCAGTGGCGATTGAAAGAGGAAAACTGTGGAAAACTATAACAAAACTACGAGAGAGATAACAGTGTACTTATTAAAGACATCTAATTTCTTAACAGACTGTTGTCTTTTGGTGGGGGAGAGTACAGTAAATGGTAATGAACGGTAGACCAAGCCTATAATCCTAATACAACAGATTTATTGCTAAATACTCGTGACGTTTTTGATGTTCATAGACAAAAACGTTGGCTATCGCATCACACCTGTTAGACACGTGTTGGTAAAAAAATAAGGAGACTGAATAATATAAAGGTGAAGAAAATATAAGAAAACCTAAACGAAAGACAAAAGCCTACAAAAACCTTATAACCATTTTTCGTGTTAAGGGGAGTCGGTAGGCACTATGCAGTAAATGTTAAGTGGCAAACATTTCGGTATATTTTTCTCTGAAACCTAATGAGATAGAGTCTCGAAATATTTATGGAGGTTTTATGTATACATTTCATGTCTATTGAAGAAGAATTATTTAATTTCTATTTTTAAAACCAGATTTATATTTATTTGATTCATATAACTTTCCTCAAGGAAAATTAGTGAACAGTCATTATGCGAGCACCCAAAATATACACTTCAGTTTTACAATTCTCCTTCATTAGGTAGACACCCTAATTTGGAACTTTCAAAATGTGGCTTTAACGTAGAATACTGAGCATTTCATGAACAGTACATATAACTAATGTTGAAGTTCTTAGAAAGACGAAGAAAGAAATAGAAGTTATTAACACAGTGAAGATAAGAAAGCTTCAGTATCTGGGATATCTCATGTGACAAATGGCCAGAGAGTTCACTTATTGGAGTCCATACTACAGGGAAAAGTACTTGGAAAGAGAGGAGTTGGGTGACCGAGAATCTCATGGCTGAGAAATTTAAAGACCTGATTTGGCATGACTACAACTTACTTATTCCGTGCAGCAGTACAGAAAGTTAAATTAGTCTGTATGATACCCAAAGTCCAAAGCGGATAGGAACTATCAGAAGAAAAAGAGGTAGACAACGGTGACTTACACCAGTAATGAAAATTTCAATACCCTACGTAGCACTGTTTCTAAGGTATGTGTTTATCTAAGTGTTGAAATCGGCGGTTTTTCAAAAAGACGCGTTTAAAGTATATCAGTGCGAGGTAACAGAAACTCAAGTTCATGACCAACACTATCTGCCGGCGCGAAAACAAAACATACATATTGTTGACTTCAAAGTTGCCAGTATGAAGTACAAATTCCATTTTTTAAAGAGTAAAAATTCTTGTAATTTCAATTTCAACCGTTTATAAAACATGTACTGTTGAAGAGAACCGTACGAAGTTGTAATGGTTTTGTTTTGTGCAAAGGTAAGTTAGATTATTTACAGAATGTATTTCTGACTTTATTTGTATGAAAATTGTATACAATTTTAATGAAAAAAGTCAAATTTTAATAAAATTTGTTTTCCCTTTAGATTCTACTTAAAACAATTGCTATTTATTATTATCATCCTTTTGCTGTGTTTTAATTGTTTTACAAAATTGGATGCGGACGAAACCCCATAATATATCTCTTTTCCACTTTCACACTTCACGCTAACACATTTCCGTGATCACAAAATAGAGTTACACTTATCCGGGCCACGTTCAGATTGGTTTCTGGTGAGTACCAAAACAACAGTGTAACTGAGTGGGGGTGGAACGCGGTGACAAACAAAAACACCAGTAGGAGTAATGAGGCGGCTGCTGGCACTGTAAATATGTGTGAACAGGGTGGGGTTGGTCCACAGAGGCGCACTGTTTGTACCTACCCCCGTGTCGATGTTGGGTAAGTTGTATTTTATTTATAATTGACTCGCGATTAACGCGTGCGACCAGCAAGTCTGTACTAATTTTGATTTACACAAGAACTTTTAAGTTCTGTGCTTTGTAATAATTTAGGAACCTTTTTTATCAAAATGAAATTAGTTCTACCTGTACGTTGTATTTTACTTTTAAATCAAAAATTTACAAATCTAATTTAACTACACATTTCCCAATAAACATCAATTTCCAGACTTTCCAGAATTTTAAAATATAAAATTTAAAAAAACAGAAATATCAAAAACGAATATTTAGAAAAATTTAATATTTTTCAAACGTATTGATAATAATGTACTAATTAAAAAACAAGCATAAATAAAAATAAAACAAGGTGATTTATTTAGATTTATTAGTTTATAATGATAAATAAAATATATAAACATTCAAAATTTCCATTATAACCATCGAAACAGCTGATTCAGTAAATAAACTTTACAATAATCAAATATTTAACTCTATATTGAATTAATTATTCCTTAGTTTATATTACAATTTTAAAAATCGATTGTTTTTCTATTAAAATCGTATCAAAACATTTATTTTTTAATTTATTTGAAATCTTGTATGATACTGATACAATCAGTAAACCGCGCGTAAATGTAATTAAGACGATAAAAAATAATAAAATTTAATCCACTTGCAGAAGTAATTACAATGTGATATTATTTGGATGCTGCAAGAAACGCGAAGAGTTACTTATATTACTTACAAAGAAATTGAAGAACATTTGTCAAAATCTGGATTTGAACAATCTAGTTGATTCTTGTTTCAATATCTGTGTTTACGCGTACAAATGAGAGAAGAAGAAGAAGAAGAAGAAGAAGAAGAAGAAGAAGAAGAAGAAGAAGAAGAAGAAGAAGAAGAAGAAGAAGGAGAAGGAGAAGGAGAAGGAGAAGGAGAAGGAGAAGGAGAAGGAGAAGGAGAAGGAGAAGGAGGAGGAGGAGGAGGAGGAAGAGGAGGAGGAGGAGGAGGAGGAGGAGGAGGAGGAGGAGGAGGAGGAGGAGGAGGAGGAGGAGGAGCAGAAGAAGAAGAAGAAGAAGAAGAAGAAGAAGAAGAAGAAGAAGAAGAAGAAGAAGAAGAAGAAGAAGAAGAAGAAGAAGAAGAAGAAGAAGAAGAAGAAGAAGAAGAAGAAGAAGAAGAAGAAGAAGAACAGAAATTGCTGGCTGGCCAAGTATCAGTTGAAAGAACTGCATAACTTTACTGATTTAGTTGTCAAGGGAATAGTGAAAAGGTACAAATGAAAAGAAGACGAAGAAAAATACTAAGAGAAAGAAGAAGAATAAAAAAAGAAGGAGGAAGATGAAGAGGAGGAGGAGGAGCAGCAGAAGAAGTAGAAGAAGTAGAGAAGAAGAAGAAAAGAACAGAAATTGCTGGTTGGCCAAGTATCAGTTGAAAGAACTGAATAACATTTCTGATTTAGTTGTCAAGGGAATAGTGAAAAGAAGAAGAAGAAAAATACGAAGAGAATAAGAAGAAGAAAAAAGAAGGGCGAGGAGAAGGAGGAGGAAGAGGAGAGGAGGAGGAGGAGGAGAAGAAGAAGAAGACAAGAACAGAAACGAAAACAGCAAGAAGGGAAATGGGACATTTAAAAGTTTAGTAAGCATGGCAAAAGTTTAGTATGGTAAAATGATCGCAAATATTGCGACACTAATCTCCAAGTGCTATAGAGAGAATTATGAAGACGGAAAGTTCCATGGAAGAGATGAACAAAGTGTGGCCTGGGTAAACAGTGTACTACAGTGCACTCGACAAGGATTACTGAGCATAGAAATCGCATGAGAGTGACCGATGAGACTGAGCAGTAGACAGGCGCAAGCGCTAAACTGTAATTTTACGTTGATGTACGTTATGCGAAGGACGTGCAGAAAACACGTCACCTGACGTGTGTCCTGGGGAATCAATACACACGGAGCGCGCGCGCCCGCGCGCACACACACACACACGCACGCACAAGTAGATGTGACTCGGCAGGCAGTACACTGCGAGACACTGATAAATCTGGCACAGATGGTGCTGACATTCATCACATTCTATGTATGTACGCGCGTCCTATACAATTTGAAGAATTGCTCGTCTCATTTATATTCATATGCGGCCGCCGCCACTTCTCAACCGCTGCCTCTTTGCTGTAAAGATAAAACGCTTGTTTCAACATATGAAAATCTTTTCATTTCAATGTAGCTGCAGAAGATATTTCACTGGGAAGGCGAGCGAGCTACAGAGTTAGAAAAATATTGATTCAAACCGGCGAAATGTTATTCCGTAGCCGCGCAACTGCGACGGAATTGGTAAACACGGAAACACAAACTGAAAAATTTTATATGCCACATACAAAAAATTTAATTAAAAAGTGCAGCGTAAACATAAACATACATTAATTTAAATACTCTTATATAAGTTTCTTGTTAAAAGTATCATAATTTACGGTTCAGAAGTTTGGACTACTAATAAACACACACAGGAACTAAATTAACGACACCAGAGATGGTCGTTTGGAGATGTTCGGTAACAGTATCCAGACGTGAGAAAATTAGAAATAAAGTCATTAAGGACAGAATGAATTCGAAAAATTCAATTATTGATTTTAACCAAACTAAAACATTACAATGCTATGGACACACGAAAAGAATGGCACATGAAAGATTGCTAACGAGAATTATCGAATGGACCCCACCAGGAAGAAAGATAGAAGAAGAACACCTATCACCTGGATAGAAGAAATTCAGACTATATTGAGGGAACGAGAAATTGAAGAAGATATTTGGATGAACAAGCAGTAGTAGAAGATGAGAATTCTATCACTTCTGTAATCTTTGGTTCCGGGAAATGTGTAAGTATTGTACAGCCGGAATAATATAAATAATAATAATAATATAAGTTTCTTACAATGTCATAATTACTAGGTGTGACTCTTTAATTCCCAGAAACATCCTGGGGGTGTGACTCCACTCCCAGACATAATCCTAGAATTCGATTTCTGTAACACTGAACACATTATCTTTATTGCAGTGAAACGGATGTCTGGAATTTTATCGAATCTGAGATTTTTAGTTTAGTTATTAGTTTTGGAATCTAAAAAAAAAACTGTAGGGTCAAGGAAATAGGTTGATTATGCTTATTTCTGTACAATTTGAGAAACTCACTACGCTTTTCAATGATCTGTGTAACAATAAAGCAAACAAACAAACAAAAATAAAATAAAACAGGGGGTGTCTGCCGAAACAAAATCAAAAATAATAAACGCAGAACATTAAAAAAAATACTATAAACGCACTAAAATCAATTGAAAGAAAAATGTTTTGTGCAAAAGTGTTAAAAATGAAACGAGTCTAGGGTAAAAGAGAAAAACTAAGGTTCAAAGTGGACTGAAGACAGGAAAGAGAGACAGAGAAAAAAAATAAAAAAATATTAGAGGAAAAGAAAGAACAACGAATATAGAAATGAAATTGACATGTGGTCTTCAAATGGGCGATACAAAGAAAAAAAAGCATTCTTCAATTGTACAACTTCAATTCTTCTTGAGAACGTTTGGTTTTCTTTCAAAATAAAACTCTCTGAAATAGTCTGCAGATGGTGGTTTATGAACCTTGAATATGTGTTGTAACTAATATCAACCGAACATATTCCTATTGTTATTACAGTCTATAGTCCCATCCGTATTTTATATTTTCATAGACTTAGTAACATTATTTTAGCTTCATAAATATCTAAAAGAATGACGGCAGTACGGTGTACAAAGAATTAGGTACGATTACACAAGCGTTTATTTCTCGGCGGTGCACGCGCTAGGAGTTTGGAAAAACGTACAGTGGTCACAGGTGCGTTTCTGTCTCGTACGTGCACGGACGGAAGTGTAGTCACACCGGCGGTTTGTATACGGACGGCAGCGTTGAGACGTCTCGGACGCGCGTCCCTACAGCTCTGGCTATGATGTTTAAATATGTGTATAAGAGTTAAACGCAACTGCACAGAAACCAAACCGTGTTTAGATCAAAGAAACCATTAGTCATCAATAGTAAATAATTCTTCACTAAGAAAATTGTGTACATTAAACGTTTTTTTTGCAAATATGTCAACAATGCCATGGAGACCAAAACTAATTACCATAGTAACAAGTAGGTAAACAAATGCTATTTTAGCGGCATCTTTGAACAGTCCGTGTGACTACCCTCGTGTGTGTTAAAAACGCAATAAAAACGCAGCAGGTTGCGTTTTGATACAGAAGACCTTGAAAACGCAGCAGAGTTGACGACCCGTCCGCTTTTCCAGTGTCCGTGTGACCAATTTCATTGCCGCCTGTGTGTTAAATTAATAATACGTTCCCAACCGCACGCAAACGGCCGCGGAAAAAATGCTCGTGTAACCGTACACCTTTGAAAGGAAAATCCTCAGACGCATTATAGGCCCAATATAAGAAAATGACTTATGGAGACTGAGATACAACAACGAACTGCATCAAATATATAAAGAGATACCAGTATCAAAATTTATAAGAATACAAAGATTGCGTTGCGCCGGGCGTGTTATGAGAATGGAGGATGGCAGGAACCCCAAGAGGGCTTTGCTGGGTACATGGGAGGGAACGAGACCTAGAGGTAGACGAAGAAAGAGGTGGGAAGATGGCGTTGCAGAGGACGCGAGATACATGGGGATAAGAAACTGGAGGAGGGTTGCAGTGGATAGAGTGGATTGGAGGCGAATATCCGACTTGGGCTGTAGCGCCATAGGAGGAGGAGGAACCGTACACTTATGGCGGGGTTTCGTCGAAGGCTAGAGTTTTATAGAGCGATTGGACAAACAGGTTAAAATCCGTCTTTAGTCTTTGTCGAGGATTACATGGCCTATAGGTGTAACCAACCTATAGCCCACGGTAATCAATCAAGTAATAGCCCACGGTATCTATTTGTAAAATTTAAGCCGAAAGTTCCACTTATTAAGTTGATAAATGGTTTTATTTATTCCATCGTCGTACGCTACGCTCGACATATGGATGCAAATTTTTCATTGCGTAAAACAAAGTTTGCGGCGGACAAGTATAAATAAGCTCCTTGTATGTGTACGTGTGGTCTGTGGGAAGGGAACAATCGATAGCCGCAAGTCACAAAGACGCCGCAGAGCGCAGCACTCGACGCCGACCACTTGGTAAACACGTTACGGTCGCAGACACGTTCACCCACTCGAACTTTGCGCAATCGTCAGCAATTCATGATGAAAGCAATACCGCAGTCTGTGCTTCAACTACTGCAATCGTGCTTGCAGTGCATATGAAAAATCCGCTTTGAACTTACCGTTCTGTGCACTTAGAGATTCAAAGAATTTTCATTAAACAATTTGCACAGTTGTAAAGATGATTGAAGTTAGAGGTTGACAGAACATTCTAAAGAAAAACGTCCATAATCTACTTCTGATTCAAGTTCTAACATCTTTTGTACACCTAAAACAGGAAGGTAAAATGTATTTTCTGATAATTTCGAAACGATAGCACAGATTTGGACGAAATGGCGCTCAATCAATTTTCCTCACTGGACCGATTTTTCTATGATTATTACCATTCATTCTCCAGTCTACTATACTTCTTCCTACCCTTGTTGTTATTCGTTTTCTATAGTTCTCCTCTACCCTCTTCTTCTTCTTCTTCTTCTTCTTCTTCTTCTTCTTCTTCTTCTTCTTCTTCTTCTTCTTCTTCTTCTTCTTCTTCTTATTATTATTATTATTATTATTATTATTATTATTATTATTATTATCTTTTTCATCTTCTTTCATTTCTCCCTTCTGTCATTTGTACGCGTAAACACAGATATTGAAACAAGAATCAACTAATGTAGTAAAAGATGAAAGACTAAGAAAAACGGTAGATTAGAGCGGGTACTACTTTCTCCGGACGGAAATCGAGTAGCTCCTGCTTTACTCCTCAGCAGTTTGACATTGCTTCGCGTAAAATTGTCTGTTATTCAACCGTTTTTACAGTAATGAAGGGAGAGTACAAAAGCCACCAGCTGTTACTAGACCTCGAAGTTTCATAAGTAAGTGGAAAATTAAAAGTTTAATGAAACCTATTTGTTTTGTATTGATTTTATCAGCTAACTAATAGATGATATGAAATGGCGTAAAATCTTCCCCTTCTTCTGTCACAAACATTACACAACACATATTAACCAACTCACCTTCCCTCCCACTTGCCTGTATTCCTTGTTCCTTTTGGTCGTAAGATAGACTTTCTTTAGCAAGATATCGTTTTGTTTTTTTAGTACGCAATCCGTAAACCTCCCGATATTGTTTTCTGTCACCATCAACACCACTTCAAGGACTAGGCCTTAGACTTGTTCCAGAACCAACCACCTCCTTGGTCTAGCTTTTTATTTAAATCGTACATTTCTAGTGTCTCCTTCATAGAGTTACTTTTAAATTTCTCTCTTTTTGTTACACACACAACTGACCTTAAAATCACATATCTCAGCAGATTTCACTCTACTAATCTTATCAGAATTTAGGCTCCAGGTTCCATTTTCTTGTAAGAGACAAGGTTCAGCAGTAACCATCTCTAATTTAACAAACAAGCTATAAGCTGAGGTAACACGGTCTTTATGTTACACGCTAAATCTTGCTGGAAAACTTGTCTCAGAAAGAAAAGAGACGACTTGTTTATTGGAGATTAAGAAATGTATTGATTGCTGAAACAATCTATGTTTTATCAATACAAATCGCGTTTCGTGTTTATAAGCAAATATTTAACCTGCTACGGGCGTAAAAATTCAAATCAGTCGTTATTCTAAAACTTAATGTACAAACAATAATATCCAAAACGAAATATTAAACTAATGACATTGACACTCTTTTGTACATCCGAAATTACGTACAGATATTATAGAGTTGTGAAAAAACAGGAAAACCCAAAAATGTGCGCAAAGGAAGATTACTGTGGTACAGGAATCTCGAGGGAACGTACATCCACGACAACGCATATCTAGGAAATCCGGGACATTGCAAAGGAGGTAACCCTTTTAGGTCAGTCCAAATTGACAGCGGAAAAGCAAGGATATTCCTGGTTTTGTCCTAGTGTTGATGTTTCTGTAGAGTAGACAAGAAGTGTACTATCAGAAACAATTGAGTATATACAGGGTGGGGCGTGGGAACTTCCTTTTTTGACAATGGCGTGGTGAAGTTACGTGGGGGTCACAGAGTGGTGGGGAGGTCTCAATTGAAGAGGCAGGGTGGGAGGTTTGTGTCCTCACCCGTTTCAGTCGCAACAATGCTTTGGTCGAGGTAGCATCGCGGTGCTTTTGCCGTAGAGGCGTATTTTTCTAACAGCCGCTCGGTCATCGCGGTGCAACGTGCCTTTCGTCGTCACTTCGAAATTCCCCCACGAGGCCATGTTCCTGATCGGAAATCGATTTTATTGTGTGTAGATACCTTCAGGGAAACGGGGAATGTGTCCAAAAGAAAGGGAGGACCTCCGAGGAACGTTACAACACCTGAAAATGTCGAACGAGTTCGTTTGGCTATGCTGCGGTCTCCGAAGCGCTCTGCACGTAAACATGCAGTTGCCCTTGGCGTGTCGGCACGTTCTATTCGTCGAATTCTTCACGATGACCTCCATTTGCACCCATACAAAATGGTTGTGACCCAACAACTGATAGAACGTGATTATGTAAACCGACAAACATCATGTGAGCAGCTGGTTGACACCTTACCCAATGATGCACTTGTGTTCTTCTCTGACGAGGCACATTTCCACCTTAGTGGCTGTGTTAATAAACAGAATATGCAGTACTGGAGTGAAACAAGTCCCAGGGAACTTCATGAGAGGCCCCTTCATTCGGATCGTGTCACGGTATGGTGTGCAATTTCAATAGTAGGGATCATTGGTCCTTACTTTTTTCAAGAAAACGGTGGTGCTGCTTCCGTGAATTCAGACCGTTATTTGACAATGATCCAAGAATTTCTTTTGCCTGCTCTCGAAGCAATGGAATTGGATAATGTGTGGTTTCAGCAAGATGGAGCCACAGCCCACACAGCCAGGGTTTCAATGGATTGTTTGAGAGAAGCCTTCCCCGGGCGGCTGATCTCCCTGAGAGGGGACGTAAACTGGCCTGCGCGTTCGCCTGATTTAGCCCCCTGTGATTATTTCCTGTGGGGTTATCTCAAATCCCTGGTTTATAACGATCGTCCACACACCCTGGAATACCTACAGAACAATATACCGGTCCACATGCTTGAAAGAGTGCACCGAAACTTCCGAATTCGACTGAATCAGTGTATTGACAATGGAGGGCGACAATTAAAAGATATTCTTTTTAAAACAGTGTAAAAATCAAATCTCCCATGTTGTGTGACAGGTGAAAAATAAGAATAAAGAGTTTTGAAACGTGTACGGTTTTTTATTTCATTTTCAAAAAAGGAAGTTCCCACGCCCCACCCTGCATATCCATGGGATATTCTATTTTAACGAATACTGAAAATTTACAAAGTCATAACTTAACAGCGATAATACAACACCAAGCACTTTGTTTTTTCATAAAGTATAAAGAAAAAAAAATTATTAAATTTTTAAAATGTAGTAGTCTCAGAGGTTATAGTGGTAAAATATAGGCCTATTATAATTTTCTGGAACAACCTTAAAACAACCGAACACACCGTTAGTGTGCGACTCTTAGACTTGAAGTTTTTCAATAGTTTAAAGGAGACCAGGTTTCGAAACAAATCAAATTATTTGATTTTGAGTTTTTAGAATTCAAAATTATCCTTTTCCTCCTATTTAACATGATATGTATGTTACAACTTTTATGATACGAAACTTTTTTTTTCATCTCATCTTATGTGTTTCTTTCATGTGATGCCACTCGTTGCGATGTCATTAGCCTCCTTCAAATAAACATTTCTATATTTTATAATAGTAATATTAGCTATAAAATAATAATTCAGGAAGCAAATAAGATTGTTTTGCAGAGACGAAAGGTGAACGCAGCAAAGAAAAGGCAACTAAAAAGGGAGAGTGTTGACAGTAAGGCAGAAGAAATAATATATAATAAAGGTGCCTATTAAAATAAAAACAATACAAAATGCTATTTTCCGTTAAGTCCATATTTTTTCCTATTTAGGTACATATAACTGTGTACAAAAACATGCTAGAGACAAAAATTTATTCTTTATCTCTGTTTAATGACACTTGCTATACTGAATCTAAAATTTAGTATGATATCTTGTGTAAACATTTAGTATGTTTTCAAATAGAAGTAAAACTTTTGCATTTTTTAAAACACTTTTTTGAAAAATCACCGTAAATATTCTTTTAACAATACATGTATTTAATTAGGTCCACAGTATGTTCTCTGTAGTTATCTTTCAAACGGAAATTTTCATAAAAATATCTTGAATCGTTTTTTGAAATATACATACCTAACTGATAAGCAACACTCAATTTAATTAACATGGAACAGGCTTTCACGAAGTGATGCCCTTAAACAGAAAGAAGTTACTTATTATTCTAAAATGCTAAAATTGTAATCTATGCTAATTCTAAAGTGGTCACTAGATTGTACCACTTTAAAAAATTAATTTTAAGGTGTGTGTGTGTGTGTGTGTGTGTGTGTGTGTGTGTGTGTGTGTGTGTGTGTGTGTGTGTGTGTGTGTGTGTGTGTGTGTGTGTGTGTGTGTGTGTGTGTGAATAGTATGTTTTCAAATGGAAGTAAAACTTTGCATTTTTGAAACATTTATTTTTAAATCATCCTATATTGTGTGTATGTGTGTGTATATATATATACACACACACACACACACACAATATATATATATACACACACGCAATATATATATATATATACACACACAGACGAGTGTGTTTTAGGCTCTTACTAATATTTTAATAAAACTATTAGAGTTGCATGTTACTCCTTTACATATTCACATTACATATTTCACAAGGAAAATTTATGTTGTGGTGAAAGCTTCATATGTACGTTGTAGTCACCCGCATTCAAAATGCAAATTTCAAATGGTGTTGGAAAGTAAATTATCGGTCACACTGGTAACAGCAGCGCATACGGTCTCCATCAAGTCATATTTTCATAAAATGCCACCACTGTCCTATTTGTCTGTTAATATCGGGTCGACTTGCGCACATGATGATTTGAAATTTATAGAAACTTGATTAGTCCCTACAGTCGCATTAAAAAAAAACCGTAAATACTCATCAGAGTTTTTCGAAAAATTCTACAGATAATATTGCTGTACCCTCAATTATGCTGAAAGTGTGGCGGAAATAATCAAGTTTACGAGAGCATTGTCGTACTTAAGGCATTGATCTCTTGAACATACCTAAAGTATGAAGAGGTCATGATCCAAAATTTTTGTTGTTACAATTGTTTTTCAAGAAGCCGTGTCAGTTTTTGTACTGTCCTATGGTGTTTATTATGGACAGAACCAGGGAAAACGGCAGTAAAATACAGGTCTCGGAAATGGCATTATAAGCGGAGTTAGAAGACGTTGTGTACTTGACCGTATAAGCAATGAGACCATAAGAGATGAGTTACAAGATTTAACTTGAATGAAAATTAAAAAATTACAAACAACGGTGGAAGGAACGCTTAGAAAAAATTTCAGATTAGAGAGTGGGCAAAAAGTCTATAAGTAGAAACATATAGGACACAGGTGTGTGGATAGACCTAGGATTAGGTGGCTGGAGGATTTGTTAAGCTGAACAGGCAGAATCTTGCCTATACCATGTGGCGACAGTGATGCTGAGAACAATTATATTAAATATAATTTTCTCCCTATTTTCATCCGTACATCACAATAAAATAATTTTAAGCTTTACGTTATACAAACTATTTATTTCCTACTAGCCGATTTGCCCAGCGTTGCTCGGGTTCATAATTTATTCATAGGCACCCATTCTTGTTCTAACGTTATATTACTTCTGTATTGTATAATCTTCCTTATACTGTTACGTTCTCATTCTCGCTGGAGGAATACTCTGTAGGGCACCTGTTTTAGAACATGTCATAAACTTTTTTCTTATATCTGGAGAAGAATTCTGTTTCGCGTGATGCTCCTGCTCGATTTCTAACTCTGGGAGAGGGCGAACAGCTAAATTAGTTTTCAATAAAATGTCTACAGTACTTGCACGCGCCCTCGTATTTAACTGTCGTTTTGTAATTCATTGGGTAATGTTGAAATAAGGTATTTGTTAAATTAGTGTCTCCGAAACTTATTCTAACAATACAATACCTCTATAGATTTCAGCTTATCAATTTTTAAATTCAAACTGAAGCAAGCGGATTTATATTGTCTGAACACTACGATCTGAGTACACTCGCTATCAAAATGTTGTTTTTTATACTCGCTTATAACTTACTTCGATCTTAACTTATCCACTTTTAAACTCAAACTGAAACAACTATGAATTCACGCACTATTAAGATGTTTCTTAAGATGCATAGACCACCTTCGATATCATAACCTATATCTTTATTTATAAGAACCGTGGACTCTGGCCCCGCCGTCTTTCGCGGGCTCCGACCTAAGACTCCCCGGGTTCCGTGGACGGACTCCGGGAAGGCCCGTCAGACGACTCCCGCGCTATTCCCTACGCGGGAAGCTTCTACTTATGCCGAGACACCGCCTGCTTTTTCCGGCATCCAGACCGGTCGAACTCCCGCTCTAGGACTTGGTCAGAGACCTCCCCGGGGTACGGAAGGTTCTCCGAAGCCCGGGAAAGCAGTCAGCATGCCGGGCGAGACGCTGGGACTCTGACCCGGCTGTTTTTCACGTGATCCGACCTAAGACTGTCCGGGTACCGAGGAAGGACTCCGGGGAAGGCCCATCGGACGACTCCCGCGCTATTCCCTACGCGGGAGGATTCCACCGATGCTATGGCAACCAGAATGTGTTCTATTGGGTTGCCATGGTAACCAGATCTAATAGTTTTTTAAGACCCTAAACGACCCCCCATAGGATCGTATCGAAAAAAACACCTGTCCTATGTTGGTTCTCCCATTGGGTAAAATATTTGTGCCAAGTTTGGTTGAAATCGGTCCAGTGGTTTAGGAGGAGACGTGGAGAACCCCAAAGGACCCCCAAAGTACCCTATAAAAAAAAACCTATCCTATGTTGGTTCTCCCGTTGCGTAAAATATTTGTGCCAAATTTGGTTGAAATCGGTCCAGTGGTTTAGGAGGAGATGTGGAACATACATACATAGATACAATGAATTTTATTTAGGCCTATATTAAGATGTCCATTATTTTAATAACGGCATATTGTAGGAACGATAATTTTCTCCAAATTTACTCAGTATATTTAAGAATAACTTTTTTTTAAGGTGTACATTGATTATAATTGTATATATTAAAGAATACTGTAAGTATGCTGTAATCTATATGATACTTCTCTCTATATATGATTAATATATATACACAAACAACAAAAATTTTAAATTTCAAACAGTGTTATTTGCTGTTACATTATAAAGAAAACAATAATGTAGTCAATACTTTAAGAATCGGTTAGAGATCATCACTTTCAACAAGAATTAAACCAAAAATTATTTGTTTCGGCCCCAAGCAAACAGACTACAGATGATAACTACAACGGTTCTTCGGACGTCCCACGCTTCCCCGTCATTTCGGTTTGTAACTTAGTAGTTGTTTGGGGTTAAGGCATTCATAAATTCTGTTTAGATGTTGCAACCATTTTAGCCGATACTCAGCAAGCCTATCAAGTATACTCATAATATACACTTCCTGCCGTATATCTGCATTTCTCTTGTCATCTAGAACAATATATCCTTCCACGTGTCTGATAAAGCTCATTTCCGCCTCTTGAATACCAGTAGCATGAGCTTTCGTTAAAGTCCATTCCTCAAACCTATAACTAAATGTAAAGTCCGGTTATTACAATAATTATTATTCGTGAGTTAAAGTATGGGTCAAGTGTTGTAACCTATCGAGTGGCTGCTAAGCTACAACTGTTTGTTTGACGTGGTTCCGGAGGTGAAGTTGAATCATTAGAATGAACCGTTCTTCTTCAAGACAATTTATTGTGATTAGCAAAATGCAAACGAACTTTTACAAGTTACTATATACAAACTCCTCTTGACAAACTATAAGTCAGTTAATTGAATTACTCTTTTAAACTCTAAGTACCTTCAGTTACTAGTACTTAGTTCACAAATTAATGTAACTACTTTTAGTTACTTCAAAAATTACAAAGACAAACTATTGACAACATCTGGTTTTCCGGCTCTCTAAGAACACTTTCCAACACAGATCAAAGTCAAAATAAAAATGAGAAAAGATGCGTAAGTTCTCTCGGACCTCTTACACAATCAGATCGGACTTCTCCAGCGAATGCTAGAGTTTGTATAGTACATCATCATGGGTGTAACCTTTAGTTTTGGTGGTGGGACTGTTCCCTACTCTTAATTCTAAAACCTTAACTATGATAGGCTAAATCTATTGGAAGTGAGGGTAAATCTCTTATAATTTTATAAGAACTATCACTATTCGTCAGGACACTGCATCACGTGACCCTACGTCATTTTCTGGGGTGTTTCCCTCTAGGATTAAAGTTCTCACGCAAATACAACACCTGTCTTCATACCTGAGACCAATTTATTTGACTTCACCCCTGAAGGGTATCAAATTTATGTGACATTTTATATTTCCTGTTTAACTTGTGTCCTTCATAAGACTCCCTCTGATTTTCATAAATCTGTCACCCTTTCATCTAAGAGAGTGGCTTTTAACCTCCCATAGCTGCATCCGTCTTAAGTAACTTGGGGTTACCCATAAACTAAACTTTACGATAATTGCTTCCTGACACCTGTTTTTAAGAAAGAGGGTGAGATCTAATTAACAAACCCTGGGAAAGTTCCTAAAACTATTTTTATGTTCAAAACATCTGCTAGCTAAATGACAATGTTTCTCCCTCTCACTTCAAAGTACAATTATGATACAATTACAGTAAGTACAATTGACAATTACAACACAAGAATACATAGTTCTTAATGCAATTATGACTACTTAATCCATTTCCAAAGTAAAGAGTAAATTTGCTATTTTTCTTACAGCATAATGGATTACTTTTAGGAGAAGTAAATTATTTAAATGTAATGAAAACTTTATAGTCCCTTGATTATCACGGATACATACTGCGCAGGCTAGTATATAATGAAACTGAATTGTAGATTACCGGTATTTCTGTTTCATCTATAAAACTACGTTGCAACGAATTTACGTAACGCTCTTACATAAGTCGCCAGGAGCAGTTACGCAAACGTTCCTACATGTTTCTCGGCTAAGCAGCGTGCGGCGTCTCTGTGACAAGGGCTTAAAGTAAAGTACCACTCCAAACTGTTGTAGTACTTGCAACTACGCAAATTATGCTGGCACGCCGTCAAATGAATTGAAAATTATTCTGAAACATCTGCGGGCTATATATATAAGCAACGGCGATCGCCTTAATTAGTTACAGTGGGCGATTTCCTTAGTGCGGATCAAGTGATTGTTGGTTGTTAGTAAAAATTAATTAGTGTGTAATAATTAGTACGGGACCATAGTAGTTGATATTGATACTGAATGTGGACAATTTTAACTCGCGTTATTGTATGAGAGTAACTTATTTATTTCAAATTCTTATTTGTGACCCATTAAAGCTGGTAATTAGTGACTTCATTGGCGCCTGTATTTTGTTTTCCACTGTACCATACGACGATCAGTTAGACCATCGTAACAATGTGTTTCTTTTGGTGTCTTAAGCTTAGTCACATTATCAGTGCCAAGTCATTAACTTTGCCCAAATCCTGCTGACGCCTACAGGCCGGAACAAACGTTTACGGTAGCGGCACCTCTGAACAATCAATTGTTTACTAAATCTGTATAATATTTACCTTATTTCTTCCGCCGTGTGACTTCGTTTTGCGTTTTGATTTGATTTACGCGTTTCGAGGCATATGTCTCGTCATCAGAAATAAATAAAATAAAAATTCACTCTTAGCGAGGTCGTTACATATTAAAATACATATTAAGCTACCGTAGTTATTGATAATCAGTGTCCGATCGGTCCGACTCGAGTGCGCACTCAAGTAAAGCGGGTATGTGTGTAATCGTTTTCGAATATTTGTATCTTAATATGTGAATAACCTCGCTATAGTATGTGTACCTCGCTAAGAGTGAATTTTTATTTTATTTATTTCTGGTGACGAGACATATGTCTCGAAACGCGTAAATTAAATCAAAACGCAAAACGAAGTCACACGACGGAAGAAATAAGGTAAATATTATCCAGATTTTGTCAATAAGTGACTTGGGTACCATTTCAAACATGTCTTTCAAATTGTTTACTACCGAAATAAAAGGGTAGCTAGGTTATACTGGGGCGTCTTGGGCCATTAAAGTAATACTTGGGCGAGCAGTATTTAGGTTGCTCACAAAGGCGACGGTAGCTGTCGACAGCAATTTGTAACAACAATGTGATAATCCGTAAAATTACGGTGGCGGAATTACGGCCATAAAACGGTTGTTGGTATAAAACGTTCACGACCTGACCGCCCAATAAAATGGAGGCCGTATTGCGTTGTGTGTAGCCTATAAAACGCTGCTTACTGCCGAACGTAAACTGAAACTGCCGTTTCATAAAACGTTTACGTATAATTACGTTGTAACAACAGCGTTCTGTTCTAAACAGAGCAGACGGATTTATTGTTTGAAACTAAGTACCGTGTTTGTCAGTTAGCGTGATGCCTCCTTGAACAATCCCATCTCAATCTCATCTTCTCAAGTTTGTATGCCTGTATTTTCTTATCATCATCCATCATCATCATAGTACCGTCATCGTCATTATCATCACCACTCCAAGGATTAGCCCTTAGAACTGTTCCTCAACCCATCTCTTCATCTGTCTACCGACAACTCTCTTCCCAGTAGGGTGAAATCTGATGACCTTAAGATCCGTGCTGTGTCCGTTATGCAAGTACATCTTTGATAGGAATTTCAAAATTCGCTTCCGCTTCCATAGTAAACGTTAAGGAAAGTAACTGGTAGATAAGAAAGTAATCTAACGTATACATCTATAGACAGCGATCATCATCACCACTCCAAGCACTTGGCCTTAGAATTGTTGCGGAACCCATTTCCTATTTGGTCTAGCGACATCCCTCTTCCCAGTAGGCTGATAACCCAAGGCAGCCAAGGGTTGACGGATATCAGGTATGCGGTGTTCAGGTGTCCACACCACCTCCTTCTGTGATTTTCAATCTTCTGGTGAAATTATACAATGTTTAGTTTGCGCCTAATATCCTCGTTCCTTTCCCGATCCAGGAGAGGACAACCTTGGGTCCCTCTTAGAAATTTCATGTCAACTGCCAGAATCGTTTGTATGCCGCTTTTACCAAGAGTCCATGTCTTTATTCCTAGAATGAAGGCATGTGGGGATAGCCACAGTTTTGTATAAAATCATTCAGGTATTCTTCCGTGTTTTATTTGTCAGGTACCTATGAATCGTTCTACAGATTCGTCTAAATTTTATTAGCTAGTAATTATTTTATTTCTCACGTTACTTAGAGTGACAGTTCGAATACACTAATCTGTACTTTGTTCATGTGGAGCGTGTTGGTTCTTCTATTCTTCTTATTTTTTTTCAGGGACTAGGCAAATCATCTGATTAGACCTAAAGAAATTCATGTATATACTTTGCCAAGACTTCTTAGATCTGTCTATACTTTCACCCGATTTAATGTATCCTTAAATATTCCGTATTTATTCTTTTGTAATTTTCGAGTAGGATACGTGTCCTCTAAGGATATTACCAGCGTCGTATAAAGTAAGACCAGTGGTAGGAGTGCTACCTTTGAGTCTCTGGTCTTGGATTCATTCGGACTCCCATCTCCTAGCTTCTTCACCCCCTAGCGCTGTTGAGAGACCTCCCCCTAGCACCGTTAACGATTTGACATCTTTGTGCCCGGCCGGCCATTTACCGGGTAGTGCCAAAGGAAAACAAGAATTACATAGTAAAGTTGAAAATAATGAAAGACTCCCTAGTACTTGGAATCCTAATAGTGTCGGGATCGAAAAGATCAAGAGTTGGTTAAGAGAGACCAGGCAGGAAAGATTAAGATAGGGACTTCAGCCAAGACAGGCTGAAACAAGGTGAGAATGTAACAAGGCTGAAACAAGGTAATGTACGCAACCTGTATCCACTAGGTGTGAATCCCTCGTGAAACAGTTATTAGTGAAAATTTATAGTAAATTGATAAAACGTCATTCTCTTTTAAGAGTAGTAAGCTCGATAAGCTGGATAACGTGCTCACGTTTTGAACAAAATATATTTGTTTGAGATAAAACTAAATTAATCAACAGCATCATCTTCAAGGATTAAACCAAGTTTGTTCCGCTCTCAAACAGGCAAAGATTAGGGTTGGTCAGTCCAGCGCTTCCTCGGACGTCCCACACTTCTCCAGCCCCTAGGTTTATAGTTCCATAGTTGTTTGGGGATGCGGCAGTCATCCACTCGACAAAAATGTTGCCACCAATTCAGCCGATACTGAGCGATCCTCTTGAGTATACTCATAATATTCAGTTCCTACCGTACATCTGTGTTTCTTCTATGATCATGAAGAGTATACCCTTCCACGTGCCTGAGAAATCTCATTTCAGCCGCTTGGATGCGACTAGCCTGGCCTTTCGTTAAAGTCCAATTCTCAGACCCGAAAAGAATGGCCATCATCTTTTAGAATTCAAGCTGTGTTTCTTTAATTGCTGACTTAAGAGTTCGTCCAATTTTCCCGCACATAAGGTTGATCTTATGCAAATTATTTACAATGCGGTTGCTTGTATTATAAGACACGATGTATATTAGGTATAGAAAACTGCTAACTAGTTCCAGGACAGTTCAATCTACAACAATTTTTGCCCGTACGGGATCAGTTTCACGATAAGCCATCACATTGGTCTTAAGTGGGAATATTTGCAATCCAGAGTCTTTGCAGATTCGATTTAACACATGTATACCCATCTGCAACCTGTTTTCCCAGTCCGAACAAATTAATGAATTATTTTTTAAATTTGTGAGTAAAATGTATCATGCTTAGCACTTGCGGTAAATGTACGTTGAAAAAAAAATGTGAATAGAGGTCTTGCTATACCTTAATAAGCAAGAATATACAAAATAACAAAAAGACTGATTACTCAAAAGTAGTGATATTTTATTGCTTATATGAAAAAGCAATTCTAAAACAAATAATCGATGCAAACTTTTTATTATTATAAATACAACAAGACGTTGTGAAGAACTACCATAAGTTCAACCTTATGTGCGGGACCAATAGGCGAACCTTTATAAGTCAGCAAGTAAGGGAACACGCCTAAAATTCTACAAGGTGATGGCTTTCCCCACACTTCTTTACACGCCGTGCTTGGAGGTGAACTCAAGGTGGTTTGAGGCTTCAGCCTCGTAGCATCGCTGCGGAAGCCCTGTAAAGGGTTCACCCGTGGGGATGTTATGGGCTGTTACGTCCTTATAATAGACATTTCGAACCCCACGGATTTATTCGGGCACATCGTGTATTTCCAGTGGTACCCACCAGTTCATCGTCGCACGGTTAGTCAGTGTTTTAGTTATTATGCCCATGGGGCCGAGTGTTTTATAGGTAGGTCATGGTCATGGGACTTCCCTTGTAAAACAACTTTCTTTCCTGCTGGATACCAGGCCTTATTCAGCCTGTTGCAGCTGTTATTGTCTCTGTGTATCTCGATCGTTTCCCGGTGAAGAGCTCGTGTAATAGAGCAACATAGAAAAACAGATTTTTGTCTCCTCAAACTTCACTACGTAACCGCCATTTATCAGAAGATGGTCCACAAGCGCCGAATTCTTCGACTGTGAACAAAAATTTTATTTTCTTAGGATCTGTTGTTTACTTTTCATACACAAGGGTAAACATGGCATATGTATTAGACACGCCTTTGAAAATTCTTCTCTGTCATCTCTTAGCGCCTTATCATATATTATTTTTTAATTGTCCCATAAACTAAATTAGATTTGCTTCTAATTTGTATCGTAAGCTCACACGGTCAGTGACAATATTATTAAATTTATTTCAAACCGGCCTCTTAGGTGATTACTCTTACTCGAGAACATTGTTCGGGTACCTTTCGGCCAAGATCCGCCGTACCTGTTTTTCCAACAATCTGTCGCTTTGGAGGCGTCAAGAAGATCTGCGAGCGCGAGACTCAAAAATCGGCGACGATTTTGCTAGTAAACAGCAACTGACCACGGTCTAACAGCCCTGTTTATAATCAATTTAATAATAAATTCACTTCCTTCTCAATGAATTACGTACCACCATCCCTCTCGTGTGCGGCATCAGCAAAGATTCAGTTTTATTCATAACAAAAACAGCAGAAAACATAAAACATAAAACATTGTCACAACCGCTAAAGAGTAATTGAAAAAATAATTATGCTTTATTTAATGTTTAAATTTTGAACACTGTGTGTACATCTGCAAGCTGCAGGTCTGTTTTATGTCTCAGTGAGTTTGTTCGCCTTAGGAAAGGTAAAGTGCTTGCTGCAGACAGCAGGGGAAAACATTTCTTCACTGTTTGTAGCATGAAAACTGTATGCAAATAAAAGGGTGCAGGACGTTTTAAAATTGCATCACTGTTGTGCAATTTGTGCGCTTTTTGTACTCCGTGAAAGTAGAATCGGTCTGTCTAAGTCAAACACAAAGGAAAGTAAATGCGCTACACTACACCCTTCAGTAGCGCAGTCAGGGTGGATTTCTCCGCTCTCTGCCTGCCTCCACCCCTTGTACTTTTACTTTCCACATTCAGTCGAACTTGGCAGTATTTTATGGTAAAATCGTCAGTGGAATCAGAAATAAACGTGTATTTCTAAATGTGAATAATTGGATTATTTTGGTGACAAGTAATTGTCATAAAGTGAATCACAACAATGTGTGTGTGTATGTGTGTGTGGCTTCAAGTTTGACTGTGACATTCATTGGTCGGGTAAAGATAACAACGTAGTAATTTCATAGGGTTTTTTTTTTACACAAACAGCCCAGCCGTGGACCACGCGAATATCATTTCCATTTCTTCTCTTGCCAGAAGGCCCTCATTCGCACACTATGCGCCGCCTTCCTTTCCAGTGTCCACCCTTTCCTGTCTTCTTCTCACCGCAGCGAACATCAAGATTTTGAATTTTTTTTTAATATATATATTTTTATCCACACAGTCGTTCAAAGAGATACCCAGTTTCATCGTTTCGTCGTTGAGTAGTTTGATGCATTCGTTCAGACTGGAAAGTTGCCGAATTTGTGTTTTCATTACTTATTTACTTAATCTGAACCAATCCATCCGAACCATATGTCCAAGGAATATTAGTCTTTTTCTTCGGAAAACCGGTTCCAGATCTTCCAGATTCCTGTACAGATCTTCTTTGGGTCTATGCCTGTACCCATCTTTGGTTTTCTTGACGCCATAAATTTTCCAAAGAATTCTTTGTTCAATTTTAGGAAGAGGTTCTAAATTTTGAAAGCACATTGTTTCCACTCCATACATGATCACAGTGCTGTAATGGCGGACTTTTGCACTTCTGGAAATTCTTTTTGTACAGTTATTTTTACAGGTTTTATTATTACTTTATTATTTTTCCATGGATTTATATTGCCATTCTATTTGTTTGCCATAATCAGTTGTTTAACATTAAAGAATTAAAGAAAACTAAAAACTTGTTTTCGTGATTTTCACTCGTCAATTTATTTACAAAATAATATACCACGACAGCTGTTTCGGCACACAATGCCTTCTTCAGATGGTAAGAGCTGACATAGTAGCTATGTCAGCTCTTACCATCTGAAGAAGGCACTGTGTGCCGAAACAGCTGTCGTGGTATATTATTTTTTAAATAAATTGACGAGTGAAAATCACTAACACAAGTTTTTAGTTTTCTTTAATTCTTTAGTATAATGGATTTTCATCAAGTAAAGGCCTCCAGTATAAATTATTTGTTTAACAGCCAACGCTGTTTCTTAGTTATTTTTTTTAACCCGACAGTTTGGTTTTTCGGTCGTTCTTCTCCCTTCTGTCAGTGTGATTGATGTCTCACGACTGTTGAATGCACAAACAGATTTGCTAACACTTAGCACATCACACCGACACTAAAAATAGCATACATTTGCCGAACATTTGGTTAACCTGAAGCCACCTTCCAATGACGAAGTACAAAGGTATTTACACTTCCCGTTTCAACTAGCTCTCTCAATTAAGCCTTTTAGAGTTAATGAAGTCAACGAATTAATGCAGTATAACGTGAAAAGTAAAAAAGCTTGCGGCATTGATTTATTGTCGGGGAAAATTCTTAAGGAGCTGCCTCACAAACGCGTCTTATAAATAACATACATCTCCAACACCACACTCAGATTTGAATACGTACTTTCCTCTTCTCTGGAAATAAGCTCCAGTAATCATGGTCTTACAATCTAGTAAACATCGTCAAAAACCTTTTTTTTATTGACCTAAAAGTCTTCTGCCGTAAATGGTAATATCTTTGAGAAGCTATTAGTAAAACGACCCATCCTAACAATTGAAGAAAACAACCTAATTCCGTATCATCAATTAAGCTTTGAGAATAGCACTCTATGCGCTATCAAATACACAGAATAACAAATGTTATCAATAAATAGCTGGAATAGAAGACTTTGTGCTCAGCTGTGCTTCTCCAGGTTTTTCAGGCATTTGATAAAATCCGGTATCTTGGACTGTTGTACAAAGCAAAGAAAACCTACCACATAATATTTACTGTATTTTACATAACATTTCTTACATAATGGGCAGAGTGTTTGAAGTTAAATTCTCGGATGCTACTTTTCCATTGCAATAAATTTAAAAGAAAAACTTAACGCACGAGTTAATAGTTTTACATCAGACAAAACTGTTGTTCTTGGGAGCGATCTCAATACGCACCAATACCAACAACGATCAAAATAATTTATTTAATTAAAAAATAAATCGTTAAATTATAATTGTTTAATAAACTTCACGCTCAACGATCTAACCTCTTAACCAGGAGTGCCAGTCTACAGAGTAGGCTGGTAATCTTCATTGGGTTCTCTACTGCCCGTATAAACAAACCGCTGCCATTTCGACCAACTCCGCCGTATCAAAATTGTTTTTCTTTTCCGTCGCTCTCGTCATTGTCTTCGTGCATAACCTTGGTCAAGTGTAAAACGCTGTGCCCTGTGATACTGGGTCGTCAGCAGAACTTGACCACCGACTTCTGAATCAGGCCCAACCCCGCGCTGGGTTTACACCCGCTGTGAATTACCCAACTGGGTCAAACATGGTGTCCCCTTACGCGGCTGCCTGCGTTGTATTACGTTGTTCCTGATTTAACGCTCCGGAATGATACCGCGGCGGGCAAGGGACTATCACGAACACAGGAAACCAGAGATATTAGGAATATTAGATACAGAATGCTGCAAACGCTATTAAATACATTTTATGAATACTTTAATCATCGGTGGAACGATTCGTAGGTACTTAAAAAATAAAACACGGAAGGATACCCGAATGAAATTTTATAAAACTGTTGCTGTTCCCACATTCATGTATTCTAGTGAGACATGGACTCTTGGTAAAAGGGATGTGCAGAGGAATCAGGCAGCCGAAATGAAATTTCTAAAAGGGGCGCCAGGTAGTTCTCTCTTGGATTGGAAAAGAAACGAGGATGTAAGACGCGATTTAGACATTGTATCATTCCAGTAGAAGATTGAAGACCACAGAAGGAGATGGTGTGAGCACTTGAATCGCATGCCTGATATCCGCCTGCCTACCCGTGGCTCCCTTGGGCTATCACCATACTGGCAAGAGAGATGTCGGTAGACAGAGGAGGAGATGGGTTTTGGAACAGGTCTAAGTCCTTCGAGTGGTAATGATGATGTTGCTGCTGATGATGATCATGAGACGTGTCTAGTAATTCGTCTGCAATAACTTTCTCACCAGCACAAAATCAATTTGGACCATGGAATGTATGACAAAAAGCTTAAAGAAAGATATATGAATGAAGTTTTACTAAAATGATGATGATAATGATGATGATGAATAATTTAATAAACCGCAGCATGAACTGCACTACTGTAGAGGCAGAGTCTGACATTAAGAAAGGTTGTCCTTTCACGTCAATACCACATCACAGGAATCAAAATCATTATTTAATTAAAAAATTAATCATTAAATTATTATTATTTAATTAACATCACCGTAAACGTTACACTGTTTATTTATTACGATGGGTAAAGGCAATAAATCAAGAGAATACTGAAAGGAAAGGCAAACGAAAATCAAATTTAAAACACAAACGGCAGGAGAGACACAAAACAATGCAAACAAAACGTTGAACCGGAGATGGAAACAAAACGGGCGATAAGCGGTGAAGGGCGTCTGTGGGGGTGGGGGACAAAGTTGTATTGTGTGTATAAAAGATCATTTAGGAGAGAGAGCAGGAAAACTGTATACAAAAGTAGCGAGAGAGAGCCACTGTGATAGACCTAGAGGGGGGGGGTTGGCAGCACTGTTATCTGTCCGAATCGTAACAAACGACATAGATGACGTTAAAATACTGCGAGACAACAAGACGATTTGTCATTCCTAATTCCGTCCGTCTGTCGTTCCTCCCCCGTCCCCCTTTTCAGCAGTTAAAGTAAATAACTTGTTTTTATAATTAAAGCATAATTAATAAAAATGAAAAACAACGGCTCAGCGCCGTCGCGAGTCTTAGCTGCTGTTACAATGGAATGAATTGTCTTTAATTTGAAATCCCATTTGCTTAATCTGCAAAACAATTTACTTTGTTCTCCGGCTTCGTCAAGGCGTTGTCATTTGTTTTTGTTGCTAAAAAAAGAAAGGTTTAATTATTTTTTAACCAAACGGTAGTAGCGATTTTAATACAAGGAGTGAATTACCTTAATTGCTAACATTACAAAATGTTAATAGTATTAAAGAAATCTGTAATCCTTTAATGCGATAATTTAATCATCTATACTAAAAGGTATACTTTTCATTCTTCTCCTTCAGCATTACAACCCAACGTGGTTTTAAATACCAATCGTCTTCACAGTCTCCTGTCGTTGCCATGTCAGTGTAACCTTCACATCCACTCATCTGAGATCTTCTAGCACACCGTCCAACCATCTTATCCTAGGTCGTCGCCTGTTTCTGGTTTTAGAGACTTGCGCCATCGGAATTTCCTTTGGCATACGCTGATCATCTGTCCGCTCTAGGTTACCTAACTATTGTATTCGTTGAGCCTTTATGTATCTTGTAATGTCTTCACGATTCAATAGCTCACCTGTCTTCCGGTTATTTCTTATTCTCCATTCGTCGTCTTCTTTAACAGGGACATAAGCACGTCTTATGATTTTTCTTTCATTCTTCTTAGCAGCGCCCATGTCTCGCCACTATCATTAGCAATCGGTGTGATAACAATCTTATATATTTTTATTTTTTGCATTACGACTAATGAGTTTGCTTCTTGGTAGTCTGCTGTTGGCATAATATTTCCTATTTGTATGCTGTCATGTATTGACGTGTTTACGGAACCTTCATTTTCTATCATATTGCTCAGGTATCTGAACTTATTGACTGCGTCAAATTAATTATCCTCTACGCATAAATTATATAGATTTCTTTTCCTTTTCGATGCAGAAATCAGCATGTGGGTGATTTTGGTGATATTTAGATCGAGTCCTTTTCCAGCGAATTTTGTGTTGAGATCTGTATACATTGTGTACATCAACTAGCCGATATACATTTCAATATTTTTATCAGGTTCTTAGGACATCCTCTGCTCTTCATGGTAATCCACAACATACGTCTCCCTTGAGAGGAAAGTTGCTATAATGTAAAAAACAATGTTTCTGCGAGCGTTTCAAGGTTATGTTTTGAAGTTTTCTAATTATCTTCCGCTTCAATGTATCATCGTTACGTTCAGAATTTGCTCCGTACTGTTATAAGAAAGCTTCTTTTATTATTGTTAATCTCTGTTGTCAATGATTCTGGAGTAAAATCCAGGTATAATCTACACAAGATATCATCTTCTTGTTCTTTTTGATCTTCTTGTTTTTCTTGTTCCTCTTGTATTCTTGTTCTCCTTGTTCTTCTTCTTTTACTTTTCTTCTTGTTCTTGTTCTTCCTCTTCCTCTTGTTCTTCTTTTTCCTCTGGTCCTCCTCCTTCTCCTTTTTGTCTTCTTCTTCTTCTTCTTCTTCTTCTTCTTCTTCTTCTTCTTCTTCTTCTTCTTCTTCTTCTTCTTCTTCTTCTTCTTCTTCTTCTTTTTCTTTTCTTCTTGTTCTTGTTCTTGTTCTTCTTTTTCTTCTGCTACTCCTCTTTCTCCCCGTTCTTCTTCTTCTCTTCTTCTTCTTCTTCTTCTTCTTCTTCTTCTTCTTCTTCTTCATCTGCACCTCACGGAGTAAGCACTTGCCTGTTTTCCGCCTTCACAGAGTATCTCTCCATCCCACTTTCGGTCTTCCTACATCTCTTGTACAAAAATGGTCTATATTGTAACGCAATCTTAGGAGGATGTCCATCCTTCATTCTGTCCCTAGGCTGTAACCATTCCTTGCGATATGACTGGATTTTATCATTTATGGTGCATACCCGTAACTCTTATCTAATATTCTCATTGCGCAAACGACCCTGTCTCGTGACATACTATGATGTAAAAACACCAATAGTTTCTTTGTACTTACTAGTATTAATACTGCCCAAATTTTCACATAAATCAATTTTTCTCTAAAAAACATATATCACGATTTTCTTTTGAAAATCCTTAAAGGAATTTAACATTAGATAATCGGTCAATAATACTTTATTAACACAACAGCCGTTCTGCTGAATTATGAAGTCTTCACCTTTACTGGGAAAATATTTTTAATTCTGTTACTACTAGCACATAAATTTCAGCCCTAAAGTTTCATACCTTGTACTGAAGTAAGCGTGTCATTAAATGGAAACAAGAAGTGGCCCAAAAGGTTGATGAACCAGGAGTTGGTCACCGACATAGAATGCAGAAGGCAACTGGGAACCACTGCATTAAAAGTCTTCGGACGTCCTTAGTATCAGTAGCATTCATGAGACGATCTTTAGTAAAATATTCCGGATAGGCCCACAATCGGATCTCCTAGTGGGTATGTCTGAAGGGAGGTGATTACCTAAACCAAATTAGAAAAGCGAAAAAAATTAGAATCGGAACACGGAACGAACGGTGAAGAGGAAAGCACAAGACTGAATACAATCTTGGAAACCAACTGTTGCAAGCCAATCTCAGGACTGAAGATATAAGAAGAAGAGAAGTGTGTTCAATTATATTAAGCGTAAAACATTACAAAAATGTGTGTATCAACTTGAAAAAATGAACTAGTAGATGGAAAAGTTGTGCGCGAGTTTTCTTCGTTTTGGGAAAACATTTTACTGCAAAAAGTGTATAATATAATAACGAGATTACTCGTTAACATACTAATTACTTGTGAGAGAGGAATGCATGTAGCATAGGTAAGAGTCAACTCAACTAGCGTAAAGTAGATGGAAAAGTTGTGCGCGAGTTTTCTTCGTTTTGAGAAAACATTGTACTGCAAAAAGTGTTAATATAATAACGAGATTACTCGTTAACATACTAATTACTTGTGAGAGAGGAATGCATGTAGCATAGGTAGGAGTCAACTCAACTAGCGTAAAGTAGACGGAAAAGTTGTGCGCGAGTTTTCTTCGTTTTGAGAAAACATTGTACTGCAAAAAGTGTTAATATAATAACGAGATTACTCGTTAACATACTAATTACTTGTAAGAGAGGAATGCATGTAGCATAGGTAGGAGTCAACTCAACTAGCGTAAATTATATGGAAAAGTTGTGCGCGAGTTTTCTTCGTTTTGAGAAAACATTGTACTGCAAAAAGTGTTAATATAATAACGAGATTACTCGTTAACATACTAATTACTTGTAAGAGAGGAATGCATGTAGCCTGTAGCCTAGGTAGGAGTCAACCCAACTAGCGTAACGTAGATGGAAAGTCGTGCGAGAGTTTTCTTCGTTTTGAGAAAACATTTTAATCCAAAAAGTATATTATATAATAACGAGATTACTCGTTAACATACTAATTACTTGTAAGAGAGGAATGCATGTAGCATAGGTAGGAGTCAACTCAACTAGCGTAAAGTAGATGGAAAAGTCGTGCGCGAGTTTTCTTCGTTTTGAGAAAACATTTTAATCCAAAAAGTATATTATATAATAACGAGATTACTCGTTAACATACTAATTACTTGTGAGAGAGGAATGCATGTAGCATAGGTAGGAGTCAACTCAACTAGCGTAAAGTAGATGGAAAAGTTGTGCGCGAGTTTTCTTCGTTTTGAGAAAACATTGTACTGCAAAAAGTGTTAATATAATAACGAGATTACTCGTTAACATACTAATTACTTGTGAGAGAGGAATGCATGTAGCATAGGTAGGAGTCAACTCAACTAGCGTAAAGTAGATGGAAAAGTTGTGCGCGAGTTTTCTTCGTTTTGAGAATAATTGTACTGCAAAAAGTGTTAATATAATAACGAGATTACTCGTTAACATACTAATTACTTGTAAGAGAGGAACGCATGTAGCATGTAGCATAGGTAGGAGTCAACCCAACTAGCGTAACGTAGATAGAAAAGTCGTGCGCGAGTTTTCTTCGTTTTGGGAAAACATTTTAATCCAAAAAGTATGTTATATAATAACGAGATTACTCGTTAACATACTAATTACTTGTAAGAGAGGAATGCATGTAGCATAGATAGGAGTCAACCCAACTAGCGTAACGTAGATGGAAAAGTTGTGCGCGAGTTTTCTTCGTTTTGAGAATAATTGTACTGCAAAAAGTGTTAATATAATAACGAGATTACTCGTTAACATACTAATTACTTGTAAGAGAGGAATGCATGTAGCATGTAGCATAGGTAGGAGTCAACCCAACTAGGGTAACGTAGATGGAAAAGTCGTGCGCGAGTTTTCTTCGTTTTGGGAAAACATTTTAATCCAAAAAGTATGTTATATAATAACGAGATTACTCGTTAACACACTAATTACTTGTAAGAGAGGAATGCATGTAGCATAGATAGGAGTCAACCCAACTAGCGTAACGTAGATGGAAAAGTTGTGCGCGAGTTTTCTTCGTTTTGAGAATAATTGTACTGCAAAAAGTGTTAATATAATAACGAGATTACTCGTTAACATACTAATTACTTGTAAGAGAGGAATGCATGTAGCATGTAGCATAGGTAGGAGTCAACCCAACTAGCGTAACGTAGATGGAAAAGTCGTGCGCGAGTTTTCTTCGTTTTGGGAAAACATTTTAATCCAAAAAGTATGTTATATAATAACGAGATTACTCGTTAACATACTAATTACTTGTAAGAGAGGAATGCATGTAGCATAGATAGGAGTCAACCCAACTAGCGTAACGTAGATGGAAAATTTGTGCGCGAGTTTTCTTCGTTTTGAGAATAATTGTACTGCAAAAAGTGTATAATATAATAACGAGATTACTCGTTAACATACTAATTACTTGTAAGAGCGGAATGCATGTAGCATAGGTAGGAGTAAACTGGGTCTCAAATTGTAAAATGGAAGTTGAGTGCTGGATTGTTGTTGTCGCTGCCTGATCGTACAATTGGCACGTAAATTGTCCCTGATGTGTAAAGTGTCGGAATAATTTACGGGACGAATTAAAACATGTAAATTTGTTCATGCGCTGTGGGTTGAGAACATTTTCGTTTGGTGGCAGGCAATTAAAAACTAACACAAATTTACCGTAATCTTCATCATACTTATGAAAATCATGTATTACGCGTTGTTGGCTTCATAGTACCCTCAAATATGCTAAAAATATTTTCGTTGATTAGTCTGATAATTCCTGGATCATTGCTGATGTACCTTCTTTCATACTACCACAAGATTAGGCTAGAAAACCTTTGGAATATATGGACTGAGTATATGACAAGGAAACTTAAAAAAGGGGTATATGTTTACGACTGTCTCGCTGATCGTCGTACGGTATAGTGCAAAACAAAATACAGAAACCAATGAAGTCACTAACCACTTTTAATTAATCACAAATAATAGTTTCTAACCAACAAGTTATTCAACAATATTATACTTGTACAATCATTCAAATTAAATTTGTCCACACGCAATAATAATGTCTACTAATATATTTCCGCACAATAATCACATTTTACTAATAACCGTTTGACGTCTACCAGGAACGTTGCTCGACTAGGCAAATTGAAGATCACGCGCAAGCGCACAAACGCTTATCGTCTGTCCTGCCTGTATACAGTGGAAATTATAATTTCAAGTTACGTCCAGCAGTTTAAGTGCATTATTCTGAACTCGGAATGACGTGTGACAGTGTATGACGGAGTTTACCTAAAGTGAGTGACGCGATAACGAAGCTCATTTACATGTTGTAATTTCGTGTATAATTTATTGTGACATTCTGCGCCCTACAGACAATTTGTACGCCACGTAAGTTTGTCGGATTTCCAGACAATACATCGGCCTTAGTTTACAACGCAACCCAACTGCCTGCCTCACTAACTCCGCCCCGCGCTCGACTATTTCATATGTTAATCATCGTAGACGTGTTGGGTACTCTGTTTCTTAAGCTTTCACTCTCGGCCGCCGTTATAGATATTTAAATTATTATCTGAGCTGTAAGGCCGTGGTCTTCCGACACTTTCATGCTAGATAATGTTATTAATGTAATCAGACGTTTTGGCCTGACCTCTGCAGGCCATCTTCAGTGAAAAGTCTTCGAAAATGTTAACAAGTTGTACGTCAGTCAAAAACAAAGGCAACGACTTTGCCACAGTACTGTGGTTGACTGACGTACGCCTTGTCAGCATTTTTGAAGACCTTTCACCGAAGATGAGGTGAGGTCGAAACGTCTGATGACGTTAGTAACATTAATCAGCATGACATTTCGGAAGATCACGCCTTAGAGCTCGGATAATAATTTAAATAATTAGTGTTGGGAATTATCTGTTGTCTCGTAATGTGGAATATTTCTTTTTAAGAAAAATATCACTTACAAAATTGGGGAACCGAATGTTGGTAAAGAGTCTTGGAGGCTGTGTAGGTTGCCGATGCCTACACAGTAAAAGCCGGGGGGGGGGGGAAGAGTGTTGTTTATGTGTGTAGTATATTGTGTGCCCTTGTTACTTATCTGGCCCAGGTATGCCAGAGAAGACGTACGTATTATTTGTCCGCGTACGTGCGGGTAGACGAGCAAATCGAGCCGTGACCTTGTCTCGATCTCACCACATCGGCAGCACAGCAACGCTCTGATTGTGAGTCAGAGACGCTACCACTGTGCCGGCTCGCCTACCGCTATATGTGTGTGTGTGTGTGTGTGTGTGTGTGTGTGTGTGTGTAAAATGTGTTAAAAATAATATCACTGCAAACATTTAAACCAGATTTATAAAGCGTCCTGAAAGTTTAATATCAATTGTTAGCACAATTTACCAGCCGGGAATCGTTAACTAAAACCGCGACCGCTAACATGCTAACGTCGTCGCAGATTAAAGACCTAACAAGCAAACAACACTGCATAGCTGTAGATAGGTTATAGTCTCTAGTTAGTGGTTGTCTTCGTATGTGATTCAGCTAACGATCCTGCATCTATTCATTAAAATCTTTGTCTGTACTGCATCGTAAATGCAAATCTACTTCCTCTTTATATTTAATTACACACCGCAGAAATGTGAAGATATAACACAGATACATAATGTCATTGGGATTGTTGTAAATAAAGGTTTGTTTTGTGTTATCGTGAAATACACTGCTGCTGGTATAGGCCTATAGTGTTATTATGGTTATTGACTGACTGATTGTTTCTGTTGCGCAAATGTTGCGTTTAGCTGGCGGCTGAAAGACATTATCATGCTCTTAAGCTTTTACCATTTGGTAAACGGTACTGTACCTTTTTTTTCATCAACTCTCTTCAGAAGTTCAGCATTATGTACTCCTTCCGTCCACGGTATATTTAGGCCCTCCTCCAGCACCACGTCTCAGAATATTTACGGTAGCTTGTTTGCATGCCTTAAATTCCCTTTCCAAATCCATATTACCCTACATTATCTCCTTCTTTGCCCTCTCCAACCACTTTATTCCAGTCATATCCAGCATAATAAGAATAGCCCTGTCTTCAGCTTCCTTTAGGACTTTTTCAATCTGCAAGTAAACATCCTTTATCCGTTCGCTTGTAATCTGTAGTTAGCATACAAACTTAAAGTTGCACACTATCTCTTGCCAGTGCTATCATTTTAAACATTATAATTTTCTCACTGTAACTCCAACTGCTGGTTACATTGTGACTACGCTTGACTGGAGGACTATTATTCCGGGATATATAACTAGAGACTGTCGCACCGTTTAGTTGATACTTAGACGTGTTTGTCTTGCTTTATCCTGATTTGTTCGTATGTGGCAAACCAAATAAAATAAAATCATTTTAAGTACCATGCGCAATAAAATTGTAATTTGTTATGGGTTACAAAAAAACAAGTAATGTATTACAACAAAAATTACTTTCTTGGATATATAAAGTCAACTTTACTTTTTGATTCGGAAACACAAGTATAAGCAGAATAAGATAAAAAATGACAGAGATAAAGTGCAATTTGTATCAGCCGAATTTACTAATGTGCTCCCTAATGTAATATAAAAACGAGTTCAAGAAATTATATATCAATGTTTCATTCAGAACTGTCAATAATTTAAAAATTATATTCAGGTTACGTTCTTCTAAAGTAATAAAAAATTGCTCAGGCATATATAATTTGCAATGTGATGATTGTGACAAGTTGTACATCGGCCAAACGGGGAGGAGATTAATTAACAGATATAAAGATCATTTACCAAAAAAGGACATCACATTATAACGTGTCGGCTACGTTATAATCCAGGGAACCCGTGATAATTGACTCTAGCCAATTATACAGGCTGCCTACGTTGTAACAAACTGAAAAATCAAACACAACACTAAGAATAATAATAATTACTCTAATTACAGGAAACAAGGGGAGGGAATTTAGCTGATTTATGCACTCACTTTAGTATGTAACAAGATGACTTCTCTTTATTAACATATGATCTATTACACATTACATATAAAAAATTTACTCATACAGAAATAGTAAAGGGGTTTTTTGTCAAAACAAATGATCACACAGATCATGTATTTTACCTCGGATCCGAGTCTCTTTTAATCTAGTTAAGAAGTTTCAAATTTACTTTATTCATTAAGAAGGTTGCATTGTTACTTAAACACCATTTGAAGAATGGTTTTATTTAGTTAAGCGATTCAAAGTTATATCTCAAGAGTAATGTTACAACGTATGATTTCAGAAATTACTGGTTACATCATTCTAAAACGTAATGCTTAGAGATTGTCTTTTAAAAATCTTTGGCATTTATAAATACTTATATTTTAAATATACATAATTCACGGAAGACGAGCTTCCGAGTCACCTCTTAGATAAGTGTTATCTGTCCATGTCCTGGGGCGTGAATCTTCTGTACTCTTTTAGTCGAGGGATGTCATCGGGGTAGTGTTTCCAGTGGATGTCCTCGGAGTGAATTAATGATGAGATGGATGTTCTGTAGCGTGAAGTCGTCCTGATCCACGGCGGTAATGGTAAATGTTGTTTAGGTCTTAGTCGTCGCTATTCACAGTTATGCACAATACATATTTAATGGCACCGTAGTACTGGAGTTTACATCTTCTTTTCACATAATGTTGGAATTACCCTTAACTTGAACCATACTTGATCGTTAGTCTTAATTAACCGTAGATGTCACCTTATACACTAGTTTTCCTTTTTCACATCTTTGTTTAACAAAACATACTCACTACATCTTAGATACTTATAACTAGCTCTCCACGCTTTTAGTGGAAGCTAACACTCAAATAAACATAAAAAATTAATATTTTGTGAAGAGCCCTCGCTTGGAGCTGTTTACAGTTTGAAAGCCGCATCATAAGTCCTTTATTGTTACAACAGGAAATTTGCAACGACGCGGAGTGAATACTCCGCCATAATATAATTCCAACTTTTAATTAATAATACAGTCTTACAGTTCGACAAAATAAACAATCGAGACTTATCTTGTCTACAGAATTTATTACAACTACTACTACTGACTTAAAATTATTAATTATTTACATTCTGTTTTACAGGTATTTCTTATTTAATACCGGGTCGGTATGCAAGTAGGATCCGGAATACACAGGTCATAGCATGATAAATTTAATAAAGGGTTAACAGTATTATTTTTAACTTTTGCTTTCACAGTTTTAATTAATTATTTTAGTTAGATTTTCTTAATTAATTCTCATTACTATTATGAGTTAGTTCAGGCGTGTTTGGTTTAATAGTGCGATTTAATGTTTTTCACTAACTTCCCATTTTATATTTTTATTATTAAAATTTTTATTTTTTATTATTATTTAAATCGTCACAACATCAGCCAAGTCTAAATTTACATTACATTTGATTAATGAAAATCTCAACTACACTGGGTTTGCGGAGAATATGGTACCCATACATGTCACTAAAAAAAGTCGTTTGATGGATGCGTTGGAAGAATTCGAAATTTATAAAGCATCCAAAATACATAAAGAAAGTTTGCTCAACGACCAGCTTTCATTTAGACTGAAAACGTTGTATGATACCGTATTAAAGATAAACGGTGAACTTTGCAATCAGCCCAGATGATATGTGACTGTCAGGTATTGCGCAATGTCTTCGTTAGCTGTGTGTGTACGGTGTTTTAATTGTTTCATTTTTAACAGTTGTGTTTGTTTTATTCGTTCGTGTGTATATGTGTTTCTAATAATTTCACCGACGACTCCTATATATTAGGAAGAAGAAGTTTTACCTGATGATGGGAATTTAATTTCCGAAACATGTAATGGAATATTAAACTACAAGATCGCTGATGGATCAGATAAGGTATATTTTAAATTAATTGAATTTATTTATTGTTTTTTGTGTCATAAACAATCGACTGTAATATTACGTAAACCAGTACACGTATTTGCTAACACAGTGTCTATTTGCAATATACTTTACTTATGAGACCTTACTTTTTCAAAATTTCTTTTAAATATTTAAACTTTATAAACGTAAACGTATTGATTTTCCTACTTAGCTACACAGTGTATTGAATTCGCCTCTAGTTCTGAGTCTCATATGACCAATTATAAATCCTTGTGTCGTCGTTTTTTTCAGTGCCAGAAGATTCAAAGATACATCCTTCATAAAACAATTTATCAACTACGTTTTCGTTTGTATAATAAGTGTCAAAGTCGGCAACAACTGTTATACACAACAGCTATTTTTAGCAACGCTATAACTAACTTGTTTTTGCGCACTGCCCTGTTAGGGCAATTAAATTGTGCGCGTGTGGGTGTGAGCGCACGCGCCTGTTAGTCGTTAAAGTACTCAGGCTGTTTATGTCGTCGCTTTGATTTGTATGAATGTGTGAAACAAACAATTTATGTGGAACCATATGCTTTCGTAACAAATAAACGCTGTAAAAGTCGATGTCTGCAGCGGAGAATGTCACAAATCGAACAGCACATTCGTAAATCAAATTATCTTTGCATGCAATAACTTGTACAATTTTGCAGGGTGATATGAACAACGCAACATTAGTCACGCATGTACTAAATTCCGAAACTGAATATTTTTTAAAATTATCATAATGAAATTGCAAAATTAATTGGTAATAGAAAAATATTTGGCTCTCTCAGAATATGGTATTTATAAAAATGAAACCTAATGACCGTAGTGCAGATCAAACATTTAATTTCATAACATTTAAATAAATTAAAATAATTATTTCACTACGACTCGGAACACAAAACTTGTTATGGATAAAAACGTAAAAGTAATTCAAACGCTCGTAAAAAACGAAATCCAAGAATTAAAAATAATACATGAGTATCAAATTCTAAACCAACATATGAACAGAAATTAACCTAAAAATACACATAAGAAAATAAAATATTACATCAGCTTCGTTTGTATTGTAATTATAAGTACAATACTAAAGTATAAAATTTGTTCTAAATTAATCAGCAATAAATTATTCACTTAAGTATCATTGATCAAAAATTAATTTTAATTACATTACTTAGTAATGTATAAGCATTATAGCATTAGCATAATTAGTAAAAAGTATAATTTAGAAAAGAATATAAATCGTAACAACGAACGACTTAAAAACATCTTAGGTGTTGACACAAATCATGTAGATCAAATTTAAACAAATAACACATTAAAATCTTACAAAAAATTTACATTATAACGTTCAAATTCTCAAAATTTGAAATTATCAGTTATGCTGCAGAGGGTGTAATCTTATCCTTAACGCGTTGTAGTGAAACTATCAAAATATTATTGCCGTGAATTTGCGTTTAATTTTGCTCGGTCGTGTGTGTTTATACGTTACATCTACAGTCAACTGATTACGTAATTAAATTTAATAAATTCTGCACTATCTGTGTCAGAGTGGACATTGTAAAATATATTTTGTCGCTCACGATACGTTTGATCAAAGTGTTGGCTTTTTTAATTTAATTAGTGTTTATGTTCTTACTTTTTGAGTATAAACTGCGTATATTACTTTTGTCTAATTAATTGTGGATATACAGTGCTTAGATATACGGCTTATTTTTAGTTGTGTTTAGATGTTTGAAACGTATGAATTTCATTTACGAATATCACAGATTTCGTTTAAATGTGAGGTTTTGTTATGCGCCTGATTTAAATACTTTTCAGGTAAACCTCAAGTATTTCATCTTTGACTCCTAAACAACACTGTGGTCTAGATTTATTAAGAATGTCTTTGGATTAATGAATGCTAGAATGTTAATTTTGTGTAAACTATTTAAAGGAACTATTGCTTGTAGCCTGAAAAACTTGCGTTAGTCTTAAAACACTTTGTTGACTTGTTTGTTTTATATACAGTAAGAAATCTGTCATATTTACTTACTTGTATTAGATAGTAAGTTTCACATCACTACTTTAGCTATCGCTATGTGTTCTTGTTTTAGTTTTACGTAGACTAAAAGTATTTATATTATGAGATTATTAAACTCATTTAAAACCATATTAATTTTCAAGTTATTACTGGGAAAGGATGGCTAGTTTAATTTCCAATTGATATTAGCCAAAACTATGTAAACATCATCATTATCATCTCCACTCTAAGGACTAGGCCTTAGACCTGTTCCGGAACCCATCTCCTCCTCGGTCTACCGACATCTCTCTTCTCAGTAGGGTAATAATGCAAAACAGCTACAAGTAGACGGATATCAGGCAAGCGATTTAAGTGTTCACAAGATTTCCTTCTGTGTTCTTCAATCTTTTCGTGTAATGATAAAATGTTTAAATCGCGTCTAATATCATCGTTCCTTCTCCGATCCAAGAGAGAACAACCTTGTGTCTCTCTTAGAAATTTCATTTCTGCTGCCTGAATTCTCTGTACGTCCCTGTTACCAAGAGTCCATGTCTCACTATCATACAGGAATATGGGGACAGCCACAGTTTTGTAAAATGTCATTCGTGTATCTTTCCGTGTTTTATTTTTTAAGTACCTGTGAATCGTTCCACAGATGCGTCTAAATTTTGTTAGCGTATTGTCCCAATCAATATCAGCTCCAGCCGTGCTTCGTATAACAATTCACATGCGATTTGAAGTGTTATTTTATTTTACTTATTTAACATAACCAAAATCATGGTTACGATTGTATATTGTATTAGTTTTTTATATTAAAATCAGTGTTATCTGAGGATGGGACTTAGTCCCGAAACGCGTCATAACTAGACAAAACTTTGTGTCACTAGAGTGGATAAAAAGGTAATTATATAATTATTTAAAATAAGTGACAAAGTACGCTAAAAAAGTATATGAATATCAGTTCCATATGACATATTACAACCCACGTAGTTAAACCGACTAAACTGATCCAAAATCTAATTATTAACGACTATGTTAGTTTTTATACGATACCTGCCCTGAAATGCCATCGTTTTAGATTTTGCAGCAAAGATATATACAATTGACAGAATAAATTATACGCGAAATTACAATGTGCAAATGGGCTACGTCATCGCGTAATTCACTTCAGGTAAACTCCGTCAGAGACCGCCACACGTCATTCCGAGTTCAGAATAATGCATTTAAACTACGCTTAACTCAACGTCATAATCATTTCCACTGAACAGGCATGTCAGCCGTTAAGCGATTGTGCGCTTGCGTGCGATCCTGAATTTGCCCAGTCGAGCAACGTTCCTGGTAGACATCGTTGGGCTAAGCCATAGGGTACGGTTACACGAGCGTTTTATTCGGCCGTGCACGCGCGTGGGATTTGGAAGAACGCACAGCTGTCACACGTGCGTTTTTTTCTCGTACGTGCACGGGCGGAAGTGTAGTCACACAGGCGATTTATAATTGGACGGAAGCGTTGCGACGTCTCGGACACGCAACCCTACATCTCTGGGTATTTAGGTTAAATGTGTATACAAAGGTTAAAACGCAATTGCACAGAAACGTTTGTGTTCATATTAAAGGAAACATTGTTTGCAGTAGTAAATATCTCTTTATTAAGAAAATTTTTTATAAAGATGTCAACAACACCCTGGAGACCAAAAATAATTACCATAGTAACAAGTAAGTAAACCAATGCTATTTTAAAAGACGCAGCAAATTGCGTTTCGAAGCGGGAGACTTAGAAAACGGTTCATGACAACCCGTGCATTTTTTTCACGTCCGCGTGACCAGTTTTATTGCCGCTGTGAGTTAAATTCAACGCGTTTCTCAATCGTACGTGACGGGCCAAAAGAAAACGCTCGTGTAACCGTACCCTAAGTTGCCTAGCTCCCAGAACATAAACAAAAAATTATTATTCTATTCTAACTGACTGAACGTAGGCTTATAGAAACAAAAATCTATATTTGGAAAGGAAATATTAATCCACTATACAGTTTTGTAAACAATCGCCTGTCTTTAACCGTTGTCCTAATACTTAATTTGGTCTTCGATAAACAAATATACGGTATTTGTAGACAAGATTGCAATGAAAAATATTATCCGATTAATAACAATTGAGATACTAAAAAAAAACTTTTGAAAAACAATAAAATTAGTTAAGATGAAGATATATAAAACGATCGAGTTTCAGTGCAGGTATATATTAAGAACTAAGATAGTCGTGAATAATCAGATTTTGTATCAGGTTAGTTGCTTTAATTACCTGGGTTGTAATATCTCATATGGAACTGATGTTGAATGGGATAGTAAGCTAACAAAATTGTAGACGCATCTGTGGAACGATTCATATGTTCCTAAAAAATAAAAAAAACGCGAGGATACGCGAATGAAATTTTATAAAACTGTGGCTGTGTCCACACATTCCTGTATGCTAGTGAGACATGGACTCATAGTAAAGGGACGCGCACAGGATTCAGGCAGCCAAAATGAAATTTCTAAGAGGGACGCAAAGTTGTTCTCTCTTGGATCGGAGAAAGAACGAGGACACTAGACGGGATTTAAACATTGTATGATTGCACCAGAAGATTGAAGACTACAGAAAGAGATGGTGTGAACACTTGAATCGCATGACTGATATCCGTCTACCTGTGGCTGCCTACTGGGAATGACCCTACTGGGAAGGGAGATGTCGGCAGACCGAGGAGGAGATGGGTTCCGGATCAGATCTAAGGCCTATTCCTTGGGGTGGTGATGATGATGATGGTGATAAAGAAGATTTATTTCCGCCTATTTACAACGGTATAATGTTGGGGACAGGGTCTGGGTGATCCCAGAATGTGGAAAAAATATTTCTAATTCCAAAAAAATACGTTTTCCAGATTTTCAGGTAATCCCATTCCATGAAACTCGTACGTCCATGACAAAAGGTGGTTATGAAATTTTTGATTATTGAGTTAATTAATTACGGTTCATTACTGCGTTGGCTTTTTTCCAGTTTTATTCAATGCTGTCTAGACCTGGCTTTTCATAGACTGTGAATCGTTGTTGTATTCATGCTGAACTTATCAAGAGCGCTTGCTATTCGCCACGCTCTCTTGATTCTTTTCACAAACAAAATATTGTGTAATGAATGCCTTACAGATTCCATTAAAACATTAATTGACATGCTGCTAATTAAGTTGAAATAACTTTCTGTCATACTTTGTACGTCCAGTATCTAGTGTACTTTCATTAAGTAGATGGTATGTGCAAAATGAATTTTTAAAAAATAAACCGTGTATATTCATTATTTATTGATTATTGTGGAATTTAATTTCAGAAATACCAACGTAATATTTTTTAGTTAAAAAATGAATATGAATATTCTGTTGTCTAATAACTTAAACAATGCTTAATATGTAAGTCATCCGTATGCTTACTTAAATCACTTCTCTAAGTTAACTGAAACAATGCTTAAAATGTAAATTAAGTGTGATGTAATTTATTATTATTTTGCTCAATCGCTAAGTTGGACACCATTGCTTGAAATAGAAGTAACATTGAATACACTATCCAGACACGAGAAAATTAGAAATAAAATCATTAAGAACAGAATGAATGTGAAAAATTTAATTGTTGATTTTATCCAAACAAAAAAGTTACAGTGGTGTGGACACACGAAAAGAATGGCAGAGGAAATGGACCCCACTAGGAAGAAGGAAAAGATGAAACCCACTTACCACGTGGATAGAAGAAATTCAGACTGCACTTTTATAAGTTACTGTGAATCGACATCTTGTCGGCAGCGTGTTGATTACGCCTACGGGGATGTTCTTCAGACGGCCAAAAAGCGAGAGAGTGTGAGAAAACATTAGCGGCAGAAGATCTTCGCCGAACAATACCCGATACTTGTGGTTTCTTCTACTTGAAGCGGTATGGGGTATTGTTCTGCTAAGACCTGACGCTACTGTTTTCTCACACTCTCTCGCTTTTTGGTGGTCTGAAGAAAATCGCCGAGGGAGCAATCAAAAATTTTCCGACAAGATGTCGATTCACACTAACGGACAACAGTCTAACAGCCCGGTATTTAGAAACAATTTTGAAAATATTGAAAACATATTATGAATGCATTTATGTAAACTACTATATTAAAAGTTTTACTACTAGTTTTATTAGCGGCCAACTTTGTCACTACTTCTTGCGACACTGCTAAATACTTCGTTCTTAACGAGGCCTTTCGGTGTCTCCACCATCTTCAGGTCTGAAACGACAATTTTTACCTCTACAAACCCATATATATATATTGTAGCGTGACAGATATAAGCATAATATTGAATGGCAATTGATCATTAGAATAATGAAGTTATAATATTTAAATTTGGAAGAAACCATTAAGTTTAATATAAATAGATTAATTCATAGCAACTGTGGAAAGAAATCATTATTATAAAGAAAATACAAGTTCAAGTAAAAAGAGTTACTAGTGATGAGTCATCCAAAACCAGTCTCATAACCAAAGGTTTTCAAGGTATAACCCAGGAAGGTAAAAAAGTAAATAACCAAGCAGTACAGAATATGACCAAACCCACAACGAGGGAGAATAAATAGAATAGAAACCCTAAAATAAGCCAAGATCAACCAATACAGGTTGTGTATTTCTGAAATAAAGAAGAAGATGGAGAAGATCCCAAGAAACCTGATGCCATCAAGAAGAAGATGGAGAAGATACCAGTCCCAGAAGGCGGGAGAAAAGAAGACTGATGAAAGAAGAAGAAGGCAGCATCCTGAAGAAGATGTCATGCTCTTATAAAAGACACCCAAATCCCTATATCCCCAAAATAAATATCTAAAAACAAAAGTATAACGAAATAAAAACCACATGTATATAAATTTAAGAGAGAGAAGTGTATAAAGTAAAAGTTTCCTGTGAACTAAGATGAAACAATAATATAGTACCCATGGAACAAATCTCCATTGAAAAAACGCTAACCAATTTATTATGTTGATAAGACTATACGACCATTTAGCATTAACATAATATATAAGTGCAAAGTGAACCAGTGATAGTTTTGGGTATTATAAAAAAATGAACCTTGTGTTTCATTCTTGGCAATCACAAACATTGGATGCAATGAAATATGCATTTTTCAATGACTTAAAATGGGTATTGTGACAATATGTTGTTCATAAGACATGAATCTGTTTAAAATAACATTTTGTTTTACATGAAAAAAGACAAACAGATTTCATAGTGCTTTTCGAACGGTTCATACTATTTATTTGTTAATGACGGGGTACAATTCCCCAAAGACAATGTATAAAAGACGGTATAAAAACTGTAGAATCCTACTTATAATAATAGTTAGAAATAAGAATATAAATATAAGGTTTTTATGTATATAGTAAAAGAATGTTTAAAAATGTTTTAGATATAAGGCCATTTGTTTGGGTCTGATACAACTAACATCAGAACTATAAAAATAGTTACTACGTGTAAATAGTAGAGAGTAATTAAGATGTTAGTTAGTAAAAAACCTTTTTTGTAAACCATGTTTCCATGTTGGAAATGGGGATTTTGTTGCAAAATGTCTGACTTGAAGACAACTATTTATTTAAAAAAATATTCTTTATTTTGTTTAACTATTATTTGTATTGTAACCAATACTAATTGTTTTTGTGTAATTTGAAAACATGTTTAATTTATAATACTATATGCAAAAGTCAGAGAGGGTATCCCACATCATATATTGTTTGTAAAATATTTTGTAAGAAAAATTGTTAAAAAATCATAGGCCAAAAGAATGGAAACCAAACTTCATCAAAACAGAGAAATGGCTCATTTAAATGCAAATAAACAAAAGGGGTTTAGACAAAATAAACTTGAGATCATGCCATATAATTGCACATACCATTTAGAGAGATTTTAATAAATTATATTCAGAATTATAAATAAAAATGAAAATGAATAAACTCAGAAATTTGGACATGGGAGTCATATATTTCAGAATAATGTTTCAGAATACAACTAATTCAATTAATTACCAGAAAATCAGGGAATATAAACCTTTTAATACAATATAGGATTATTAATATTATATATAACTGATAAAATGGCTGAATTTATATAATGACAGGAAGTAAATTTTGATGTTTTGACTTTTCAGAGTATACATAGAAAATACATTATTTGGAACACTGCAGGAACGAGCAACATTTTGATCAAATTGACGGCGGCCATTTGCTTTGACGATCCCAGTGCCTTCTTCTTAGTTCAACTCAGCTGTTTGATGAAAACAATTGTTATATTTACAAATTATTATTCAATGTCTGTGTTTATTAATAACTATTAATTTGATTGTAACGTTATACTTTTTAAATATTAGCCCGATTTCTCTGACTTTGGTAATAACTGGCTGTTTAAAGAACCCTATATAATTTTTATATCATATACTTGTAACATTTTTCGATATCCTGAGAATCGATACTAATCGATAAGAGTCAATATTGCTATTACTTAATAAAACATTAATACTTTTCAATACTTAATAGTTCTTTATTTCTTCAATAATACTAATTACCAATAATATAATTCTAATTGATAATCTACAAGGACTTTACCACCCGTAAGTGAAGATAACCTAAAAAATAAAAAGGTAAACAAGTATCGATTGGTTTACAGGCAGTCTTATGAGTGGTGATAGCTTATTTAAAATATACTAAAACTTTAATAAAAATTTTCAGAAGAGCATTACACTGTTTAAAACTTCATAGCCCTATATTAATTAATTGATCATAATTAATTAATTAATAAAATTTAAAATTTTTTTTAATTATTTTTTTTTATAAACATAATTTTTTTTTTAATTTTCTTCAAAACAATAAATTTTGTTTTGAGACTTTCGGTGAAGCTGAGCATATATATTCCTTCATCAACTTTACGCTACTCGACCGGTCTTGCTACCATTGGGACTCGACCAGCTGGGAAACTTAAGGAAGTGTTTCAGGCCAGTAAGACGTCGAGAGCCACACCAAATACACAACAATTAAACATATTACATTACACACACAATTTATATATTTTATTACAAATTGGCGCACAACTTTAGGGGCTTTAATTAGCGATTGGAAGGCCAATACATTCTGCCCAATCACTAGTTGGAGCTAGGCAACAGCTACAAAGCCAGAGAAAAGGGGACAACGACAATCAAAATGGCAGAACTTACACAAGAAGAAGCGGATAAGATAATGGAAATGCTTATACAATTGAGTCAGAAAATGGATGAGTACCTGGAAGAGGAAAGAAGGGAAAGGAAGGAGTGCCACAAATTTATAAGGGAGAAAATAGATGAGATGAATAAAGAAATAGGAGAGAACACTGAGAAAATGAGGGAGGAGAGATTAAAAAGAGAAGAATTAAGAAAGGAGAGAACCAATGGAATAAAATATGATAGCAAACCAGAACCAGAAGAAATACCAAATGAGAAAACGCAGGAACAAATAATAGTAGTACCTGAAATTGAAACTAACCGAAACCAGGAGAATATTAAACCAAGGAAAAGGAGAATGTATCCAAGAAATGTAATAAAAACGAAGGAAGAGTTGGAGATGATGAAACATGGGTTAATTGATGGCAATAATATCCCAATTACCTATGACAAAGACATCATGAATTCTATGAATTATAGGAGGATAATCGAAGTAATTTCCAAAATAATTTACCACAAGACAGTAGTGTATCAATGGGAAAGGACCAGAGGTAAACAGAATACGACATGTGGACAAGATCAATATCAGCGCAGAACTGGACAGTGGATTTCAGAAAGATGGAAATGTGATATCGTACCAGACTGTAATGACGGCACAGGTGAATCACCAGAATGTATTCCATTAGCGTGCCATTTAGGACAGTTCCAGGGTACGGTTAGACTAAAATATATTCCTTCAGAGTGGATATGTGATGGTAAACCAGCTTATGGTGTTTCAGATAAACAAATAATAAGTGATAACCCAGATGAAGATCCTCACATATATTTGTCAGGTAACACAAAACATGGACCAGAGAAGTATTGGTGTATACAATATGATGATAGAGGGAACCAGCACAGTAATTACGACGGCCCTAACAACCCGCCGCGTAATGACCAGTTTAGCAGTAATTTTAACGGCGTTAGGGATAACAACCCCTATCCATACAATAGAAACAATTTATACCAACATAATAATGTCCCATACAGTCAGAGAAATCCATATCCCAACAATAATGATGACAGCCCTTACCCACCTAACCGAAATTACTATAATAATAACTTTAGTAATAACAATAATAACAGTAATAATAACCGAGTGTCGCGCCCTAGGGTAAATTTTATAAGAGCAACTGAGATGATGGACCCTGGTTGACACAAATACCACACGACATCAAGAAAAGGGACGGATCATGATAACCGATTACGACGAAAAACAATGTTGAAGGAGACGAAATAAATATCATTGAAAGGAAATGATACGAAGAATAAACATAGAAACAAAACTGGGTTTTATGAGTGAAGACTATGTAAGAAAATGAACATGACCAATAAAAATATGAGCAATGCAGTGACATAAAGAAAAGCGTCCATCTTCCTGGGTATATAAAAGAAAAGAAAATTTATTAGAAAAGAAAAAGTGGAGATCAACTTATTAAAGTATAAATAATATGGGCCAGTGTAGAGTACAATATAACCCCATATGTTGTGGTAAATGATAAGCATAACAATACATATGAGTTGAGGGAAATCGTTTCAGGAAAAATCAAAGGAGTGTACAATCAAGTTTCTATGAAGAAATATTATGAAGAATGAGTTGTGAGTTTTAGAATTTTGAATTTTAAAAATTCAAAAATAATGTAAGTACATCTTACAACCTAATATTTTGAGAAGAACATTTTGGAGAATTATAAGAAGAAGGAATTTAGAATTTTTATTTTAAAAAAATCGAAAATAATGTAAGTACATCTTACAACCTAATATTTTGAGAAGAACATTTTTGAGAATTATAAGAAGAAGGAATTTAGAATTTTTATTTGAAAAAATTCTAAAATATGTAAGAACAACTTACAACCTAATAATTTGAAGAAAAAACTTTATGGAAGAAAGAGAAAGAGAGAGAATTTTGTACTTATTAATTATAAAAATTTAAAATTGAGTAAGTACATCTTACTACAACCTGATAATTTGGAACAAAACTTTATAGAAGAAAGAGAAAGAGAGAGAATTTTGAACTTAATTTAAAAAAATTTAAAATTAAGCAAGCACAGCTTACTACCACTGAATTATGAGAAAAACATTTTTGAAGAATTAAGAAGAAAGGAATTTTGTAGTTAATATACGAAAAATATAAAAATGAAGTAAGACCAACTTACTATAACTAAGTTTATGAGAAAACTTTATGGTAAATAATTAAGAAAAATTTGATTTTGGAAAAATACCAAATCATTCAGAAATAATAGTAAGATAACAGTACTATAAACAATTCTGAATGAAACAATTCTGGGAATAAATGAATTAAACAGAATTTGAATGTTGATAGAACGTCAGAACTTTGAAACAAGATAAGATCAACATATTACCAGGATTTATGAGAAATATTTTTCAATTAAATAAAAAGAATAGTTTTAATTTTATATTAAAACTAACCAAGTTCCAAAAAATAATTATGTGTCAATTATGATTGAGTTGAGAAGAAAATAAAGTGATTAATTCAGAAAAGAGAATTAACGTTAATCCAGAATAAATGCTAGACATTCACAATAGCATTTGAAGGAGTAGAGAAGAATAACAAAAAAAGTGTAATATGCCAGAGAAGGAAAAAATTTGGAAGCAAAGAGACTAATTACCTATGAAACGATAATGAATACAGTTAATTAAGAGCAAAGAAGAACAACTCATACCAAACATATGGAGAAGATGATTTTGAACCAATGATAATAATAAGACCCATATGAAATGCAAAGAGAATAAATACCACATGAAATATAATATAAATGAATTAATGCTAATGAATGCGAAGGCGGATTAATAACTTTCTAAGAGAAAGGAAAGAACCAAAATGTTTAAATAAAATGATCAATATAACAACCTGTATATCTAATGTAAAGATACAATGTCAAAAAAATTAAATATAATATATTAAGACCATTCAAATAATGAATACGAAAGACTATTTATAAAGACCATGCTAATACTATGAATAACCAGAAGAAAGTATAAAGAGAATTCAGATGGAGAAGAAAGAGAGTTACACTGTAAACAGTAACCAGAATTATTAAAAGAAAGGTTTTCAACCATAATTAAAATAAATATATCAGACAAGTTAAGAGTTTTGAAAAAATATATATATAATGAGTATAATAATGATTATGAAGATTTATTAAGATAGAAAATGTGAGATAATCTGAGAGACTACGAAGTGGAGAATCCAAAGATATTTTTATTAGTCGAAAATGAGACTACTTTTTATTTATTTATTCGATGACTGACTGAAGATAATTCCAGCAGCATTATGTTTTTTTGAGCAGGGATGGATATGCCTCTGTACTCAATTTATAGAAGTGGTGTATGGCCAGCAGAGAAGTAGCGTACAGTGCCCCTCTGATCTGCCCCAGCCCACGTGATAGGGAATGTTAGGGAATTAATATCCCAAGGATACAACACGAAGTTGATATAGAAAGAAAATGTATTACAATAATAATATATCTCAGAAGACACTAACTATCCGAAAAGGATCAGTAGTAAAACAAATAATTATATATATAAAATTAATTAAACTCTAATTATAAAAAAGTCGATATAAAAATGGAGAAGAAAATGAATTATAAGAAATGATGAAATTATCATAAGAAATTATTTCATCCACAAACATGTCTGAAATAATTACTTCTGGAGGAGAGCAATCTGTAGCGTGACAGATATAAGCATAATATTGAATGGCAATTGATCATTAGAATAATGAAGTTATAATATTTAAATTTGGAAGAAAGCATTAAGTTTAATATAAATAGATTAATTCATAGCAACTGTGGAAAGAAATCATTATTATAAAGAAAATACAAGTTCAAGTAAAAAGAGTTACTAGTGATGAGTCATCCAAAACCAGTCTCATAACCAAAGGTTTTCAAGGTATAACCCAGGAAGGTAAAAAAGTAAATAACCAAGCAGTACAGAATATGACCAAACCCACAACGAGGGAGAATAAATAGAATAGAAACCCTAAAATAAGCCAAGATCAAACAACACAGGTGGTGTATTTCTGAAATAAAGAAGGAGATGGAGAAGATCCCAAGAAACCTGATGGCATCAAGAAGAAGATGGAGAAGATACCAGTCCCAGAAGGCGGGAGAAAAGAAGACTGATGAAAGAAGAAGAATGCAGCATCCTGAAGAAGATGTCATGCTCTTATAAAAGACACCCAAATCCCTATATCCCCAAAATAAATATCTAAAAACAAAAGTATAACGAAATAAAAACCACATGTATATAAATTTAAGAGAGAGAAGTGTATAAAGTAAAAGTTTCCTGTGAACTAAGATGAAACAATAATATAGTACCCATGGAACAAATCTCCATTGAAAAAACGCTAACCAATTTATTATGTTGATAAGACTATACGACCATTTAGCATTAACATAATATATAAGTGCAAAGTGAACCAGTGATAGTTTTGGGTATTATAAAAAAATGAACCTTGTGTTTCATTCTTGGCAACCACAAACATTGGATGCAATGAAATATGCATTTTTCAATGACTTAAAATGGGTATTGTGACAATATGTTGTTCATAAGACATGAATCTGTTTAAAATAACATTTTGTTTTACATGAAAAAAGACAAACAGATTTCATAGTGCTTTTCGAACGGTTCATACTATTTATTTGTTAATGACGGGGTACAATTCCCCAAAGACAATGTATAAAAGACGGTATAAAAACTGTAGAATCCTACTTATAATAATAGTTAGAAATAAGAATATAAATATAAGGTTTTTATGTATATAGTAAAAGAATGTTTAAAAATGTTTTAGATATAAGGCCATTTGTTTGGGTCTGATACAACTAACATCAGAACTATAAAAATAGTTACTACGTGTAAATAGTAGAGAGTAATTAAGATGTTAGTTAGTAAAAAACCTTTTTTGTAAACCATGTTTCCATGTTGGAAATGGGGATTTTGTTGCAAAATGTCTGACTTGAAGACAACCATTTATTTAAAAAAATATTCTTTATTTTGTTCAACTATTATTTGTATTGTAACCAATACTAATTGTTTTTGTGTAATTTGAAAACATGTTTAATTTATAATACTATATGCAAAAGTCAGAGAGGGTATCCCACATCATATATTGTTTGTAAAATATTTTGTAAGAAAAATTGTTAAAAAATCATAGGCCAAAAGAATGGAAACCAAACTTCATCAAAACAGAGAAATGGCTCATTTAAATGCAAATAAACAAAAGGGGTTTAGACAAAATAAACTTGAGATCATGCCATATAATTGCACATACCATTTAGAGAGATTTTAATAAATTATATTCAGAATTATAAATAAAAATGAAAATGACTAAACTCAGAAATTTGGACATGGGAGTCATATATTTCAGAATAATGTTTCAGAATACAACTAATTCAATTAATTACCAGAAAATCAGGGAATATAAACCTTTTAATACAATATAGGATTATTAATATTATATATAACTGATAAAATGGCTGAATTTATATAATGACAGGAAGTAAATTTTGATGTTTTGACTTTTCAGAGTATACCAAACTGAAAGTAAAATTACTATTTTTTGGACAGAAAACACTATAAAACGGCATTATTTAATCTGAAAATAAGCTGAATGAACTGAAAGATTAATTTAAATCACATCTAGTGAATAAAATAGACAAATAACCAAAGTTTAGGCATTCATATAGTGAAATAGTAAAGAGTACACAGGATATGAAAAATATTTGAACAATGTTAAGAATAATATTATATGGGCTAAGAGTTTAATTGAAACTGAAGGAAACAGTTAGTTAATTATTGGTATTTGAACGGTTAACATGACATACGTTTGGTAACGTGCATAACCTAACCTATAATAGTCATACAAAGCGAATGTATAGTACGTTATTGTGAAATCGCGAGTGATTTGTAAAATACTTCTAAAAACTATCATATTATAACAGAAACAATCAAGAAACACTCCATAACACAGAACAATACATATCTACTCCGAAAAACACCACAAAACACAAGAAAACTGTGTAATACATTAACCCAAATTAGTGACGGAATCGGGGAAAGTGTTTGAACTAATAATTATACGGATACACTAAATACAACTCAGAAACAGTACACCATTCACTACACAACATTTAACAAGAGATTTGCAGACACAAGAACAGGAATATTGCCAGAAAATACATTATTTGGAACACTGCAGGAACGAGCAACATTTTGATCAACTTGACGGCGGCCATTTGCTTTGACGATCCCAGTGCCTTCTTCTTAGTTCAACTCAGCTGTTTGGTGAAAACAATTATTATATTTACAAATTATTATTCAATGTCTGTGTTTATTAATAACTATTAATTTGATTGTAACGTTATACTTTTTAAATATTAGCCCGATTTCTCTGACTTTGGTAATAACTGGCTGTTTAAAGAACCCTATATAATTTTTATATCATATACTTGTAACTTTTTTCGATATCCTGAGAATCGATACTAATCGATAAGAGTCAATATTGCTATTACTTAATAAAACATTAATACTTTTCAATACTTAATAGTTCTTTATTTCTTCAATAATACTAATTACCAATAATATAATTCTAATTGATAATCTACAAGGACTTTACCACCCGTAAGTGAAGATAACCTAAAAAATAAAAAGGTAAACAAGTATCGATTGGTTTACAGACAGTCTTATGAGTGGTGATAGCTTATTTAAAATATACTAAAACTTTAATAAAAATTTTCAGAAGAGCATTACACTGTTTAAAACTTCATAGCCCTATATTAATTAATTGATCATAATTAATTAATTAATAAAATTTAAAATTTTTTTTAATTATTTTTTTTTATAAACATAATTTTTTTTTTAATTTTCTTCAAAACAATAAATTTTGTTTTGAGACTTTCGGTGAAGCTGAGCATATATATTCCTTCATCAACTTTACGCTACTCGACCGGTCTTGCTACCATTGGGACTCGACCAGCTGGGAAACTTAAGGAAGTGTTTCAGGCCAGTAAGACGTCGAGAGCCACACCAAATACACAACAATTAAACATATTACATTACACACACAATTTATATATTTTATTACAAATTGGCGCACAACTTTAGGGGCTTTAATTAGCGATTGGAAGGCCAATACATTCTGCCCAATCACTAGTTGGAGCTAGGCAACAGCTACAAAGCCAGAGAAAAGGGGACAACGACAATCAAAATGGCAGAACTTACACAAGAAGAAGCGGATAAGATAATGGAAATGCTTATACAATTGAGTCAGAAAATGGATGAGTACCTGGAAGAGGAAAGAAGGGAAAGGAAGGAGTGCCACAAATTTATAAGGGAGAAAATGGATGAGATGAATAAAGAAATAGGAGAGAACACTGAGAAAATGAGGGAGGAGAGATTAAAAAGAGAAGAATTAAGAAAGGAGAGAACCAATGGAATAAAATATGATAGCAAACCAGAACCAGAAGAAATACCAAATGAGAAAACGCAGGAACAAATAATAGTAGTACCTGAAATTGAAACTAACCGAAACCAGGAGAATATTAAACCAAGGAAAAGGAGAATGTATCCAAGAAATGTAATAAAAACGAAGGAAGAGTTGGAGATGATGAAACATGGGTTAATTGATGGCAATAATATCCCAATTACCTATGAAAAAGACATCATGAATTCTATGAATTATAGGAGGATAATCGAAGTAATTTCCAAAATAATTTACCACAAGACAGTAGTGTATCAATGGGAAAGGACCAGAGGTAAACAGAATACGACATGTGGACAAGATCAATATCAGCGCAGAACTGGACAGTGGATTTCAGAAAGATGGAATTGTGATATCGTACCAGACTGTAATGACGGCACAGGTGAATCACCAGAATGTATTCCATTAGCGTGCCATTTAGGACAGTTCCAGGGTACGGTTAGACTAAAATATATTCCTTCAGAGTGGATATGTGATGGTAAACCAGCTTATGGTGTTTCAGATAAACAAATAATAAGTGATAACCCAGATGAAGATCCTCACATATATTTGTCAGGTAACACAAAACATGGACCAGAGAAGTATTGGTGTATACAATATGATGATAGAGGGAACCAGCACAGTAATTACGACGGCCCTAACAACCCGCCGCGTAATGACCAGTTTAGCAGTAATTTTAACGGCGTTAGGGATAACAACCCCTATCCATACAATAGAAACAATTTATACCAACATAATAATGTCCCATACAGTCAGAGAAATCCATATCCCAACAATAATGATGACAGCCCTTACCCACCTAACCGAAATTACTATAATAATAACTTTAGTAATAACAATAATAACAGTAATAATAACCGAGTGTCGCGCCCTAGGGTAAATTTTATAAGAGCAACTGAGATGATGGACCCTGGTTGACACAAATACCACACGACATCAAGAAAAGGGACGGATCATGATAACCGATTACGACGAAAAACAATGTTGAAGGAGACGAAATAAATATCATTGAAAGGAAATGATACGAAGAATAAACATAGAAACAAAACTGGATTTTATGAGTGAAGACTATGTAAGAAAATGAACATGACCAATAAAAATATGAGCAATGCAGTGACATAAAGAAAAGCGTCCATCTTCCTGGGTATATAAAAGAAAAGAAAATTTATTAGAAAAGAAAAAGTGGAGATCAACTTATTAAAGTATAAATAATATGGGCCAGTGTAGAGTACAATATAACCCCATATGTTGTGGTAAATGATAAGCATAACAATACATATGAGTTGAGGGAAATCGTTTCAGGAAAAATCAAAGGAGTGTACAATCAAGTTTCTATGAAGAAATATTATGAAGAATGAGTTGTGAGTTTTAGAATTTTGAATTTTAAAAATTCAAAAATAATGTAAGTACATCTTACAACCTAATATTTTGAGAAGAACATTTTGGAGAATTATAAGAAGAAGGAATTTAGAATTTTTATTTGAAAAAATTCTAAAATATGTAAGAACAACTTACAACCTAATAATTTGAAGAAAAAACTTTATGGAAGAAAGAGAAAGAGAGAGAATTTTGTACTTATTAATTATAAAAATTTAAAATTGAGTAAGTACATCTTACTACAACCTGATAATTTGGAACAAAACTTTATAGAAGAAAGAGAAAGAGAGAATTTTGAACTTAATTTAAAAAATTTAAAATTAAGCAAGCACAGCTTACTACCACTGAATTATGAGAAAAACATTTTTGAAGAATTAAGAAGAAAGGAATTTTGTAGTTAATATACGAAAAATATAAAAATGAAGTAAGACCAACTTATTATAACTAAGTTTATGAGAAAACTTTATGGTAAATAATTAAGAAGAATTTGATTTTGGAAAAATACCAAAACATTCAGAAATAATAGTAAGATAACAGTACTATAAACAATTCTGAATGAAACAATTCTGGGAATAAATGAATTAAACAGAATTTGAATGTTGATAGAACGTCAGAACTTTGAAGCAAGATAAGATCAACATATTACCAGGATTTATGAGAAATATTTTTCAATTAAATAAAAAGAATAGTTTTAATTTTATATTAAAACTAACCAAGTTCCAAAAAATAATTATGTGTCAATTATGATTGAGTTGAGAAGAAAATAAAGTGATTAATTCAGAAAAGAGAATTAACGTTAATCCAGAATAAATGCTAGACATTCACAATAGCATTTGAAGGAGTAGAGAAGAATAACAAAAAAAGTGTAATATGCCAGAGAAGGAAAAAATTTGGAAGCAAAGAGACTAATTACCTATGAAACGATAATGAATACAGTTAATTAAGAGCAAAGAAGAACAACTCATACCAAACATATGGAGAAGATGATTTTGAACCAATGATAATAATAAGACCCATATGAAATGCAAAGAGAATAAATACCACATGAAATATAATATAAATGAATTAATGCTAATGAATGCGAAGGCGGATTAATAACTTTCTAAGAGAAAGGAAAGAACCAAAATGTTTAAATAAAATGATCAATATAACAACCTGTATATCTAATGTAAAGATACAATGTCAAAAAAATTAAATATAATATATTAAGACCATTCAAATAATGAATACGAAAGACTATTTATAAAGACCATGCTAATACTATGAATAACCAGAAGAAAGTATAAAGAGAATTCAGATGGAGAAGAAAGAGAGTTACACTGTAAACAGTAACCAGAATTATTAAAAGAAAGGTTTTCAACCATAATTAAAATAAATATATCAGACAAGTTAAGAGTTTTGAAAAAATATATATATAATGAGTATAATAATGATTATGAAGATTTATTAAGATAGAAAATGTGAGATAATCTGAGAGACTACGAAGTGGAGAATCCAAAGATATTTTTATTAGTCGAAAATGAGACTACTTTTTATTTATTTATTCGATGACTGACTGAAGATAATTCCAGCAGCATTATGTTTTTTTGAGCAGGGATGGATATGCCTCTGTACTCAATTTATAGAAGTGGTGTATGGCCAGCAGAGAAGTAGCGTACAGTGCCCCTCTGATCTGCCCCAGCCCACGTGATAGGGAATGTTAGGGAATTAATATCCCAAGGATACAACACGAAGTTGATATAGAAAGAAAATGTATTACAATAATAATATATCTCAGAAGACACTAACTATCCGAAAAGGATCAGTAGTAAAACAAATAATTATATATATAAAATTAATTAAACTCTAATTATAAAAAAGTCGATATAAAAATGGAGAAGAAAATGAATTATAAGAAATGATGAAATTATCATAAGAAATTATTTCATCCACAAACATGTCTGAAATAATTACTTCTGGAGGAGAGCAATCTGTAGCGTGACAGATATAAGCATAATATTGAATGGCAATTGATCATTAGAATAATGAAGTTATAATATTTAAATTTGGAAGAAAGCATTAAGTTTAATATAAATAGATTAATTCATAGCAACTGTGGAAAGAAATCATTATTATAAAGAAAATACAAGTTCAAGTAAAAAGAGTTACTAGTGATGAGTCATCCAAAACCAGTCTCATAACCAAAGGTTTTCAAGGTATAACCCAGGAAGGTAAAAAAGTAAATAACCAAGCAGTACAGAATATGACCAAACCCACAACGAGGGAGAATAAATAGAATAGAAACCCTAAAATAAGCCAAGATCAAACAACACAGGTGGTGTATTTCTGAAATAAAGAAGGAGATGGAGAAGATCCCAAGAAACCTGATGGCATCAAGAAGAAGATGGAGAAGATACCAGTCCCAGAAGGCGGGAGAAAAGAAGACTGATGAAAGAAGAAGAATGCAGCATCCTGAAGAAGATGTCATGCTCTTATAAAAGACACCCAAATCCCTATATCCCCAAAATAAATATCTAAAAACAAAAGTATAACGAAATAAAAACCACATGTATATAAATTTAAGAGAGAGAAGTGTATAAAGTAAAAGTTTCCTGTGAACTAAGATGAAACAATAATATAGTACCCATGGAACAAATCTCCATTGAAAAAACGCTAACCAATTTATTATGTTGATAAGACTATACGACCATTTAGCATTAACATAATATATAAGTGCAAAGTGAACCAGTGATAGTTTTGGGTATTATAAAAAAATGAACCTTGTGTTTCATTCTTGGCAACCACAAACATTGGATGCAATGAAATATGCATTTTTCAATGACTTAAAATGGGTATTGTGACAATATGTTGTTCATAAGACATGAATCTGTTTAAAATAACATTTTGTTTTACATGAAAAAAGACAAACAGATTTCATAGTGCTTTTCGAACGGTTCATACTATTTATTTGTTAATGACGGGGTACAATTCCCCAAAGACAATGTATAAAAGACGGTATAAAAACTGTAGAATCCTACTTATAATAATAGTTAGAAATAAGAATATAAATATAAGGTTTTTATGTATATAGTAAAAGAATGTTTAAAAATGTTTTAGATATAAGGCCATTTGTTTGGGTCTGATACAACTAACATCAGAACTATAAAAATAGTTACTACGTGTAAATAGTAGAGAGTAATTAAGATGTTAGTTAGTAAAAAACCTTTTTTGTAAACCATGTTTCCATGTTGGAAATGGGGATTTTGTTGCAAAATGTCTGACTTGAAGACAACCATTTATTTAAAAAAATATTCTTTATTTTGTTCAACTATTATTTGTATTGTAACCAATACTAATTGTTTTTGTGTAATTTGAAAACATGTTTAATTTATAATACTATATGCAAAAGTCAGAGAGGGTATCCCACATCATATATTGTTTGTAAAATATTTTGTAAGAAAAATTGTTAAAAAATCATAGGCCAAAAGAATGGAAACCAAACTTCATCAAAACAGAGAAATGGCTCATTTAAATGCAAATAAACAAAAGGGGTTTAGACAAAATAAACTTGAGATCATGCCATATAATTGCACATACCATTTAGAGAGATTTTAATAAATTATATTCAGAATTATAAATAAAAATGAAAATGACTAAACTCAGAAATTTGGACATGGGAGTCATATATTTCAGAATAATGTTTCAGAATACAACTAATTCAATTAATTACCAGAAAATCAGGGAATATAAACCTTTTAATACAATATAGGATTATTAATATTATATATAACTGATAAAATGGCTGAATTTATATAATGACAGGAAGTAAATTTTGATGTTTTGACTTTTCAGAGTATACCAAACTGAAAGTAAAATTACTATTTTTTGGACAGAAAACACTATAAAACGGCATTATTTAATCTGAAAATAAGCTGAATGAACTGAAAGATTAATTTAAATCACATCTAGTGAATAAAATAGACAAATAACCAAAGTTTAGGCATTCATATAGTGAAATAGTAAAGAGTACACAGGATATGAAAAATATTTGAACAATGTTAAGAATAATATTATATGGGCTAAGAGTTTAATTGAAACTGAAGGAAACAGTTAGTTAATTATTGGTATTTGAACGGTTAACATGACATACGTTTGGTAACGTGCATAACCTAACCTATAATAGTCATACAAAGCGAATGTATAGTACGTTATTGTGAAATCGCGAGTGATTTGTAAAATACTTCTAAAAACTATCATATTATAACAGAAACAATCAAGAAACACTCCATAACACAGAACAATACATATCTACTCCGAAAAACACCACAAAACACAAGAAAACTGTGTAATACATTAACCCAAATTAGTGACGGAATCGGGGAAAGTGTTTGAACTAATAATTATACGGATACACTAAATACAACTCAGAAACAGTACACCATTCACTACACAACATTTAACAAGAGATTTGCAGACACAAGAACAGGAATATTGCCAGAAAATACATTATTTGGAACACTGCAGGAACGAGCAACATTTTGATCAACTTGACGGCGGCCATTTGCTTTGACGATCCCAGTGCCTTCTTCTTAGTTCAACTCAGCTGTTTGGTGAAAACAATTATTATATTTACAAATTATTATTCAATGTCTGTGTTTATTAATAACTATTAATTTGATTGTAACGTTATACTTTTTAAATATTAGCCCGATTTCTCTGACTTTGGTAATAACTGGCTGTTTAAAGAACCCTATATAATTTTTATATCATATACTTGTAACTTTTTTCGATATCCTGAGAATCGATACTAATCGATAAGAGTCAATATTGCTATTACTTAATAAAACATTAATACTTTTCAATACTTAATAGTTCTTTATTTCTTCAATAATACTAATTACCAATAATATAATTCTAATTGATAATCTACAAGGACTTTACCACCCGTAAGTGAAGATAACCTAAAAAATAAAAAGGTAAACAAGTATCGATTGGTTTACAGACAGTCTTATGAGTGGTGATAGCTTATTTAAAATATACTAAAACTTTAATAAAAATTTTCAGAAGAGCATTACACTGTTTAAAACTTCATAGCCCTATATTAATTAATTGATCATAATTAATTAATTAATAAAATTTAAAATTTTTTTTAATTATTTTTTTTTATAAACATAATTTTTTTTTTAATTTTCTTCAAAACAATAAATTTTGTTTTGAGACTTTCGGTGAAGCTGAGCATATATATTCCTTCATCAACTTTACGCTACTCGACCGGTCTTGCTACCATTGGGACTCGACCAGCTGGGAAACTTAAGGAAGTGTTTCAGGCCAGTAAGACGTCGAGAGCCACACCAAATACACAACAATTAAACATATTACATTACACACACAATTTATATATTTTATTACAAATTGGCGCACAACTTTAGGGGCTTTAATTAGCGATTGGAAGGCCAATACATTCTGCCCAATCACTAGTTGGAGCTAGGCAACAGCTACAAAGCCAGAGAAAAGGGGACAACGACAATCAAAATGGCAGAACTTACACAAGAAGAAGCGGATAAGATAATGGAAATGCTTATACAATTGAGTCAGAAAATGGATGAGTACCTGGAAGAGGAAAGAAGGGAAAGGAAGGAGTGCCACAAATTTATAAGGGAGAAAATGGATGAGATGAATAAAGAAATAGGAGAGAACACTGAGAAAATGAGGGAGGAGAGATTAAAAAGAGAAGAATTAAGAAAGGAGAGAACCAATGGAATAAAATATGATAGCAAACCAGAACCAGAAGAAATACCAAATGAGAAAACGCAGGAACAAATAATAGTAGTACCTGAAATTGAAACTAACCGAAACCAGGAGAATATTAAACCAAGGAAAAGGAGAATGTATCCAAGAAATGTAATAAAAACGAAGGAAGAGTTGGAGATGATGAAACATGGGTTAATTGATGGCAATAATATCCCAATTACCTATGAAAAAGACATCATGAATTCTATGAATTATAGGAGGATAATCGAAGTAATTTCCAAAATAATTTACCACAAGACAGTAGTGTATCAATGGGAAAGGACCAGAGGTAAACAGAATACGACATGTGGACAAGATCAATATCAGCGCAGAACTGGACAGTGGATTTCAGAAAGATGGAATTGTGATATCGTACCAGACTGTAATGACGGCACAGGTGAATCACCAGAATGTATTCCATTAGCGTGCCATTTAGGACAGTTCCAGGGTACGGTTAGACTAAAATATATTCCTTCAGAGTGGATATGTGATGGTAAACCAGCTTATGGTGTTTCAGATAAACAAATAATAAGTGATAACCCAGATGAAGATCCTCACATATATTTGTCAGGTAACACAAAACATGGACCAGAGAAGTATTGGTGTATACAATATGATGATAGAGGGAACCAGCACAGTAATTACGACGGCCCTAACAACCCGCCGCGTAATGACCAGTTTAGCAGTAATTTTAACGGCGTTAGGGATAACAACCCCTATCCATACAATAGAAACAATTTATACCAACATAATAATGTCCCATACAGTCAGAGAAATCCATATCCCAACAATAATGATGACAGCCCTTACCCACCTAACCGAAATTACTATAATAATAACTTTAGTAATAACAATAATAACAGTAATAATAACCGAGTGTCGCGCCCTAGGGTAAATTTTATAAGAGCAACTGAGATGATGGACCCTGGTTGACACAAATACCACACGACATCAAGAAAAGGGACGGATCATGATAACCGATTACGACGAAAAACAATGTTGAAGGAGACGAAATAAATATCATTGAAAGGAAATGATACGAAGAATAAACATAGAAACAAAACTGGATTTTATGAGTGAAGACTATGTAAGAAAATGAACATGACCAATAAAAATATGAGCAATGCAGTGACATAAAGAAAAGCGTCCATCTTCCTGGGTATATAAAAGAAAAGAAAATTTATTAGAAAAGAAAAAGTGGAGATCAACTTATTAAAGTATAAATAATATGGGCCAGTGTAGAGTACAATATAACCCCATATGTTGTGGTAAATGATAAGCATAACAATACATATGAGTTGAGGGAAATCGTTTCAGGAAAAATCAAAGGAGTGTACAATCAAGTTTCTATGAAGAAATATTATGAAGAATGAGTTGTGAGTTTTAGAATTTTGAATTTTAAAAATTCAAAAATAATGTAAGTACATCTTACAACCTAATATTTTGAGAAGAACATTTTGGAGAATTATAAGAAGAAGGAATTTAGAATTTTTATTTGAAAAAATTCTAAAATATGTAAGAACAACTTACAACCTAATAATTTGAAGAAAAAACTTTATGGAAGAAAGAGAAAGAGAGAGAATTTTGTACTTATTAATTATAAAAATTTAAAATTGAGTAAGTACATCTTACTACAACCTGATAATTTGGAACAAAACTTTATAGAAGAAAGAGAAAGAGAGAATTTTGAACTTAATTTAAAAAATTTAAAATTAAGCAAGCACAGCTTACTACCACTGAATTATGAGAAAAACATTTTTGAAGAATTAAGAAGAAAGGAATTTTGTAGTTAATATACGAAAAATATAAAAATGAAGTAAGACCAACTTATTATAACTAAGTTTATGAGAAAACTTTATGGTAAATAATTAAGAAGAATTTGATTTTGGAAAAATACCAAAACATTCAGAAATAATAGTAAGATAACAGTACTATAAACAATTCTGAATGAAACAATTCTGGGAATAAATGAATTAAACAGAATTTGAATGTTGATAGAACGTCAGAACTTTGAAGCAAGATAAGATCAACATATTACCAGGATTTATGAGAAATATTTTTCAATTAAATAAAAAGAATAGTTTTAATTTTATATTAAAACTAACCAAGTTCCAAAAAATAATTATGTGTCAATTATGATTGAGTTGAGAAGAAAATAAAGTGATTAATTCAGAAAAGAGAATTAACGTTAATCCAGAATAAATGCTAGACATTCACAATAGCATTTGAAGGAGTAGAGAAGAATAACAAAAAAAGTGTAATATGCCAGAGAAGGAAAAAATTTGGAAGCAAAGAGACTAATTACCTATGAAACGATAATGAATACAGTTAATTAAGAGCAAAGAAGAACAACTCATACCAAACATATGGAGAAGATGATTTTGAACCAATGATAATAATAAGACCTATATGAAATGCAAAGAGAATAAATACCACATGAAATATAATATAAATGAATTAATGCTAATGAATGCGAAGGCGGATTAATAACTTTCTAAGAGAAAGGAAAGAACCAAAATGTTTAAATAAAATGATCAATATAACAACCTGTATATCTAATGTAAAGATACAATGTCAAAAAAATTAAATATAATATATTAAGACCATTCAAATAATGAATACGAAAGACTATTTATAAAGACCATGCTAATACTATGAATAACCAGAAGAAAGTATAAAGAGAATTCAGATGGAGAAGAAAGAGAGTTACACTGTAAACAGTAACCAGAATTATTAAAAGAAAGGTTTTCAACCATAATTAAAATAAATATATCAGACAAGTTAAGAGTTTTGAAAAAATATATATATAATGAGTATAATAATGATTATGAAGATTTATTAAGATAGAAAATGTGAGATAATCTGAGAGACTACGAAGTGGAGAATCCAAAGATATTTTTATTAGTCGAAAATGAGACTACTTTTTATTTATTTATTCGATGACTGACTGAAGATAATTCCAGCAGCATTATGTTTTTTTGAGCAGGGATGGATATGCCTCTGTACTCAATTTATAGAAGTGGTGTATGGCCAGCAGAGAAGTAGCGTACAGTGCCCCTCTGATCTGCCCCAGCCCACGTGATAGGGAATGTTAGGGAATTAATATCCCAAGGATACAACACGAAGTTGATATAGAAAGAAAATGTATTACAATAATAATATATCTCAGAAGACACTAACTATCCGAAAAGGATCAGTAGTAAAACAAATAATTATATATATAAAATTAATTAAACTCTAATTATAAAAAAGTCGATATAAAAATGGAGAAGAAAATGAATTATAAGAAATGATGAAATTATCATAAGAAATTATTTCATCCACAAACATGTCTGAAATAATTACTTCTGGAGGAGAGCAATCTGTAGCGTGACAGATATAAGCATAATATTGAATGGCAATTGATCATTAGAATAATGAAGTTATAATATTTAAATTTGGAAGAAAGCATTAAGTTTAATATAAATAGATTAATTCATAGCAACTGTGGAAAGAAATCATTATTATAAAGAAAATACAAGTTCAAGTAAAAAGAGTTACTAGTGATGAGTCATCCAAAACCAGTCTCATAACCAAAGGTTTTCAAGGTATAACCCAGGAAGGTAAAAAAGTAAATAACCAAGCAGTACAGAATATGACCAAACCCACAACGAGGGAGAATAAATAGAATAGAAACCCTAAAATAAGCCAAGATCAACCAATACAGGTTGTGTATTTCTGAAATAAAGAAGAAGATGGAGAAGATCCCAAGAAACCTGATGGCATCAAGAAGAAGATGGAGAAGATACCAGTCCCAGAAGGCGGGAGAAAAGAAGACTGATGAAAGAAGAAGAAGGCAGCATCCTGAAGAAGATGTCATGCTCTTATAAAAGACACCCAAATCCCTATATCCCCAAAATAAATATCTAAAAACAAAAGTATAACGAAATAAAAACCACATGTATATAAATTTAAGAGAGAGAAGTGTATAAAGTAAAAGTTTCCTGTGAACTAAGATGAAACAATAATATAGTACCCATGGAACAAATCTCCATTGAAAAAACGCTAACCAATTTATTATGTTGATAAGACTATACGACCATTTAGCATTAACATAATATATAAGTGCAAAGTGAACCAGTGATAGTTTTGGGTATTATAAAAAAATGAACCTTGTGTTTCATTCTTGGCAATCACAAACATTGGATGCAATGAAATATGCATTTTTCAATGACTTAAAATGGGTATTGTGACAATATGTTGTTCATAAGACATGAATCTGTTTAAAATAACATTTTGTTTTACATGAAAAAAGACAAACAGATTTCATAGTGCTTTTCGAACGGTTCATACTATTTATTTGTTAATGACGGGGTACAATTCCCCAAAGACAATGTATAAAAGACGGTATAAAAACTGTAGAATCCTACTTATAATAATAGTTAGAAATAAGAATATAAATATAAGGTTTTTATGTATATAGTAAAAGAATGTTTAAAAATGTTTTAGATATAAGGCCATTTGTTTGGGTCTGATACAACTAACATTAGAACTATAAAAATAGTTACTACGTGTAAATAGTAGAGAGTAATTAAGATGTTAGTTAGTAAAAAACCTTTTTTGTAAACCATGTTTCCATGTTGGAAATGGGGATTTTGTTGCAAAATGTCTGACTTGAAGACAACCATTTATTTAAAAAAATATTCTTTATTTTGTTTAACTATTATTTGTATTGTAACCAATACTAATTGTTTTTGTGTAATTTGAAAACATGTTTAATTTATAATACTATATGCAAAAGTCAGAGAGGGTATCCCACATCATATATTGTTTGTAAAATATTTTGTAAGAAAAATTGTTAAAAAATCATAGGCCAAAAGAATGGAAACCAAACTTCATCAAAACAGAGAAATGGCTCATTTAAATGCAAATAAACAAAAGGGGTTTAGACAAAATAAACTTGAGATCATGCCATATAATTGCACATACCATTTAGAGAGATTTTAATAAATTGTATTCAGAATTATAAATAAAAATGAAAATGACTAAACTCAGAAATTTGGACATGGGAGTCATATATTTCAGAATAATGTTTCAGAATACAACTAATTCAATTAATTACCAGAAAATCAGGGAATATAAACCTTTTAATACAATATAGGATTATTAATATTATATATAACTGATAAAATGGCTGAATTTATATAATGACAGGAAGTAAATTTTGATGTTTTGACTTTTCAGAGTATACCAAACTGAAAGTAAAATTACTATTTTTTGGACAGAAAACACTATAAAACGGCATTATTTAATCTGAAAATAAGCTGAATGAACTGAAAGATTAATTTAAATCACATCTAGTGAATAAAATAGACAAATAACCAAAGTTTAGGCATTCATATAGTGAAATAGTAAAGAGTACACAGGATATGAAAAATATTTGAACAATGTTAAGAATAATATTATATGGGCTAAGAGTTTAATTGAAACTGAAGGAAACAGTTAGTTAATTATTGGTATTTGAACGGTTAACATGACATACGTTTGGTAACGTGCATAACCTAACCTATAATAGTCATACAAAGCGAATGTATAGTACGTTATTGTGAAATCGCGAGTGATTTGTAAAATACTTCTAAAAACTATCATATTATAACAGAAACAATCAAGAAACACTCCATAACACAGAACAATACATATCTACTCCGAAAAACACCACAAAACACAAGAAAACTGTGTAATACATTAACCCAAATTAGTGACGGAATCGGGGAAAGTGTTTGAACTAATAATTATACGGATACACTAAATACAACTCAGAAACAGTACACCAATCACTACACAACATTTAACAAGAGATTTGCAGACACAAGAACAGGAATATTGCCAGAAAATACATTATTTGGAACACTGCAGGAACGAGCAACATTTTGATCAACTTGACGGCGGCCATTTGCTTTGACGATCCCAGTGCCTTCTTCTTAGTTCAACTCAGCTGTTTGGTGAAAACAATTATTATATTTACAAATTATTATTCAATGTCTGTGTTTATTAATAACTATTAATTTGATTGTAACGTTATACTTTTTAAATATTAGCCCGATTTCTCTGACTTTGGTAATAACTGGCTGTTTAAAGAACCCTATATAATTTTTATATCATATACTTGTAACTTTTTTCGATATCCTGAGAATCGATACTAATCGATAAGAGTCAATATTGCTATTACTTAATAAAACATTAATACTTTTCAATACTTAATAGTTCTTTATTTCTTCAATAATACTAATTACCAATAATATAATTCTAATTGATAATCTACAAGGACTTTACCACCCGTAAGTGAAGATAACCTAAAAAATAAAAAGGTAAACAAGTATCGATTGGTTTACAGACAGTCTTATGAGTGGTGATAGCTTATTTAAAATATACTAAAACTTTAATAAAAATTTTCAGAAGAGCATTACACTGTTTAAAACTTCATAGCCCTATATTAATTAATTGATCATAATTAATTAATTAATAAAATTTAAAATTTTTTTTAATTATTTTTTTTTATTAACATAATTTTTTTTTTAATTTTCTTCAAAACAATAAATTTTGTTTTGAGACTTTCGGTGAAGCTGAGCATATATATTCCTTCATCAACTTTACGCTACTCGACCGGTCTTGCTACCATTGGGACTCGACCAGCTGGGAAACTTAAGGAAGTGTTTCAGGCCAGTAAGACGTCGAGAGCCACACCGATTACACACCAATTTAAGAACATTACAATTTATTTATTTTATTACAAATTGGCTAGCACAAAGAGTGGGGCTTGATTACATCGGAGTCTCACGAACTCCACAATAGCTAATATCAACACACACCTTTATCATATCTTTTATTAATTATTATTACAATATATATATATATATATATATACTTTTTTTTTATATAAGTAACTCGATGTTTCTTGCAGTAATTATATAATTTGTGATGTTTTCAATTTGTTTCTTCTGCAAGTAGTATAATTTTGTATATTCTTTTTTAATACAAAATTATACTACTTGCAGAAGAAACAAATTGAAAACATCACAAATTATATATATATATTCAATCACTTTCTGCTACAGTCCGTTTCTTGATGTATATAATACATTTAAAATTTATAAATAAATTTACTTCAAGATATACCTTTTTTTTTCCTTATTAGGAACATGTTTCGGGTACTATCTTGTACCCATCTTCAGCCTTCCGGTTTTTTTGTCTGGTGAAGTACATATGTGTTGTTGGTTGACTATTATTATTGTGGCTTCCTGTTGGCTTCTGGTATTTCAAATTGGTTTTATAGTGTGTGATTGTGGTGTATGTGTTAGTTTTTTGTGTATTTTCTATGTTGAGTGCTTTGAATATTGTGTCATGTTTTGTATTGATTTGTATTTGTTCAGGTATTAGTTTGTTTTCTAGAAAACTATTATTAGATATATATTATTAGAAAACTATTAATATTGTAATATTTATATTAATATTAATATATATATTGTAACATTACATTTGGCATAGCTTGATATCGTACCAGATTTAATGAAGACCATGGATAAGAAACTAAACAAGAAGAAAAATATCTTTCAAAATGATAGTGAAGATGAACAAATAACTACTTTAGACTGACTTGTACTACAACTGACCGTACCCAAATTAATATTTAGGCAAAGTGATGCAAAATACCCCGATGATGACATGAATTTCAAATAATGACAAGAATAATACTTATGAAGACAGACAGCATTATGTAACAATACTATAAGTAAACTAATGGTTTTATTAAATGTATCAAAATATAAAAATAATCAAAATACAAATTGAGGGATAATAGGCCCAAACATACAATACAATGTAAAATGATATATTAGTATATTATTAAATTGAATGATATAATGAAATAATATAACAAAACAATTATTATAGATACATGAAACATGCATCTAATTGTAAAGAATAGTGGACATAATGTTGTCAAGAAAATAATGTGTAATCACATAATTAATTGTCAAGTGTATAAAGAGTAAACAGTGATAGTGATAGTATAATAATCACAACATTAAATGACAATTAGTGATGGTCATAGTAACCAATATAGTGAATAATAATTAATGCATCTTGCTGAACCAAATAACAGTGTATACTGAAAAAAAAAACAATAAGGTAATGAACACTATATAAGGAAAGCAGCTCAAATGCAAGTGTAAGAAGGTGTATAGAAAAATCTATATTATTAACTGAAAAAATGTCAGTTACCTGAGGTAACTGCAGTAATAGTGAAATGTTTAAAAGACATATGATTATGAAAAACAGTATGTTAAAATACCGTAGGTGTGTATACAGTAATAGTAATAAGTTTTGAAAGAGACAAAACACCAAAAAGTAGTATAGAATAAGATGTCATGTTTAAATATAAAATAATTATATGTTATAAAGAAATGTTAGTTATAAGATGTTAAGTTATAAAAGTTATAGTCCTGAAAGGATAATGGATAGGATTAAAGGTATAATCAAAACCTAAACAGTTACATGTTCTAAAAGAATATTAGACTTCAAAGATGTATGATAAGTTATTAAAGTTATGTTATAAAAGAATAGTATAATGTAGTAGGATTGTCATAAAACACTGAAAACGTTGCATGTTTTACAAGAATTTTAGCTATAAGATATGTTATGTTGAATTATAAAAATAATACTCAAGGCATAATATTTAAGTCAATCTGTTTGTAATTTTGTTAAAGTATTCACATTATGAGAGGATGATGAGTATTTTTAAATCTCATGGGTTAACATCCAATATAATGATTATAATTAAATATAAGGGTTCAATCCAACAGGCTAAATAATAAAACAATATGTAACATGGTGTTGAAAGAATCACCATGATATAGGCCAATGTTAAAATAAATAAACTATTATCAGAATAGCCAGTAAAGTAACAAACCATTATAAGTTAATAAGAAATAGTAAAACTAACAAAACAGACAGTAGTTCTATAATGGTAATCACATTTTTTGAACACGTAAATGAATTAGCAAATGTTTTTGTGGATGGCAAACTGTATAAAGCCATGTAAAACCAAATTTTGTAAATTTTAGGAAATACTGTTAGAATTTTGTAAAACAAACGTTGAAATATGGATAGATTTATAGTTAATGGTATACACAACAAATCTGGAATCGAAATAATCAGTTTTAAGTTATTTAAGAAAAATTCAAATAGCAAAAATGTAACATCAGTATTTTTTAAACAAAAGTAGGCATGTTTAGTGTCACAAATGTTAAGACCAAAATAATGATGCTAGTAGTTTTAAATTCCCAATCAATACAGAAAAGTTATACTAATTTAAAAGTTTTTACCAAATTCAGACATTGAAATAATGAATTTGTATGACAATGTATATCTGAATCAACCAACCAGATTTCAAGTTTTACCTTAGCAACCAAAAATTTCAGATAAATAAAATAGGACTTCTTTAACAACGGTCATTGAAGACAGACGCGTTAATAAAACGTCTCATATAATTATATTTTAAACAGTGAAAACACAAAACAGACTTTGTAAAACGAGCTGATATACTCAATACAAGATATTATAATAAAGAAAGGAACATCCAGAATTTAATAGAGAAGAATTGAGATCCAGGGAGAAGAAGCGAAGAAGAATTGGACCCTATCTTCGTCCTGGAAGAAGAAAGAAGAGGATCTGGTGAATTTGAACAATTTATTATCTTATGTGTCAAAACCAACATTTGTGTACACGAATATCTAGGAATTAAACAAAATAAAACTACAGACACTATACTACACCAACACTGAAGAACACTCAAAAAATAACACCAATTGAGTTTTACACTTTTTTGAACACCATAAAAACTTTAACGATAACTAATAAGCACCTAAACTGGTCATAACCTCTAATAATAAGTAACCAATACACGACTGCCAGTTTGCACTTTAAACACCAAAACCTTGTAATATCCTTATATTGTGAAACTTGTATTTTGATTTTAAGAATAGTATTATTTGTTTAACCGTAATCCCCGAACCGGATACGCCCTGAGATAATTTATTTTAATAGAAATAATAAACTGCATCATTCTTTTGGCCTGGCCGACTACAGAACAATATTTTTAGCTACTGTACCAACTGATAAAAGAAGACGCATAATTTTGTCACAATTGTAATTACCATAAAGAAAAACGAGAAGTAATTAATCAATGCTTCATTGAATAAAAGTCGTTACAAGGAAGATATCTGTTTGGTGTTATATTTGCGTTATAATTATTACTGTGTCATTTAAGAATTACGTTAACATAGCACAGCGGACGGAGCAACTGTTGGCAACTCTGAGTGACGTCATTGGAACTGCACGCATAGTGGGAGCGAGCGGCAGAATACGAAATAATTTACCGTTCAACATATCTATTATTGATTGTTACAGATTGTCGAACACAACGGTGTGGTTTAATATAATTTTACACATACATACTAAATTTGTTACCAATTGACGCATACTACGTGGAGCATAAGAACTCGTCTGTCAACAGAAATTGTTACATTGAATACTTTCATCACATTTATTTATTATCGTTACAATATATATATATACACGTAGAGACCCCCCTAATTGTTTGAATTTGCTCGGAATCAAGCAACCCCAAATTGCGTGTTCCAACTAGGCCACGTTTCTCACCGACCATCGTCACTACCTACTACTATGTCATTACCTACTTTCCTATTGGTCCGCCCTTCACCGAGCTTCGTCACTTCCCGTTCTCCCCCCTAGTCCTTACCGGTATCGAGAATTACACTTGTTAACCATGTTTAATAATGAAGAAGCGTTTTACCATATTTTGCGGGAATCAAATATAAAAACACATGGTTGACAAGAGTAATTCTCGATACCGGGAGTGACCATGGGAGGGAACGGGGGGGACTAAGAGGGAATAAGGGGGGTCTCTATGTATACATATGAGTTTGTAGAGGTACAAAATTGTCGTTTAAGACCTGAATGTGGTAGAGACACCGAAAGGCCTCGTCAAGAACGAAGTATTTAGCAGTGTGGCAATAAGTAGTGACAGAGTTGGCGTACGATATTAAAGTTTTCTCGTATCAACACTTTGGAGTAACAAAATATTTATACATATTGCTTCGTTTCCCAAATACGTTGCAGTGTGTTGGGTTTGTAATATCCTTACTACACAGTCGCTATTTAATTTTCCGATTTTAATTAATGACTTTAGACTGTTATATTGAGGTGTACCAAATTCTTTAACACACAGTGTACTGACATTTATAGTAGAGAAGAATTTATAGTAGACTTACACCTATATCAACTTTGTCTGTTACCAAAAGAGACTTGGAAAATCTAGTCCTCTCTTCACTTCAGTACTGCCGGTTATAAAAGTAAAAAGTGTCACAAATTTTCTAAGTAAGTTTCTTTTTAATATTATGAGTTGATGTGTTTATGTGTGTACATTGTGTTTTTTGTAGCGTTATAATAATAATCTAGTAAATTATTTTCTTGTAAATTATAAAACATGTTTCCAATCTTTTCATTCTTTTTCATGATTCCAATGTTTAGATTTAATTCATTAATAAAGAAATTCCCTCTTCCCGTAAAGTGCTGGGTTCCTTCAGCCACTTCTGACATTGCCTTCTATCCTGAAAGAGCGTTTGAAGTCTAACATGGTCTTCCATCATTCTATCAGCCATAATAAACTTTAATGACGATTTTAGACTGTTATATTGTAGTGCACCAGATTGTTTGGCACATAGTCTACTGGTATTTATAATAGTCAAGAATATTTATACAAGTAAGGGAACACGCTTAAATTCTACAAGGTGATGGCTTGGCGTTCTGAGAATTGGATTTTAACGAAAGCCCAGGTCAGTCTCATCCAAGCGGCTGAAATGAGATTTCTCAAGAACGTGGCAGGGTATTCTCTTCATGATCATAGAAGAAACACAGATATACGGTAAGAACTGAACAATTTGAGTATACCGACAGGATCGTCAAGTATCGGCTGAATTGGTGACAACATCTTTGCCGAATGGATGACTGCCGCACCACATAACAACTTTGGAACTACAAGCCAAGGGGACGGAGAGGTGTGGGACGCCCGAGGAAGCCCTGGAGTGACCAGCTCTAATCTTTGCCTATTGTAGACCGGAACAAACCATCCTTGCTTAATTCTGTGAAAATGATGATGATGAAGAATATTTATACTAACAAACAATTATATAGACTTTATCCGACACCAAAGAGACTTGTAAATAATGTAGTCCTCTTTTATGATCAATTTTGTCGTTTATAAAGTAATAAATGTCACAAATTATAACAAATTAAGATTTTTTAAATATTAAAAGTTATATGTGTATACATGTGTGCACATTGTGTTTTTGTAGCGTTATAGTTATAATCTTAAAGCTAGGTTAACGCGACGCATTGAACAAGTACACAATGGGATTGTAATGCAGGTTCCTATAAGACTTATTATAATTTATAATATTATAAACTTTGTATAGACGCCTTGGCTTCATTTAACACGCCACCGGAAACACACACACACACACACACACACACACACACACACACACACACACACACACACACACACACACACACACACACAAAGTAATCTTGTGTGAATATAACAGTAACCTTAATACTCTGTCTAGTGTTGATGAATTCTTGGAATACATACACACGTGCTCACACATGAAATATACTTGTTTGAATATAATAATAACCTTAATACTCTGTCTGGTACTGATGAATTCTTGGAATACAGATTACACCCTCCCAACCCAACAAACACACACACAGGTATATATTTTACATAGAAACGGAGTATAGAGCAGTTATATCCTACATTGAAAAAGAAGATATTGAAATCGGACTTGTTGTTGTTGTTGTTGTTGTTGTTGTTGTTGTTCTTCTTCTTCTTCTTCTTCTTCTTCTTCTTCTTTTTTTGTTATTTTTTGACTTCTTTTGAAATTCTAGGGTTTCAGTTAATTGCATGTTGGGACTTCGAGATCAATCTTGACATGTTTCCTGCCTCTTCTAACAATTCCCCTTTCCAAAGGCCTGTACGTCAGATTTGTATTTTGAAAAGTTGCGCCGTAATAATTTTTACACGTACTTTTTATCTCTACCCGAAGAGTTTCTAAGGCTTCCACAATCGGCGTCAACAAAGTTGGAAACCTTATTTGTCGGGTTGTTGGGCTGAATATATATTTACGACATTATAGAAAAATCTACGTGTTTCTCGAATGTTCCAGTGTAATCCAGCTGTAATGTTTGTGCGTACGTGATTCTCAACGCGTTAGCTAGACTGTGACAGAAGTGTCCGCAACCAATTAAGTTTTGTTGTTTTCTAGTAGCGTTGTTTGATGCGTAGTATGGATGTTTCTGGATTTTTGGCGGGATATAAATACAAGTACTCAACGACGCTCAGTTTCAGTTTGAGTTGCGAGTTATTGTCGGGCGATTACTCTGTGCATTCAAGTGGTTATTAGTGAAAAACCATTATTGTGGCAAAATTTTATGTGTTTTATAATCGTGCGGGACAATTGCAATAAAATTGTGTTTTATATTAGTTGACATTTATTGCGTGTGAACAATTTTTATTTGATTTATTGTAAGAGGCTACCTTGTTGATTACAAACTGTTTTATTGTGATAATTAAAGCTGTATTTTGTTTTCCACTGTACGACGACCATTTGTACTTTACGATCATTATACCGTCGTAACAACATTATGTAATTAATTGTAAAATATAATATAAATATTAATTACTTTATTAAATTATTCATTTTGAAAATATTTTTATTTTTTGTATTAATCTGAATTTTTTTGGTATTATTTTATTATTTGTTTTATGTTTAAATATTTCTACATTTTCCCATAACGTTACTTTGGACCTTTGGAAATGTGTTTTAATAAACTGATATTATTTACATTTGGAAATGTGTGTTTGTTTATTATTGCCTGTGTACCTAAATTTGATTGATATATATCTGGCTTAAATAAGAATTACGGTGTTTTATATATCTTTTTTTTTGGCCAACATAAAATTTGTTACAGTCAGGGCATTCAATTTTATATACTCCATTTAAATTATGAATTAACTTATCTGTTTTAGGTTTGATTCTGTCAAGATCTGTTTTATTACTGTTATAGGTAATCTTTATATTTTGGTTTTTAAATAATTTTTTAATTTTATGAATAATATTGTCTATGTATATAACATTAATATTTTAATGTTTCTGTGTTTTGTTACTGAAAAATTATTTAGCAATTTTTGATTAATTGCGTTTACTATATTGTGAATAATTTTGAGGTTATATCAAGCAATATCATATGTAACACTTTTTTCTAATTGTATTTTAAATTTATTTAAGTGAATAATATTCATTCTATATATCATAAAATTGAATGCAGGATATTTGTATTGAAGAGGATGAATTGAATTTTTGAAATTATTAATGAAGTTTGAATTGGTTTACTGAATATATTGTATTCACATTTATTATGGTTATTTAAAATAGTAATATCTAAAAAATTTAGTTTATTATTAGTTCTATGTTTTATAGTAAATTTAATATTTTTATTGAAGTTATTAATTAAATTAAAAATTTGACTAATGTTATTACCATTATTTTGAGATATGTAAAGAGTGTCATCTACATATCTATTTAAACATTATTTTATACGGTCCAAGTCACTTTATATAGTAATGATTTACCTTATTGAAACCGTCCAGTGACTTCAAGTTGTATATTTATGACGCGTTTCGAGTCATATGACCCTTCATCAGATAGTTATCACTCACAAGGAGATCATCAAATATTAAAATTCACAAAAACACAAAAACACATAGCCTATGTACAATTGTAAAACCTATTCAAGCGTCCGACACAGTGCATAAATACATATCTATTGTATTTATTACTATAATGATAATAATTATTATTACTGTTATTTTTCTTCTTCTTCTTCTTCTTCATCATCATCATCATCATCATCATCATCATCATCATCATCATCATCTTCTTCTTCTTCTTCTTCTTCTTCTTCTTCTTCTTCTTCTTCTTCTTCTTCTTCTTCTTCTTCTTCTTCCTCCTCCTCCTCCTCCTCCTCCTCCTCCTCTTCCTCTTCCTCTTCCTCTTCCTCTTCCTCTTCCTCTTCCTCTTCTTCTTCTTCTTCTTCTTCTTCTTCTTCTTCTTCTTCTTCTTCTTCTTCTTCTTATTATTATTATTATTATTATTATTATTATTATTATTATTATTATTAATTAATATTGAGTATAAAATGAAACAAGTACAACATAATGCCTGTCAAGAACCCACGAAGCACACACTTTAACATCCCAAAAACAGCTGACGAGGAAATTATTTTGCTTGAGCTAATGTCTAAATCCTCTATCCACCATGCGACGCTTTGCAACACGATGCGTCAAACCGGTTCTGTCGCAAAACAAAATGTCGGTACAGTGTGCAGCCGGAATTAAGAAGTACTTTTGTACGTACAATATTTTATTATAAAAAAATATAAGGGACTTTCATTAACAAAGAAGACAAGCGACCACGATATAACAATCCGTATGTAAATTAAAGAGGTGTATTCTGGTACAGCAATTGAGGGAATAAATTATATTTTAAATTATAGTATGCAAATAACGGAGTAAAAAGTAAACATACCAAGCAATTTATTCGGTCGCTGAAGCAGGTAATGATAGAGGTATTTTCTTTACGTCGTTGGGAATAAATGTTCACTTTAAAGCGGTTGTCATGACGCTGCGCAAAAACTTGTTATTCGTCCAATATCACTGATATTTCTAAACACAGTTATTACGGTTAATGATGATGTTGACCCTTGTTAAATTACACTGATAAAATGGTCATTTGGTATCTGGCAGAACATTTTATTGACATTTGAACAGAATGAATAAAGACTTGGTATAGTTCTTCATATTCTTCTTCTTCTTCTTCTTCTTCTTCTTCTTCTTCTTATTATTATTATTATTATTATTCATTTTCTTCCTCTTCAGCGCAACAACCCATTACTGAGTCAAGGCCTCCTTATGTTTATGCACATACAAGAGTTTGACAGATGGGATAAGTGAATTCTCCGATCCAACCCTCAACCTGGAGGACTGCTAACTTTGAGTTCAGGATGCTCTTCCCCTAGAGAGTTGCTTTCATCTCAGCTGATGAGCTCTATCTGCCCGGTCGCAGTAGGCTAACTGACTCAGCCTATGTGTGCTATAGCCTCCTCTGCCTTTACACTTGATGCACACCCTGCTGCCGATGCGCACCATCCTGCCAGGCCAGGGCCCAGGATACCCCCAGGCTGCCCTGACAGAACCGCCATCTCATCTCTCGATCTCGGTCGCCATTGCTTACCGATCCACTCCGCCGAAGAGACTGTCTACCACAGCCTTGGAGTGGATTGCTCGGGCGTAACAGGGCCCACCGACGTGTAGTTGAGAGTGGAGTTGTGGTGGAGAGTCTGGTCCATTTCTCTTCTATGAAAGCTTATGTTTGCGTCACATTCCTTTTGGACCCCTGGTATAGTTCTACAGATAATTTTTATTTTCCTGGTAATTGTTTTACCACTTACGGGATTTTCAGAGGTTAGATTTGATCTGACAGATGTGAAATGTATGTTAGGCAGAGGAGGGTTGGAGGTACTGTATGTCCAAGGGTTCATTGGTAAGTCCCAGGTAAGAAGTTTGACAAAGGTGCGAGTTCTATTGTTGTCAACAAAAAGTACGATTACTGGCTAATTATGAATTGTATACAATACACTTTTCTGTGAAGATAATTATAGGTCAACGACTTGTCACTTGAGCTAAGTGAGTTTAATGTCTTAGACTTTAATGTAATGTGTTTATTTATTCAATTCATGCATTAATAAATTTTTGTTAACAATTTCCCTAGTTAATTTAATTTACAATTAATTTTTACTGTAGCCGTTGACGGCATTTTGTGAAAAAGAAAATTGTCTTCTAAGTTTCTTTAATAAGGATTCTATAATAAGTAACTGTTTTTTCCTACAGTAAATTCCACTTGGCCAAAAATAATACGTTATTTTCTTGTCTGCGATTGGACGTACGCACTATTTATGTGTGGTGTGTGTCTTAGTTATTCATTAAGGCACACTTTATCCAAGACCGCTATAGTATGCAGACCAAGTTGTCACCTTGGAACACTGCTGTTTTGGTTTTGAGTCGCAACGAAATCAAGTCCCCGGCCAGTGATACAGTCAGTACAAGCGCGGAACATTTTTCTGAACAAAATTGTTTGGCCAAATACTGCACTGCATAATAAGGCACGATTAATAATTCAACTTGCCTACGCTGATTAACATATGAAATAGTTGATCAACGGGAGCGGTAGAGAGGCAACCGGGTCGTGTTACAATAAACTGGAATTACGTACAATAGTTTGTTGTCTGACAATCTGGCGGGAGGCAACCCGGCATGCAAATTGTTTGTTAGGCGCCAAAATTTCAGACTAAATTATATACGCCAAATTATAACATGCAAATAAGCTTAGTTATCGTAATTTAGATTAGATACCCTGCTTTTTCACATATTGTAATTATATAACTAAATTAGGATTTACAAAGGTATAATCGCCACTTCGGAAGACAATCTCCAGCGAGCAAAATACATTTTGCATACAATAGGAAAAGAATATAACTGTAACATATGTGAATCAAAGATAAAAATAATGGCCTTTATAAACCGGTTCGGACCAAAATATCCGTAGATCACACATGCATTGAACAAGTAAGAGATTTCAATTACCTTGGACGTAACATTATTTATAATCTAGATATAGAGATATTGAAAATAATGTGACGAATTCCATAAGAATGTGTTTGCAACGATTTGGAGAACGTTGATAAATAAATGTAAAAAAGAAACCCAAATAAAATTGTATAAAACAGTAGCAGTTACCTACACTACTATATAGTGAAACTTCGGTCACTAAGAAAAAATACGAACAGAAGATACAAACAGCAGAAATACAATTTTTGAGATCAGTTAAAAGGCGTAATAGACAAAATAATATAAGAAATGAAGAGATAAGAAGTGATTTAGATATTTTATTCTTCTGCTACTTCTTCTCCTGATCCGCCTCCTTGTACACCTTGCTTGCGTGCGGTTTGGAGTCGTACATTTTCCGATCTTCAAATTCTGACAATTTGAAAAAAGGCGTACAACCATTTTTCCTGCATTTTACAAGTATATTACTACATATCCTGACATTAGTGATTCATAATATAACGACATTAGCAGAAATTCTAAACAAAGTTTGGGTTAAACACCGCTCATAAGACACATTTCATAATGGTTGTTACTTATGGAGGCGACACATAGATATTGACAAAAAAGGAACAAATACCGGTAAGAAAGGATGACAGAAATATTGTAAGGCGTGTTTATGGCTAGGTTATAAAGAAGATGACGAATGGAAAACAAGAAATAACCAGGAAATAGGTGAGCTATTTAAGCCTGAGAACACCGAAGGATTCATAAAGTCTCAACGAATATAGTGGCTAGGTCACCTACAGCGTTTGGATGATCAGCGTATGCTAAAGAAAATCCTGTGGACGCAAGTCAGTGAAAGCAGCAAGTGAGGCCGACCTAGGATAATTTGGTTGGATGCTAAGCTAGATGATCTCAGAAGAATGGATGTGAGGTATCACACTGTGATGGCAATTGATAAGAGACTTTGGAAAAGATTCGTGTTAGAAGTATATTACAAGTATATGGACTGTATATTACAAGTATATATTACAAGTATGTTACTCACTTTGGGCTGCACTGCTACTGCTGAAGAAGAAGAAGAAGAGAAGGAAGAAGGGGAGGAAGAAGAAGAAGAAGAAGAAGAAGAAGAAGAAGAAGAAGAAGAAGAAGATGATGATGATGATGATGATGATGATGATGATGATGATGATGATGAGGAGGAGGAGGAGGAGGAGGAGGAGGAGGAGGAGGAGGAGGAGGAGGAGGAGGAGGAGGAGGAGGAGGAGGAAGAAGAAGAAGAAGAAGAAGAAGAAGAAGAAGAAGAAGAAGAAGAAGAAGAAGAAGAAGAAGAAGAAGAAGAAGAAGAACAACAACAACAACAACAACAACAACAACAACAACAACAACAACAACAACAACAACAACAACAACAACAACAACAACAACAACAACAACAACAATTACAATCGGAGAGAAGATGAACAGTACCATTCAACAATGCTATTTTAAAACTAAATTTTATTTCCTAACCTAGTTTTAACAGTTTACTTCATTCACAACAAGAAATAAACCGGACATTGTGCTTTTGAAGCTGGGAAGTAGTGTAACTACTAGGCCGGCGCTGACGTTTAATACAGTATTTATTTACTTTGCGCAATGCTGTTGCTGCGGTGTCAGCTGACTGAACGCATAAGCGTCATCGTCGAGGTAGAGCACACAGTGCTCATTAACACAGTTTTTGATGTTGCGGTGTGTTGTGTTGCACGTAATGAAAGCTGACAACGAGTTTCTGATTTCACAGCTAAATGAGAGGCGACAGCAATTTACAATGTTGGTTGACCTAAATGCCGCCAGTGGCGCTACTGGCATTATTACGCTTTGTTGGAGTCGCTTGTCTGTTGCGGCTTAAATACAGACGAATGAGTAACCAGAATTCCAATTCCGGTTCAATCGTGTCTAAACAAAAGAGTCATACCTGCGTAGGCCAGATCGCTAGAATTTTCCGAAATATTTGGTCTGGTGTGTTTGTGAAATGTGCACATTTTGATAATGGATTATTTAAATCTTCTAAACTTGCAAAATAGGCCTAAATGTATGTTTTTTACAATTTTATACATTTTGAATCAAAACTTTATTTTTGTTTAAGCTCATAAAAACGTTTTAAACAGCTTTTCATAAGCTTTGTGCTATTTATAAAGGCAGTTCTACAATGCATATGAGTTCATTTTATAGTAGCTGATTCTGACAAAATTAATTATTTTTTATTACCAAATATTTCGGTTTTCTGGGAGGGCTCACTGACAGGGTGATAACTTTTCTTTCCTTTGTCTTGTTATGACTTAGTTTTGGCTAAGGTCGAGTCCATCTAACTTCAACTGCCGAAAAAGAAGAAGAAGAAGAGGAGGACGAAGAGGAAGGAAAAAAATATAAATGGACAAAGGGAAGAAGAAAAAATTAAAATGGCGAACTTTTAAAGGAAACTTAAAAAACTAAAGTAAATTCTTGAATAAACTACTGAAATATTAGCAGATTTATATAATTAATAAATTGTGGATTAACTCAACTGAGATGACATGGATCAATTTAAGATTATGTTAGTAAACAAAATACTATAGTATTTATTAAATGCAATAGGAAATGCATTAAACAAATTAATTATTGTCACAGATAACAGTGATATCGTCCGTCCAAAGACCAGTCTAATGTGATATTTTTGTCAATAATGCATTGGAATCCCATTGCGTGTGCAACAAATTAAAAACTATACTACATATAATATTAATAATAATAATAATAATAATAATAATAATAATAATAATGGCGATATATCGCAGGCATTGCCCGCATCGTACAAACTCTGCGTATTAATTATTACGCGGTCGCTGAGTAATTTAATTAGAGAATACTGTTGTGAACGCTCTGTTGGTTTTATATTTGAGTTCAGCTGCGGGAATATGTTGGTTCAATTAATATTAAATTATTATTTAACCATTCGTTGGTCTGCTGCGTAAAATATAACGTGTCCCGTCTGAATGCATTCGTATGTACACCAGACAGAACTAATTGACTCGTTGTATTGTTCTGTAGCAGGATAGGGTTTTCTGTACCACACGATACTTCTAACAATGGCTTTATAGAATTGTTGGCGATTATAGTCGTGGCGATTAATATTTTGGTTTTAGTTTCTGCTGTAATTTGTTAATCCCACAGGATTTTATGTAGACATAGCCGTCTTTTACAAATTAATATTGGATTCAATTTCTTTTTGACATGGAATCCATAGGCATGTAATGTCTTACTCGCACGTTTCACGAAAATCGACCGTTATGTTTCAAATGTACATTCGGCATACCACTATCTCACTAACCGCTCAACCAATCCCAGCAAACCAGGTGTCAGGTGATCGAGTCACTCGGCCCCCTTCCAACAATACTACTGAGAATTTTGACAACTGACTTCAGTCGCCTCTAGGTTTTGTCTGCGTGAGGGTGTTTTTGCGCCGAAAATTTCTAAATTGCTCCACTAAAACTTAAATATCTCGGGAAGTACACGTCCGATCGCGAAAATACAAAGTGCGTTGTGATCCTCAGAACTAAATCTCTCTAGTAACACCAATTCTGAGTACTAGAAGCACTCACAGAAAAAAATAACAACATTTGAACCCAAAATTTGCCTCGACCTAAAATTCGCGATAAAACTCGAACCAAAAATTTCAAACCGAAAACCGGCAAATCCTATGCAGAGCGTCAACAGGCCTATCGTTTGAGACTAAAATCAAAGAAATCGGCAGAGAACTTAGAAAATGGCAACTATTTGAAGATTGACGAAACCCCGTCAGCGCCCAAGCGACCCGCATCTCCGATACCTGGGTCATCCGGCGTGCCCCCAAAGCGACTCAGATCGAGCGGACGGGTAGCTAGCAAGAAAACAGACGATGAGAACATTAATAACTTGTACTTCGACAACATTGGACCCTCGATGCTCTGCGCAGAACAGCCCGGTCCAAGTCGCCGCTTCAAAGGAGTCGACGAGGAATTCTCTAAGCACTTTATTAACAATCCGTTCGGCTCGGTGTGTAGGATCTGCGATCGCTTGTGGTTCAAGGGTGATCTAAGACCGTGCGTACCATCATACATAAGTCTCTTGGCCACAGTGTTCGGAGCGGACGAGTACTCAAGTGCGAGTAATATGGAAGGCGTGTGCTCTACGTGTGTTGCAAGTCAACATACCGCCGCTGTGCAAATCATACGGCGATATGTAGCTGTTTATTTAACCAACCCTTCATTCCTTCCCAAAGCACAAGTCTGCCCATGATTCCATGTCTACCGGTGGTCCCACGACTACCAGTTTTAATTTTTTCTAGCTGTACTCATTTATCATCTTTTCTTGCCTGTAATTGTCAATACTTTATCTAGTAATATAAAAATAATATAAACTTTAAGATACAAAAATTTAAATTTACATAGATTGTAATGACGTAATGGCAATTATTACAAATTTATAAATGTAGAACGTCTTGTAACGTATCATTGGCTTTAATGTATTTTCTTCTTTTTTTGTTGCCTATATAATTGGTAATACTGTATCACGTTTTCCCTACTGTCTGTTAGTTCCGTTTGTTTCAGACGCGGTTGTATTAATATCCGTTAACAATAGAACTGTACTGTTACGCCATCACAGAATGTTCTACATGTATCTCGGCTATCCCAGCTGTAATGTTTGTGTTCGTGTGTGACACTTGACACGCGAGGAAGTGTTATCTAATACGGAAAATTCTCGTACCTTCGATAGTGTTGTTCCACAAGCTTCTCAACTAGCCCAACGGTACGTGTTTTTGCCAAGGCCGCGCTGAAGTATCCTCTAGGATTTTCTAGTGCCTGTTAAGGACGCCTATTATGGAACCCTGCAGACTATAAATAGCTCACACCGTTTCAGTTTAGTTTCAGTCATTTAAGTGGCGATTTATTCCTGTGAGGATCGAAGTATTGTGGCAAAGTGTTATGTGCTTTATAATTGTGAGGGACTCTATTAGTTGACATTAATATTGTGTGTGGACAAATTATTGCTTGGATTATTGTACGAGTTGGTTATAAACTGTATTTGTGATTAATTAAAGCTGGTAAAATTGTCCTAACGTTTTTACGGCCGGTGACAGTTGTATAAGAATAGTTTTTGTATAATAGGGTGGGCCGAAAAAAGTCAGCTTTATCCGATCAAAAACGGGTATGTCTCAAAAGTTGTATTTTAGATCTAGGTAGAACAGCGTAAAATATTAAGCCCGAAAAATAATATCTTCAGTCTGCGCAACTGCCTTAAAAATTCGATTTTTACCAAAAATTTGAGAATTTCCGAAATTTTGTTTATTAACTTCTTGAAGGTGGACGAAGATCGGGTGATGCTTAGAGTTATGTTAAATGTCACCACATATAGCTAAAAAAATATTGAACCCGTAATATAACTTCTTTAGTGTGCGCAATGCGCATAAAGTGCAATCACTGTGGCAGAAATCATCAATTCCGGTAGTGTCTCACAGAACAATGAAAGACATGTTGAAAAAATGCATAGATATTATGCAAGGCTTAAAGAAATCATTCGAAAGAGACCAATACAAACATAATTTTAAAAAACGGCTCTCAATGTATAATTTAAAGCAGCTTTTACCACAGTACTGTGGGCCTGACGATAACAACCTACGTTCAGGAGGTCTTTGATTTCTTTGAATTCGACTGATGATGGCAGCCAGTGGTGCTGTTGAAACGTTTGGTTTGTCATTGAACCGTAGACCACGGCCAAATCCGCGGAAAACTTTTCTTATACAATTAAAGTTGGTTATTAGTGATGTAATTGGTGTCTTGTATTTTGTTTCCACTGTACCATACGACGATCAGTGAGACCGTCGTAACAATACTTTGTAGAAACACTTTGTAGTCCAACAGCACGGAATTTACAGTTTTATTTGTTAAGACAAACAGGGTGGAATGAAGGAACAAATCCAGAGCGAGACGGCACTGTGGGTTTCAGTGTTCAGGTTGTCAAACTCAGACATTCGTTAGGCTATAAAATGAAATATTTTTTTTTTTTTTTTTTTTTTTTTTTTTTCCGGCAGGGCAGGTGAAAATCTCTATAGACACACTGGAGCCCCGTAGCTCCAGGTAGTGTGGGACTCTAACCCACTAAAAACACCTCCCTTTGCAACAACTGAGCGAGCCCAACAAGTTGCTTTTCTTTAATATTACGTCACGGTTTATGGGGTAGAAGCCCACTGGCTGTTCCCCGGGTTGAGATTATTGTCTTTCTCTCTTTTAGAGTTTTACAGATTTAAATGCACTAATGTGTCACCAAATCTTGGGGCTTCAATCTTTTAAGCCTTCTTAGCGTGTGCGGAGCTTCTTCCACCACGCAACGCATTTCAGGATTTATATGAGTCTGAATTCTCATGTCATGGTTAACTGCATATTTTGTTACGATTTCACTGACATATTCTACTTTGAGATCTTTGTGCAGATTGTCATTCCTAATATACCAGGGGGCATCAACGATACTCCTAAGTACTTTGTTTTGAAAAGTTTGTATCATTTGAATGTTAGATTTCTTGGTGCATCCCCAGAGTTGTACACCATAAGTCCACACAGGTCTCAGCACTTGTTTATACAACAGCAATTTGTTTTCAACTGTTAGTTGTGAATTCCTACCTAACAGCCAGTACAATTTCCTGAATTTTATGTTGAGTTCCTCTTTCTTTTTTTTTACATGCTCCCTCCATTTAAGTTTTGCGTCCAGAGTCATACCCAAATACTTAGCAGTGTTAGAGTATGGCACTTCTTGTTCATTGATGTAGATCCTTTGTATTTCTATTTTTCTGTTGGTAAAATTGGTGTGTATTGATTTCGTTTCATTGAGTTTGATCCTCCAGCGTCGAGTCCAATCCCATACCTCTGCGATTGAAGTTTGCAGTTTATTGGCCGCTGTCTCGGCATCATTACCTACCGCCAGAACAGCAGTATCATCCGCAAAAGTCGCAACGGTTGTTTCCTCACTGTTTGGTAGATCTCTCGTGTATAACAAATACAAAATTGGACCCAATACGCTCCCTTGGGGAACTCCCGCGGATATTTTCTTTAAAGTTGAATATTCATCCTCATGCTTCACCCTAAAGTATCTTTCTGAGATGTAAGACTTTAGTATCAGATAGAATTCCTCTGGGAGATCCCTATGTAACTTGTACTCAAGCCCATGATTCCAGACCTTATCAAAAGCTTGCGCTACATCCAGGAAGACGGCTGAGCAAATGTTCTTCCCTTCAAGAGCCTTTTCAATAACATGGGTGATTCTTTGTACCTGGTCAATAGTGGAGTGCTTTTCTCTGAATCCGAATTGATGATCCGGCAACAGGGTTCTTTCCTCTAACAAAGGCTTTAATCTCTTCAAAAACAGTTTTTCAAATAGTTTTGAGATCACCGGTAGCAGGGAGATTGGCCTGTAAGACTTTTTATCTGTTGGTGCTTTGTCAGGTTTTAGAATCATGATAACCTCAGCCACCTTCCACAGACTAGGCACATACTTCAGCCTGAAGGCAGCATTGATCAAATGGAGTAGTTTTCTCATGGCTTTTCCAGGCAGTTCCTTTAGTATTTGGCCTGTTATCAGGTCAAAACCCGGGGATTTTTTTGCGCTTAGATTGCTCTTAATTTCTTCTCTCAATTCCTGTAGCGTTACTTTCTGTATGTTTTTCCTATCTACTTTCGGCTCAAAGTTAGTGTTTTCCTCTGCTGTTTGTCTAGGTAACGGCTGAAAGATTTCCTCAAGGTGTCTGGCAAAGAGAACGGCTTTCTCCGCCGCACTTTTCGCCCATGTCCCGTCTTCCCGGCTGATGGGCGACTGGTGGGTTTTCGGCCTTTTCAGTCCTTTAGTACTCTTCCAAAGTGAATAGTCTGTATCCTTCTGAGCTGTTAGCTTGCTTAAATATTTTCCAATCCCCTCATTTTTAACCTTTTTTATCAGTTCCTTCAGCTCATTACAGAGCAAGTTCAAGGCTCTTTTATTTTCTGGTGTACGAACTCGCTGCCAGGTTTTCCTGGCCTTCCTCTTTTTCCTGACAAGTTCATTCACCTCTGGAGGAGGGCAGATTATTCTCTGTTTCAGTTTTCTGTTGATCTGGGGAGTGCTTTCCCATGCTGCTTTCTGAATATTAGTATTAAATCTCTTGACTTCTTCATCTAACTGGTAAATATCATTCAAAGGGACATGAAGGTCTATGCTTTCATCCAGTAGTTGCCTGAATAGGGTCCAATTCGTTTTGTTACTCGAAAGCTGGCACGGGTATGACCGAGAAATAACCTCATCATTTATTGTCATGACAACCGGTGAGTGGTCCGATGAGAGATCCTCACAGTTTTTAACATCTATGTACCTGCTGGATAATCCTTTAACAACGTAAAAGTCAATCAAATCAGGTAATTTGTTGCCATCTGCAGGCCAATAAGTTGGGGTAGCGCTTGAGTGAAAATCAAGTTTTACTTCAATCCCAGCTTTGTATAGTTCCCTGCCTTTGGTGGTCGATAACCTAGAACCCCAAAAGGTGTTTTTGGCGTTAAAATCACCTCCAACAATGAAGTGATTCCCCAGCATCTTGAATAACTCAACATAATCTTCTTTTTTCAGATTTTGCCTTGGTGGGCAGTATATTGCAGAAATTTTAAAGTTTCCTTTACCAAGCAGCTGCACTTTGACAGTTGCCACTTGAAACGAGTCCTCCTCTATTTTCAGGTCTTCATAATATTTGATAGTGCTTTTCAGCAATAAGGCCGTGCCTCCTCTGGCTCTATCCGCTGGATGAGCCGCATGATAGCAGCTATATCCTCTTATATTAACAATCGCATTTCTGGTAAGGTGGCTCTCCGAGATTAGGCAGATGTCAATGCTTTCCATATTTAGAAACAATTCAAGCTCCGTTATCCGTTGCAGAAGTCCATTTGCATTCCACGTTGCAATTCTTACGGTGTTATACATGTTTTTGGCTTAGAGGGGCAGCAGTTACTTGTGCGCCCACCTGCGCAATTTTTTTCGACAATTTGTTGTTTATTTGCTGTTGCTCAGCGAGTTTCTCGAGAATTTTGTCAGTAGAATCTTTTTGTTTTTCCATCGCCTTATTCAGGACGTCAAGTCTTTCAATGACCTCACTAAGCACTTGATCCATTTTCCCAGCGTTTCCTGCGGTCTTGAGTTGTTGTTGTTTCACTGCTCTTGCATAGCTGTTCGTCCCTGTATCCCTACCTCTCGCTGCTAGAGGAGCTTGTTTGCCCCTCGAAGTCACAGTAGGTAGATATAACGGGATTTTTTCCCCGGAAGCCATATTCCCGACACCACTAGTCTTTTGCTTATTGTTTTGGCGTCTTTGATTCTTCATTTGCTGTAGTTGCTTGGCCACCTCACATCCTCTGTAGCTGGCAGGATGTTGCTCCCGACAGTTAACACAAGTGGGCGGCGTATTATGATTTATCGTGCAATCGCTAGTATAATGTTTGCCTAGGCATTTTACGCACCTAGGCTCCCGATGGCAAAATTTCTGCGTATGGTTGAAACCTTGGCATTTTTTACATTGTGGTATAAGGCCCGAGTTTTTCCGAAGCGGTTCGATTTTAACCCTCATGTTGAGAATTGATCTTATGTTGTATATATTATCTACACTTTCCTCATGATCGAACGTGAGCATGAACAGAGGAAGCCTTACCCTACTAATCTCCTCCTTCCCCTGTTCATCCTTTTTCCTTTCTTTTTTAATGATGTTCACAGCATCAATTATTTTGAATCCCCTCTGCTGGAGATCAACCTTGATCTCTTGGTTTTCGCACGTTGGGTGGAGACCTCTAGCCATAACCTTAGTGGGCCTACGGCTTTTGTCCTCGTACGTATACCACTGCTTATTTTCATCACTCAGTTTTTTTGCCAAAGCTCTATATGCGTCCGAGTTCAATGTTAGGATTTTCCATATATTGTTATTCATCGCCACAATTTTGTATTCCTTGTCTGCAACTGATGCCATCAGTGATTTAATATCTGCATATTTGGTTATCCCAACTACATGGATTGGTGGAGGAGGTGTAGTTTTTTTCCCTTTTCCACACTTATCTAGTCCTAACCTTCCTTGAGTTACCTCATCCTTATTAGGGTTGCCCTTATTAGCAGCAGTCCCTTCCCTACTAAGGTTGAGGAAGTTTCCTGCTTCTGCCTCTGGAGAGAATTCAGCTTTTCGCTTTCTTCTGCGTTTCTTGGTTTGCTTGACTAACCAGTCAGTTTCTCTTTCTAGTTCTTCTTCGTCTGTATGATAACTAACTGGAGTTTTAGTGCCAGTATCGTGTTCAGGCAGTTCACCCTGTAATATCATTATTTTTTTCAGCTGTTCATTTTCCTCTGTCAGCTTATGTAGCTGCTTATTCAGTTGATTCATGGTTTTTTCCATTTCACGTAATCTATTTTGCAATTCAGCTTTCTCTTTATCCATTTCTGTCGTATTATCGATCCCGCGCGTACCTGCTTGAGTCGTGTGTTCTGGTGGTGATCTTGATATTGTTGATCTCCTTTCAAATGGGTTTATATGCGAAAGTTGGCCCTCCCCAGAATCCATAGGGCCGACCTCCATAAAGGAGTGTGGATTTTCCACCATAAAGGAGTACCTGGTCTGCCACCTGGGGTAGTTAATCCGTTTGTTTTAGACATCGCATAATTTCTAGGTGATTTTTTTATCAAGGTTTTCTTCCTCTAGCCTTTGGCGATCCAACGCCTTACTGCAAGGCAGCAGGTATCAAGAAATAGAATGAAAAACATGGAAGACATCCTAGCCCTCGAATACTCTAATAGCGTCGGAGTCGAAAAGAACAAGAGTCAGCCAAGGCAGGCTGATAGGAAAGATTAAAGACCAGAAAGATCTCACCCAAGACAAGTTGAAGCAAAGTGAGATCCGAAAAAGACGCTAGCGTTTAGTAAAATGAAATATGAATTAACTTTTCTCGCTTGTGGTGTAACAAAATTCCTTCTCCTAATCTCGCGGATAATGTTATTTACATGTTGTAATTTGACGTTTAATTTATTCAGACGCTTCTCACTTTTAGAGCAGTGGATAATTTCTACGTTATGTTTATAGAACACGTCAGTGCTCTAGTTCTCTTGGCACTGCATGACCCAGATCTCTTTCACCGTATTACAGATTACGTTCGCGCTGTGTTAATGAGTAAGGAGTTTGCGCTCAATGTCAACTTACAGACCGCAGATGTTATGTTTAGAGAAATACAGAAGAACAAGGTGACGGGAATATAATTGCGCACTGTCAGTTTCGTTAATGTTAATACATTATTTGAGTGGTGTGTTTATGCTAATAATAAATACGTTATGGAGGCTTTAATTAGCAATAACGAATACAAATCTATTTGGTTTTTTAACATTTTATTTTTCCCAATGTATGGAGAGTTGGCCGATTGCAATAACCAGTAACCTGGAGGACCAATCAATTTTTATCAAGGTTTACTTCCTTTAGCATTTGATAAACCAATATCCAACTACAGAAGGTAGAAGTTGCTAGTATTTTATATCCCCGGTACCCACCATATGTGGTGAGCATTCCCCTATCCGCCACCTGGGAAAGTGCCCGTTGGGAGACTAGGAACTTCACACGGACTGATCAATACAAGTATTTATTATATTACTGCCAGTGGGAAGCAAGACAAAGCAGTACAACCCAGAATTAATTTGGAAAAGAGTATCTATATTAATTTGGAAAAATCTATATCTACATTAAATGGAATCCTGTGGGATAAGCAAATTACAGCAGAAACTAAAGTAAAATATTTAAAAAACATTGCTAGAAATATCATTACTTACGGCTCAGACGTGTGGACTACTAATAAACACACAAAAACACAATTTGTGCAGCAAAGATGGACTTTTGGAAACGTTCGAAAGAGTTCAGACGTGAAAAAATTAGAAATGAAGACATTAAGTTCAGAATGAATGTAAAAAATTAAATTGTTAATTTTATCCAAACAAAAAAAATTACAGAGATTTAATTAAGAAAATTGTGTTAGTGATTATAATCACAAACAGTATTATCACTGTCGCACACCACAATAGAAAAATTATTCCGATTAGCGCTTTCAAGTTTCACAGCTCATCTCAGATCAAAAATCTGATTTCCGATCTGACGATGAGCTGTGAAGCTTGAAAGCGCTAATCAGAATATTTTTTTTATAGTGGTGTGCAACAGTAAAAATTTTGTTTGAAAAAATACAATGGTATGAACACACGAAAAGTATGGCACAGGAAAGATTGCCAACGAGAGTTATGGAATGCCCCCCCCCCCAGAAAGAAGAAAAAGAGGAAGATCACCTATGACCTGGGTAAAAAAATTGAGACTCTATTGAGGGAACGAGAAATTTGAGATCTTTGGATGGACAAGCAACAGTGGAAGAGGAGAATTCAATCACTTCTGTATTCTTTGGTTTCGGAAAGTGTGTAAACATTGTACAGCCGGAATAATAATAACCAATACAGATCAAACCTTAGAGAATAGACATTTCCTATTCGGCCTGATTCACTTATATTTTGCTTATTCTCCTTTACAGAATATTTTTGCAAATTCTGAAATGCTGTAGACTATAAAGGGTAGCAATTTCTTTGAAGTTAACTTGGTAGATCTGAGTTACGAGACCTTTTTTGTGATCACGAGGTCTTAGAGCATAAACGTGACAAGGAGACCATAAAACATAGTAACGTTTAAAAAGTGACATTTGGAACGCTAACGTACTCGTTAAAATTTCGTGCCACATCAAAAGCCCGGTTACATCACTTTCGTGAGTCGGGATTTAGACACTTGGCTATATTTATGTACCAGGTAATGGTAACTATGAAGGACATATAAAGCACTACAGAAATTTATTGTTTGATATGGAACAGAGGAAATCGTAAAGCGGTAATAGGAAAAGGAGATCCGCGCGATCATCATAACAGTATTTATAAGCAACTTTGTAGTGGTCCTACACATTACAACTATTCAACATATTAAGCTGCTAAACATGAGAAAAATCGAAGAGTTAAAGTCAACTTTTACATTAAATAATTGTGCACTTGTTATGGTTTAAGGTGAATTTATGTGATACTATGTTCATTTTGCTTCCAATATACAACTACAGAAATGTACTTATAACAATGTCACGAATACGTTCAAATGATGTTACGTAAAATCCCACAGAGTTGAAGGAGCACAGATTCTGTCTACACATTTTGAGATCCGTCCTCAGATTCATGAAATCTACGATATGCTGCTAAAAAGAAAAAAACATCAGTCGACACTTGGAAAATTTAAATAAATCTTTTGTTTCTTTGATGGTGTTACCGTTTGGTCGTCAAACTTGGATTCTAAGGAAAAACTTTACAACATGTATTTAAAAATTAAACATTTATAAAGACAAGAATAGGCCTACAATAATTAAATAAACAACAGCACTTTAGACCAAGTGAACCTTTTCAAATATCTCGACTGTGCAGTAAGTTATAAATCTCAGTATGATATAACAGAAAAGATAAATAAATTTAGAAATATTTGTGGTACGATTCTTAGAAATCTTAGAAATAAATCAAGACTCAGCTCAAGGATTATATTTTATAAAACAATTGCAATACTCACATTGATTTATGCGAGTGAGGCGTGGATCATGACAAAAAAGGAACGCGGCAAGATTCAGAGTGCTGAAATGCATTTTCTTCGAAATGATTTGAATTGTCCATTACAAGGTAGAATAAGGAATGGAGATATCAGAGCAGAACTTGAAGTAAAGGTCAAAAATGAAATTATTTCAATTTACAGAAGACAACGGTAGGATCATCTGCTAAGGATGACAGAGGATCAAGTGCCGAAAGCGGCACTGAACTATAAAGCCGTTGGCCGAAGAGATGTGGGTCGTCCAAGGATGAGTTGGGTGCCGGAACAGGTTTATATAACCTAATCCTTGTAGAGGAGGAGGAGAAGAAGAATTAAACATTTATGAAAACACAAAAATTTTATGTCAACAATTTACGTTTTGCAGTAATGTTTAAAGCAGTGGCCTTAATTTCGATAGTAGAATAGGTTAGAATAAAGTTACAAAGTTAGGTTATAAAGTTACAGTTATGCGTTTCTCTTGAATGGAATAATTTAAAAATAAATTATTAAAGCACTAGAAGTAATAATAAATGTTTCAAGAATCTGCCATATTTCTGCCACGAATATGGTAGATCTAGGATGCCTACTTCGCTTGGTCGAGACCATTTTTCCCTACGATTTTCTGTCAGCCTTTATTTACTGTTGTTTGTTTAGTCCACATGCAATTTACGTATTGAAGTATTAAGAAGTCACATTTTGTAAATATCTTATTCTGCGAAGAACAGAAATCAGGGTTGAAGTGAATACCTAAACAGTACTGAAAATACCTGATGGTACGCTCTGAAATATGGAGTTCAGTACGCCGATCAGATTAAAAAAAAGCTATTTGTTCAGTTAAGTATGATTTAACTCAGAATACAGACAGAAAAAACTGGTCCCAATTACTTACAAATAGTCCTTACTTATCTTCACTCTATAATAACTACAGTAGGAGGCAGCTTGATACCACTAAAAACGATGCGTTGCTAGGCAAGTAAGTCGGTTGACACGGATTCAGCCGCCACGAAATAATCATGTTTTATTCATAACGTAGTCCGTGATTGGTCAAAGGCCGACAACATGTACGATCTGTTCTGAGAAGGGCAGGTCCACCACCAACACGTGGGCCATTGCCGTACATAAATATTGTACATTTCAATGTTCACGTTGTCAAACTCAGGCATTCATTAAAAAATGAATAATGAATTACCTTTTATTCACTTGTGGCTCAACTAAAAACACTACCCCCGACCCACAAGCAGGAGGGACGAGCTCATTTACATGTTTTAATTTTAATTTATCCCGACACTTCTCACCCTGGCAGGTAGGGGTAGGGTAGACAATTTGCACGTCACGACCGCCAGCGCGCTGCTATGCTTTGCTTTAATATGACCCAGTTGTCTGCTGACTTATTCCAGCTGATGTCGTTATTCGTAACCTAACCAGCGAGGTTACTAAATTATTCTGTTCTAATTACACACGAGAAATAATTTTAAAAAATGGCCGAAATATTTTTTTCAAAAATATTTTATAATTATTTTGATTACATATAGTTGAATTTTTCAAAATCAATTCAGGCTTTAAGTAGAAGTCCTTATTATTTATCTCTTGTTCTGTACTCCCTTACAAGTGTCCATAAGATCACAATTCATATTCTTAAATTCACATATACGCATGTACCCAAAACAAGCATACTCAGAATCATTAGAGTTGTTTTGTGAACAGCATATAATTCCATTAGAATTTGTAGGCATAAAGAAAAAATAGGTTTTCTATTCGATCATGAGCATTTCTTAAAGTGCAAATAGTTTCTACCTGATAAAGTTCTACCTTACTAGCATTTTGTATTGTTGGTTTTGTTCCTAGTTTCAATGTTTTTGAGTGGTTTAGTGTAAGAAGTCACTGATCTTTACAGAACCACAATCGTTTTTATCTGAAGTCATAGTCTTCGTTAATGGAAACAACCGTTATTGATTCTTATTATATATATAAACTTTCACAATTGAACTTACTTTCATTTATCTTTCCCAAACGTTTCGAGGTGATGTTCCTCTTCCTCAGTGGGATTAAATACTGAATGTCATTTTAACAGTATAACGGTTATGGACTGGTGTGTGTGGTGGGGGTTGATGGTGTCCCACCACACACACCAGTCCATAACCGTTATACTGTTAAAATGACATTCAGTATTTAATCCCACTGAGGAAGAGGAACATCACCTCGAAACGTTTGGGAAAGATAAATGAAAGTAAGTTCAATTGTGAAAGTTTATATATATATAATAATATTTATAAAGTGAACGAAGAGGATGAATCAACAAGATAGTTATTGATTCTGTTGCTATAGTAATAAATACCTATTCAATTCGTAATTTTCTACAGTTTAATATTTTAAGAATAATACCCACGTTACGTTAAGTAATAGTGATAATCTTTTTAAGCTTTCAGAGAACGAATTCTCTGTTGTGGCTCTAAAATGTAGATACCTACTATAACTTACAATGAAAAAATAAACACTTTAAAAGGAAAATCCATAAATAGAAAATAAGATTCTTAAAATGAAACCGTTATACTTTTTTAAAAACATTAAATTCAATAATGAACTACATCAAGGGTTTTAGGTGTTATAAATATGACTGAATGTTTTAAACTACAAAGGTTAAGATGACCCGGAAACACAGTAAGGTCCAGAGGATGGGGGTTTGGATTATAGATTCCTAAAGGATTGAGAAATAGGTAAAGGGACGTGATTTTTTGCAGCTAGGCGGGGTAAAATTTGAAAGAAAAACATCGGTCCAGCCGCTGTTATGTCTTTAAACAGTCAGTTACAGGTATAAAAGTTACCATACATATGATTTATAATAAAATTTTAAAGGAGAGAACTGATTTTGTTCCAAGCTACTGATTTGTAACAAAATCAGTTCTCGAGAAACTTTGGACACAAATGTAGGTTTCACGTTCATTAATTCGTTAATGAATGTAGGTGTTCGTAAGTTTCACGTTAGTGTTTACGAATACGTTTTTGTAAATAGTAACTGTTTTACAATATTGTGACTGTGAGCGCACAGTGACCTGACGATGGCCTATGACAAAAATAGATCGAAATTAAGAATCTGAGTAAGTAAAACTTTATTATAAATCGTAAGTATGGTATCTTTAGGTTATAAACAATGATACACCACAGTAGAAGATTAAGAATATAGGTACAATTAGTAAGCAACAAGTGTGTGTTTATTATAAATGCGTCACATTATCATTAGATACAAAATTTACTTTTTTTTATCGGTCATCTGAGAACCACATGCTAATTTCAATTCTTTACTCTTTCTTCTTTTCTTATTCTCCAATATTCTTTCATCGTTTCACTGTCTCTTCTTCCTGTCTTCAGTCTACTTTGAACCTGCGTTTTTCTCTCTCCTACCCTGGACTCCTTCAACATTTAACACTTTTGCCTGAAAAATTTCTATTTCAATTGCTTTTTCTGCGTTTATATTATTTTTTTTCTAAATCCTTTTTGACTTCTTTAATCCAATTTAATGTTCACTTCTTTTCCCACAGATATTTGAAGATCTGTTTAGTTAACATTTTGTTGTCTATTCTGTATAAATGTTCAAAAAATATCAGTCTTTTTTCTCATTGCTTCTGTTATATTTTCGATACTTTGATATATGTTTCATCATTACGTTTTAATTTCCAACCTTCTGAAGGTTTTCGTGGGGTTGATATTTTTCTAATAATTTGTCTTTTGAATATTTCCAGTTTGTCTAAATTATAATTCACTGCTAGACATTCACTTGCAAATAGGCATTCTGGCCTTACTATTGTACTGTAATACTTTATTTTCGCATTTTTATGCACTTTTTATTGTAAATATCTTTAGTTATACCATATGCCCTTTCATCGTATGAATTCTTTCTTCTAGAGCAGATTTTTCTATGACATTCTCTTGAATTATTTCTTCTAGATACTTAAATTTTTGAACGCTGTCTATTCGACCAATATCTGTTACCAGGAATTTTGCCGCATGTTTAATGTTCGTGAGAAATTTGTTTTTTCTGCAGAAATTCTTAAGCCTGTTCTACTGGCAATGTCCTCTAAAAAATTAACTTGTGTTACTGCAGATGTCAGATGTACAGAAAGTATAGCAAAGTCATCTGCGAATGCCAAAGAGTTTACTTCAATACGTTTGTTCCTTCCAAAAAAACGTTTACTTTATTTTACGTAATTTTTTGTTCAGTTTTTATACTTACGTTCTTATATGTAGTTTCCAATTCTGGTAAGATTTATATTGATTTGAAAAATAATTTAATTGTTATTATGTAATTTTTGCCAATACTTTTTATTGTATTGTGATTTGTTTTATGTTGTTTACCTTGTGTGACGATTTCAGATTCCAGGGACCCAACCGTTAAGCAGGAAAAATATTAAATTGAAAGCAATTCGAGTAGAGAATTTACCCGTAAGAAAACACTCATGCAGACTTGAACATGCTCCTGGGACAGGTTTAGTTAGGCACGATCTTGCCTAGGAAGATGTCGGCCTTTGGGCCAAATTAATTCTTAAAGGTTATAAAGCATCATGGCACATTACTGTTAGTAAATTTCTTTCACGAAAATATTACTGTTATTAATATTTCACAAAATTTGTCACGCTTAAATTCTTTTACTTTATTATGGTCACTTGTATTTTGACTGAATTATGATTATATTTCCTCCAAGTCTAAGTGCTCAGTGTAGGAGCACTTTATAGTAGTATCAGGCATTATGCCAACCCCTGAATTTTAGTATGCCCTAGGGGCACTGGTGTTACACATATATATATATATGGATTATTATGCATTAAGATCTTTCAATAGGTGTCGCGTTCAAGAATATTTATGAATTGTGAATTATGTACCTTCTGGGGTGAAAGAGGTGGCAAGATATTAATGTTGAAAGTTGTAATGGTCCTGTGATGTGGAACGTGTGTATGTGTTGTAGTTGTAGACATATATATTTATATTTCCATTTATATGTATTGTATATTTATGTGTTATTTCTGGGGGTTAGGTATAGGGCTAAGTGGGGAAAATTAACCCCAATTGTAAAAGAAATCATGTTATAATTTCATTTAAATTTTATAATTATTTTTAAAACAAAAAAATTAACCAAAAATATTTTAAGGAGAATACACTGACTTTGTTGGGAGATAGATATTTAACGTTTGGTTATAATAAAAATTTTTTGGTTGTTAATTTTGTGAGTTTTAATTGCAAGTCCCGTCTCACTGGATCCAGCGCATTTTGGCTTCTCTAGGTTTTTGGCCTAGTTTTAATTATTTTGTGGCCACTCTTCTAAAAAAAAATTATAAGTCACTAAAATACTTAAAGAGGGGTTACAATTGCTTAGGGGCTTTAAAGAACGAAACGTTTGTTAAGTGAAACACTGTCTTAACACATGAAATTTCCTCTTGGTATCCTCATTTGTAATGCACTGGAGACTGAGTACACGACACGACATTCTTCATGAGTACATTTCAACAGCTTGAAAATTATGAAAGTTTATGTTTCATTTATCTCATAAGTTATAGAGCCACATTTGACTATACATTTAAAGTTGGCAGGACAAATCGTCATTTTGGTTTCGTGTGTTACTTTCCCAGTACAAAAACACAGAATACAGATGCCTTACTATTCATTATACGTGGTCCGTGGGAATATGATGATTTTTAAAGCAACATAGGTTAGCAACTCTGGCATGGAAGCGTTAATCGTTTTGGCTGTGGCCTTGCATACCTAATGCGATTTGAGTTACAATCAAGCAGTGGACCTCTACACACCGTGCACTCGTAGTGGAAGATTTAAAAAAAAAGTGGCAATTCAGATGTGATTACGCAGCGATTATTCCGCCGGGACTGTAATGTTCCACATTCCATGATGCTGTTAATAGTCAGAATATGATTATGATTGTGAATCAGAATATGATTGTGGATAAACAATTTCTAAAGAAATGCTTTTGCAATGAGAAACAAGTCACCGGGTCCAGTGCACACCGTGAGAACCCTTCCAAAACTTGACAGAGTTAACTCTCAGCGAGAACGCAGGCAGCAGCCCTACTTTTATCGTGCAGAAGTGTCGTGATAGTCCTACACATAGATTTGAACTTTCATTCGTATAAAATATTAGTGGTGCAGGAGACAAAGCAAATCGGGGTGACATTTTGTGCAAATTCCAAGTTACGTGATTTCCAGAGGAGGAGATGTTGCATGGACGGCATTCACCAAATCTGTCAGTATGTGACTTTTTTCTCTAGGGATACCTCAAGTATAGAGTGTTTCTTAGTAATAACAACATTAACTTAAGCCCTCCCTACAGGAAGAAATCACGGACATACCAAACAACATGGTGCAAGCAGCGCTGCGCGATCTACGGGACAGACTGCAGCAGTGGATACAAAATGATGAAGGACATTTGAGAGCGGTATTTATTTAAAAAAGGAAACTTACGGTATCAAATTTTCTGGAACCATATAATGAAAGAGAAGAAAAAATATATATTTTATAGGTCTATTACTTATTTTGTTTTTGAACTAATCAGATTCCCGTGACCATCCTGTATAATACCCAATCTTGTACGGAACAATTATGTAGTTCCCTACTAGTAAGCTAAATAACTAAATAAATGTACAAACTACATAGTGAATAAGTGCTGTTCTGTGAACGTGTGTCGTTACAAAATCAGTCTTATTTCAGATACAGTTAAATCTCGGCTATTTTTTTAGCTGTCTTCAATTAATTATGTTAGTAACCACTGTTCAGGGGGACTTGCAGAAGATTCAGGCAGCCGAAATAAAATTGCTAAGAGTGACGCAAGGCTGATCTCTCTTGGGTCGGAGAAGGAATAAATATATTAGGCGCGATTTAAACATTGTATCATTGCACCAGAAGATTGAAGACCACAGAAGGTGATGTGGTGTGACACTTGAATCGCATGCCTGATATCCGTCTACCTGTTACTGCCTAGGGTAATCAACCTAACGGGAAGAGAAATCTCGGCATACTGTGCCGAACTGGCTTCGGCAACGTATTAGATTATTAGTATTTTAAAAACGAGCGCCGCTGACGTCACGCACTGCCACTCTGTTAAGTTTGTTTGTCGCCGGTCAGTTATACACACAAAAGGTTGTGTGGCTACGCGATACTGCTGGCACTGCCGGCCAGCTGTGTGTCTGTACATTCCTGTTTGGAGGTTACTTGGCTGGACCGAAACGTTGATTCGCTCTCATTTCTGTTTCATCCTCCAAGCTGTTCATCTGGTCTCGGCTGGCGGCGAACTTCTAACCAGGACTTCCGTACCTATCACTATGATAGGCTAGATAAAGCGTGCTCCAGGTACGTGCAAGTCTGTGGGTTCTGAAAATATTCTAACCCCAAATATATTTTGCGTTTCAGCTTTCATTATGAGTTATGCCTGTGTGTGTGTGTGCGTATAGAGCAGTTTTTTAATCTGGGCATTAACGCTGTTACAAAATCAAATTAAATTATATTTAATTAAATTATGAATGTGAGAGTCGTGGGTCAAGTTGATGTCAATAGAGAATATGTTAATGTATCTTGCACTCAGCTGTTTTGATGTAATTAATAACAACGATAGACACAGCAAATCAATTTGAATATCTCAATGAAACATTTAAGAAAGTAATGGCTAGACGAGCTTAGTACTGTTTAATCTGAATTAGTGGCGATGTGTGTATGCGCTGTAGCTGCTTAAAGTTAGTGTTGGTATTTAATGTGGACGGCCTATGTGGCGTGAATTTCTTTATGACACCCTCTACAAGTATTGTATGTCCAGGTGCTCGACCAAGGACGAGATGGGTGTCAGGGGCGAACGAACATCTGTTCCCCCTTATAGCAGAGACGATCTTAGCCACAATGCCGTCAGTCGAGGACTTTTCGATGCTAAGCTGAACCAAGAACTTTTCCAACGCTAAGCTGCACCAGGGACGGGTGATATGACTGTGACATCACTGATCCTCGCCTATACGAACCAAGTACACCGGACTATCCAGGTGGGAAAATTCTGTTTATCTATTTCTCTCTCTCTACAACATGTGAATGCACAGAAGCCGCCAGAAGCTCACTCGTGAAGTTCTGAAAATTAGACTCTAGCACAAACTCTCATGTTCAATTATGTGTGATCGTCATGTTATTGCATGTGTGAACATTACCACAGTACACCTAATGAAGTATCTTATAACTGTATAATGTGTAAGAAGTTACACACATACACACACATCCGCAGTTTACTGTAAGATCTAACTTTCATCTAATTAAGACCATTAGGGAGTTAATTATCTCGTGCTATCAAGTCATCTGGTCATGGCAGAGTTTAATAACGTAGCTGGGGGTTGTCTGATGCTGTTGATGAGAAACGATTTTCTTTCACACACATACTTAACGCTTAATGATTAAGCTAAGGGTTCGTTTGGCTGTTTGAGTTTCGGGGCGGTAACTTACATTCTCTGGTGTGAACTATGCTTGTGAATATACTAGCAAATCTATGCTTAGGAGCTGTGATATTCCATTTTACGTTGTTATTTATATTTGTACCTAGCTATACATATTAGGCTTCATTTATTTACTGTAGTGGGAATCGGTTTATGTGGAGGTTAGTGTTGAAATGAGGGATGTTTTGTTATTCATGTCGTATATGTGTTTGTGTGTGTAATTTTACTATATATATACATACATATATTTTTGGGGAATATGTAACTGATTTAAAACAAGAGTATCATAATAATATATATCAAATAACCATAAATGTGCTCGCTGAGACAACAGGCTAGCCTAATTGATATTATACAACACTGATAGATTAGTATTGCTTAATGAATGAGATTATTACCAACTTTGACTCATACATGATCAGGCAGGAATTTTGCAATTAGTAATATCAATTCATTTACTTGGTGACATTATGGATTAATGGAAATACATAGATATATATAATTCTGCCTTAAATGGTGTGCTCACACAATTACGGACTTGTTATTTATGTAAAATCTTACAGGTCGAATAAAGCACACGCTTGTTGGTTAAAAGAGTTTTTCATTTGCAAGTCCTGTCATTCACCTGGGGGGACATGTCTGTAATTGTATCTGGGCCTTGCACACTTTTGCTTCCTCTAGGTTTCTCTTTACCTAGTTCTAAATATGATGTCTCTCCCCTTTTACAAAAAAAAAAACTTAATAAAAATAAAATTAAATAAAATTCAAAAAAAAATTTACAAAACTTAGAAAATAAAAGGGGGGTTTCAATACCAAGGAGGAGATGAGTTCCGGAACCGGTCTAAGGTCTAGTCCTTTGAAGTGGTGGTAGTGGTAATGATGATGATGATGGTGATTTTATGATGATGACCATTTTTTAAAGTCAGTAAACTTACTTTTTTCCCGTTTTAGCTGCTTTATTAAACAGACATTTTGTGTACTGATAATTTTATATGCAGTCGTAGCTTTGTTCACATACTGCTAACAATAATTAAATTAATTTTTGTGCAAGCTGTTAACTCGCAGTGTTAATATTTGAAAACTCTGTCAGTTATTTTATTTTGGTGTGTAATTTAACTAAAACGTCTAGCTACCGATGTGTTTGCTATTCTGTTTGAACGTGGTTGTAAAAATTTAATGCAAGTACATAATAATGTAATAACTAATTGAAAAACATGACTGTTTATGCTTGATCTAATTTACCGTACATATGGCATCGGATGGATTAAACATTAAATAAAATTAAGTTATCACGAGACATATATTTGAATGCACTGTTGTTTGCTGACGGCTTGCTCCTACTTAAAAATACAGAATTTGATTTGCAAAAATCTGTTTTCAAGCTTCATCAGATTTGGAAACAATACGATATGAAAAACTCCACTATAAAAACAAAGGTAACGGCATTTTGATGCAAGGAGCCAACAAGAACAAAATTGATGGTAAAGATTAATAATCGGGTTCTAGAACAGGTGAGCCACTAATTATTTGTGAAGTGGTATCAGGTATGATTAGAATTATGATATTGATGTTAAATTAGATAAATATCAGACGATCTGTGGGCCAATCAACTGTATGTTTAGAAACAATGTACGTCAAGATACAAAATTAAATAAATATAATTAAATCACTGGCGACTCGGAACACAAAGCTTTATGCGTAGAAACGTAAAAGTTTTACCTTATAGCCTGAACCAGTTTTCACTTATTATAAGCTTGTCAGAGGCTGCCGAATGTCGTTTAGGATAAATGTCGTTCATGTAAGCTTCGTTTAGGATGTCGTTTTTATGTGTTTTTGTGAGTTTGTAAAAGAACAGACACGATTCAAATCACACGCATTATTCGAACATATCACACCCCGCACTCACAACATCGATCATTCAAAACTCGACACCGTCGCCAAGAACAAGACGGACAGCGCTCCCAGTGGCTGCCTCTGACGAAGCTGATAATAAACAAAAACTGGTTCAGGCTATAAGGTAAAACTTTTATGTTTTTACCCATAAAAAACTTTGTATTCCGAGTAAACATTGACAACGAAATCCAAGAACTAAATTAAAGCTCTGCAATGTTATGGCAGTTCCTGTACTGTCATATGGGTGTGGATTATGAACAACAGCCAATAAATAAGACAGTAAAATACAAACCTTAGAAATGGCGTTCCAAGTTTTTAACTTGAATAAGCAATTAAGATATCACAAGCAACGACAGAAAAAAATGTCAGACTCCAGAATGGCCAAACAAGTCTGGAAATACAAACTTATAGGTCACAGGTGTGTCTCATACATTCAACTTTTCTTTGTATTAAGACGTATTTTCTAGCTACTGCAATTCTGAATATCACATCTTTTTCGTACAACTAAAATATTTCAATAACAGAGATAATAATTTTTGCAGTAATAATAATATAACTGCAACAAAGAATATAAGTTAATAAGAAAAGAACGTGCGTGCTAGCGGTTACTTTAAATGCCCTTAATAATGCACGGTCTTTAAGTGATCAATAGAAAGGTGATAATGACTACGTAACACCCTTAGCAGTTGCTACAGTCTCCAAGAGCAATTACCAAGTTGCCTAATCCACTTAACTGGCAAGCTCTACGAGTGACGTTGAGCACCTCATGGTAAACCAACACTTACTCCCTAACTATCTGAACTAGTTTAGATTACGTTGTGCAAAAGGTCACAGGATTCACAGTGTCAGAAGAACCGTGAATAAGGATTATAACTTTCTCTTGAGCGTCGCATATTTTGTAAAGTTTATGTAAAGACAAGTTGTTTCCGCTACTCATATTTTTATTTTGTCGTTTTCTGTAAACATTATAAAACGCTTTAATTTAAAATTTATAATATACCTTATTGTGATTCGTCTTGCGATCTTGTAGTTATTATTTCACTACATATTTCGGGAATAAATTCCCATCTTCAGGCAAAAAAATTTTTCCATCCTCCTATTATATACGAATCGTCGGTGCAAATATTACATATTATATTTACATATAATCGCCGACGATTCCTATATAATAGGATGGACAAAAAAAATTTTTTACCTGAAGATGGGAATTTATTCCCGAAATATGTAGTGAAATAATAACTACAAGATCGCAAGACGGATCACAATAAGGTATATTATAAATTTTAAATTAAATCTTAAGTGCGATCTGGAGACTGTATATAATGAATTATAAACCACTGTGTATTATCTTTTATTAGTTTTTACCGTCCAAGAGTTATATTAATTTTGGTTATCGACTGTTGTAGTTCCTTAGGAAAATATGTGTGATGTTTGTTTTGGACGTCTGAATTTGCTCCTAAGTAGACACAGCAGTTTCACACATTTGGAAGGATCGATGCCGTCCACCCCTTCAGAGTCTTCAGGATTGCATGTACGTATCTTTCCTATCAAATACCAAGACCAATGGAAATCTTTACTCTCGAATATTATCATGACTTCGATAGAGATGTAGTATGGCATCTCAAAATGCCGTTTATTGCTCGTATCAAGGAGTATTATAAGAATTCATAACGGCAATCTCCAGAAAAAGTAATAATTTTCTTCGTTGATAAAATTCATTGAGGGGCTGTTTGGCCGTGTTCCATTGCTTTCTACAAACGTAGATGTTTCGGCAGTGCTGTGTAGGCCTTAACCACAGTACTGTGGTCACTAACGTGTACCACCTTACGTTAGCGAAACTCGATTTTACACTGATGATGTTAGTCGATGGCACTGCCGAAACGTCTGTTTTTGTAGAGAACAATGGACCGCGACCAAACGGCCCGGGAATGAATTTTAACAACATTGACTCGGACCGTGTAACACTACGAAGTATAATTATTTTCTTTATTTATTGTTGTTTGCAATACAAAAGTTAGAAGACACCTTAAGACTTCTTTTGTCGCTTGAACCTTTTCCTGTATCTACCTCTTTTACCTGTACGTTCTGAGTTATTTATACTGGTCGGTTCTTGAGACAAATTATCTCTTTTTATACAGATGTGTAACCTCTTCAATGTTCCTTCCTTAGAAAATTTAAGATTTTGTACACTGATTATTTTATAGTTTCAAGTTGATATCCAGTTTCGGTCTAATAAAAAAGCAGTTTTAATGCGACGTTTCGAGATTTATTTTAACTCACAGTCATGCCTACAACATTAAATATAAAGTAGTATAATTGTAATGAAAGTTCTAATTATAATATATAAGATGTATGGCGTTGTGTTGTATAGAATAACTATTAGTACCGGTACTTACATATATTGTTGAGTCACAGATACACAGATTTCATAAAACTATACACTACACTATGATACAAAAACATTATACATATTAATTATGTTCTTTCCTCAATTTGTATACTGCATAGTGGCAGTGTGTGAATCTATTTCGTGACTGGAGAAAGATCGGACGCACAATGTGAAGAATTGTCAGGTATAAGGGTACCAGTGGATGAGGGGGTTGATGGGGTTCTTGACTTGTCACATTTCCATTTTGTGTCAGATAATTTTATATGCAGTCGTAACTTTGTTCACGTGCTGGTAACGATAATTAAATTAATTTTTATGCAAGTTGTTAATTTGTAGTGCTAATATTCTAAAAGCCTGCCAGCTACTTCATTTTTGGCGTGTAATTTAAGTAAATGTCTGGTCACTTGAACGTTTGCAATTCTGTTTGTACATGGTTGTAAAAATTTAACACTGTACCTAAATATTTAATAAATAATTAAAAAACGTGATTGTTTATATCTGTCGTTGAACTAATTTACGGTACCTACATATGTCGTCGGATGGATATATGTGGGTACTCTAGTACTCTACTCAATGTTCCTTCCTAAGAAAGTTTAACATTTTCATTCCAACTTATTCTGGTCTGCTCTCTTTGTACATAGACATATTACTTCAGTAGCATTTAAAGCAATAACCCGTGTAGCCTGTTTCTTCATAAACACAGATACGTAAACAAAAACACTTAACATACGACTAAGCATCAGAAATATTATTCAGTAGAATTTTTTGTAATTATTATTTAGTATATAAGTATTCGCTTCAAAACTGGTCCGCCTAACCGAACATTATTGTCAAATTATTATTACAAAATAAAATCATAAGTATTGTAGAAATTCACCAATTTTATATTAGGCCTATATTTTCTTTTTTATAAGAGTATAAAGCACCCTCCTTTATAGCTTTTGAACACATTACTTAGAATTCACCAATTGTGTAGACGTGTTTGCATAAATTAATTTTAATTAAAATATATGTTCTGTCAATTGCACACATCAACATCATCATGAACAGGTCGCAGTCTAAATTTCCATAACAAGTGGACGCTGTTTACTTTCTATAAAAATCTGTAACAAGTAAAGTACTGAAATCTACGCGTAGTAATTACATGCTAAGTGGGTCGTTAACGCCTGCTGATAAAATCACTGGAGCTTTAACCTGTAATTTAAGTCACTGCTCCGTCATGGCCGAAACGAGGTTTTTGTCAGCGCGTGACGTAACTGGCTGTATAAACACATAACCACTTAAATGTTTTATAAACACTTAATAACATTAAAAAACTGTACAATACGCAGATTTAAAGTAATCAAGTTTTGTTTTTCTTTTCTTGTATATTTCAAAATATATTACTTAATTTAATTGTACTTGATTGGTTTAACGTTTATAAACGTTAAAATTTACTAGTTGTCATGGTAACTGAGAAAGCAATAAGGTCGTAAACAAATATTAAAGTTCCATTGTTTACACGCTTATTGTAGCCTTTGAACAAACGAATGAGTGGAAACATAGTTGTAGAGTCCACGGCACATGAGCAGAGCATCATGACGTTTGTTTGGTCTACATGTCACCTGTACTGAGATTGGCCTTTCCCTGGAGACCGTGATGTGTTCCAAATTTCTTAGTAAGGGGACCATATCGTGAAGGGCTGTCTCATGTTAATTAAATGGAAGTGTCGCCTATCGGTTAGGTAAACATATTTCAAAAACCATTCAAGATATTTTTATGAAACTTTTTCTGCTAAAAGATAAATACATAGAGCATACCATAGACCTAATTAAACTCATGTACTGATAAAAGAATACTTAGGATGATTTTTTAAATATAGTGCTTAAAAAAATATATTTACTTTTTTTTTAAACATACTAATTATTTACATAAAGTATCATACAAAATAGTTAGTCTATTATAATAAGTACAAAGTTACGTGTACCTAAACATGAAAAATATGTAGTTACGGAAAATCGCTTTTAAAGTTCTGTTTTTGTTTTTATTCAAAATGCACCTGCTCTATACACTCCTTTGTTACTCTCATTTCTCTTCCTTTTTTGCTGCCTTTTCTTTACTTTGTTCTGCTTACTTCTTTCCAGAATACTCCTATTTGCTTGGAATCCACTTTTTATAGGTAATAATCCTTAAATTTTTAGTGACCGTCAATCAGTGAATGTTTTAGTGGATAGTTAGTGAGGATCGGTCAATAATACAACTTTTAGTAATTTTGCGTCGACGTTTCGACAATATTTATTGTCATCTTCAGGACCTGTGTATGAAATACAATAGAAATATCAAACATAACGAAACAACTAAATATTTGGGTGAACGTGTTGGTGATGTGAGTGTGTGCGTGTGTGTGTATGTATCATTTTTTATGTGAAGACTTATGATAGTTCGTTTACATCTTCAAATTATCTTTAAGAAAGCGAGCAAATTATAGTATGAGTTACATCTTCAAATTATCTTTAAGAAAGCGAGCAAATTATAGTATGAGAACTGTTTGTAGGTATAAACAATTTTTGTACCAATCTAATATCCAATTGTTGGTTAGTGTTTGTTTAATTAATTAAAATAACATTATATTTAGTAATTTAAATTGTAATACTGTATAAATTAAGTTCTCTCATACTATAATTTGCTCGTTTTCTTAAAGATAATTTGAAGATGTAAACAAACTATCATAAGTCTTCACATAAAAAATAATACATACATACACACGCACACACTCACATCACCAACACGTTCACCCAAATATTTAATTGTTTCGTTATGTTTGATATTTCTATTGTATTTCATACACAGGTCCTGAAGATGACAATAAATATTGTCGAAACGTCGACGCAAAATTACTAAAAGTTGTATTATTGACCGATCCTCACTAACTATCCACTAAAACATAGGTAACAATGTTATTATAAAATATTTAAATGTTTGTTAGGGGTGGTCAATGACATCACATGAAATATACATATAAGATTATATGGAAAAAATGTTTGGTATAACTATATATATTTTTATTAACGGGAAGAAAAGAGATTTTGTTAATTCTAAACGCTAAAAATCGATTGTCTTAAAATTTTTACGACCTGGTCACCTTAACAGCGTCCATTTCTCCATGTCTTCACGCGTGATCCCCACTTTTTGCACATCCCTTTTCTATTTATTACTGTATTTAATCATTATCATTGTCATCAATTTCACATCACGGCATAGACCACATGCTGCCTGTCCGCCTTTAAACAATCTCCGACCATCTGTTTCTGGGTCTGCCACACACATGTGTCTTGCAGGTTTATATTTCCAAACTTCTTTGGGCAGTCTTGAATCTGACGCTTTACACCGCCGTTTATAAGCTTTTAGTCTAGAACATCAAGTTACAAACTTGTAATTATTCTGTTAGGGCGTCGTTCTTTATACGGTCAAAATTATTACAGCTTTTAATTACTCTTAGTAAAGCCATTTCCGAACTTGCTATCTGATTTCTTGGTTGCTGTCCATATTTCTCACCAAAGATAAAGGAAATAGTACACAATTTTAGATAAACATAGTTGGAAGAATATAGGAGACAATATTGCACTAACTAAAATTTAAAAAATGGTACCCGGCAGATCCTCATGATTCTTGAGAAGAAACCAGTAGGGATAGAGTAGCGTTGCGTTGGAAAGAGTGGCTGTCGTCTATGTTCTTGGGACATAAACAAATCATTTTCGATTTCATATTGTCACGTAGGGTTCCGCGGCCGGTGACCGTTATGTTTTTGAAGTCTTCTCCCGGTGTGGATCGCGTCAAAAAATGTCTTAAGCAGAATTATCACTGTGGCACACCACTATACATACGAATTTTCAGGTTGTCTGACCACAAACGTGGAGAAGGTAATAGAACAACGAATTCGTTATATGCAAGACATTTCATAGAAGACAACCATAAGTTTGTTAATCCTTCGGAAGACTACGAAATTGTAAAAGTAGTAAATAACACAGTTGAAAGGAAGCTTAGAGAGGAGTTAGAAATATTGGAAGAAAGGTAAAAAGGGTTAGACAATTTAATTAATACTAAAATTAAATTTGATAATGAAGAAATATTTTATAACATAATTTTATTAAGAAGTAAATGAAAGAGGACAGGTACATAAGATTAAGAATTAAATTGCATACGACTAATTGGATGGTTTTAAAATAAGGGTGTGTGACTGGCCCACATGTGTGGATGAGAAAGACGGTTAGATTTTAAAGGAATGTACACACGCACAACACTGAAACACAAGGAATTTGCTAGAACAATATGTAACTGTCCAGATGGAGGTGACAGAGCTCAGAGGGTGGGGAAGGGACATTGGAATTATAGATTGTTGTGTGTGAGCATGGTGGGGTGGGGTGGGGTGAAGGGGTTGTTTTCAGATTATTTTGTTCATTTCCGATCTGACGATGAGCTGTGAAGCTTGAAAGCGCTAATCGGAATAATTTTTATGTGGTGGTGTGCAAGATTGATAATTCTGCTTGTGATTTTAACCACTAACACAACTTTCTTCATTAAATAAATGTCTTGTGTCACAACGTTTCACTCATATTACAATGAGTATCCTCAGGTGTAAGTCACTTAGGCTTGAGGATACTCATTGTAATATTACAATATGATATATGAATATATTATCATATGAGTACGATGTATGATATATTATCATATGAGTGGAATGTTGTCATACAAGACAATTTGTTGACGCGGTCCATACCGGAAGAAGACCTCAGAAACCATCATTTTGATTTCGTCTATATTGAAGACAATGATGACAAATGCATTAAATATTTACTACTAAGTCACAGAGAAATAGATAGGATAAGATACGGTTACGGTTTGGGTACGGTCAAGTTTAGAACACCTTTTAACTCCTCAAGTTTCCTTCAAAGTTTCTGAGTAAATTAATATCCCCATTATAGGGTACCAGCCTATAGATATGGGTAAGTCATGTGGTGAAGCTGTCTTCTTACGGGCCATGATTTCCGATAAATTGTATCGAGGGTAGTTTTCCTAGCATTTAATGGCCCGACATCCAACCTCAAAGGACCAATAACAATAAGTAGCAATGGTAGCAATAATCTTCATAAATATGAGTCTTATAACACAAAACACATTTTCCCTTTATATATATTTTTTTTAATTTTTTTCCCTATATATTGCAACAATACATGTATTTGCATATTTGCCCAGGGCGGTATGTTTGTAAATATTTACCATAGATAAATATATGATGAACAGTTTTTAACAATATTATGCAGGATAAGAATTGTCAGAAAGCGTACACCTGCCCCCGCGAGTGAATACAGCGCTTGTGTGTTTGTGTGTGTGAATGCAAACTACGACAGGCAAGAGTCTACGATACGTACGAATTCTCTGTAATCAGGTTTTAACCTGATAAAAATAAACTAATTAATACGTTTTAAACATGTGAACAAAGACTTATCCCAATTATAAAAGCACCATTATATTAAGGAATTTTTAACGAATATAGTGATGTAAAAGTATTGCAGAAATTTGCAATAATAAAGACGCCAGGTAATTTGACGTTAATTACTAGTGTAATTAAATAGTAATTAATAAGGGTGTTATATGTGAGTGACCAGGAAAAAATTACGCAAAACATGATATCTCTCGTGCTACGAGGATGTTTACGAAATCGCGAAAATGAACCAAAAAGTGATCTGTAATTAAAAGTACGCTTTGCACGAAGTGACAATATCTAACAGGTCGAAAACAATCATGGACTTGGCAGATTGCCGTCCACTATAAATACTGCCGGCAATTTTGGGACGGTCTCAGAGACTCAAGATATCTTCACACAACGTCACGCTGCTGGTCTGCCGACCGATCGACATCTTTACCACACACACGACGGAGGAACTGTGGACCAACACAAACAACAACCCCGTAGAGACAGAGAACACAGCATCAGAATAATCATCATCATCGAATTCTCAGGATTCAGGGCACACACACACACGCGCGCGCGCGCAACGGTAACGTCGGCAGTACGCAGGTGATGAATAAACAATTATATTTTTTGTGTGTGAAAAGAACTCTCAAAAGTAAAGTTATATATGAACAGTAAAGACTTAAAGTTTTAAATATAATCACTGTACATAAATTTAAATAGTAGTTAAAGGAAATAATTTAATTTAACAAGAAAATTTAAAAATACTAATCTTCTGTTGTATGTTAAAATTTGGGTGTGTCAGTAGAAATAAATAATAGGTTAGAAGTAAATGTTATTTATATTTTGTTTAGAGCAACAATTATTTTTATTCTTGAGATTTAATATTATTTTTGTTTGTAAATAAGTTGCTATTATTATTTAAAATTTGAGTCAAAGTCAGACACACTGAAATAAAAAGTGTTTAGATAATCTGCTTAACATGTTTGTTTAGCTAGTAAGATTATATGTTTGTTTATTTTTATATGTCATGAACAGCATAGAAGGTTATGTTGTATTTTTTTGTAAACTTATAAAAGAGAATATTTTTTTAATTTTTATTATTAGAAATTTTAATATTTGCTAATGTTTTCTATTAATATTAATAAATCATAGAATGATTATTTTCAAACGGGTTTAATAAATTATTTCATGTCAACAACATCTCACTCCTCTTTGAAAATTATTTAATTATTGTGCAACTACATATACTTGACGCAACGAAAATAAAAATATCCTGCGACCTGGCCGGTGTAATACACTTCATAGTTGCGTTGAGTACATGGTAATGTATTTGTATAAATTTTTGAAATAATACTTGTAACGTTGCAATATATATATAAATTAATTGTATATACTCTTTTTGTTCTTAGTTCAATCCTGACGTAAAAAAATGGTATTGGCCAGGGGCGTTGATACCGTTCACACAGTAATGTATTACGCGCATGTGCAGAATGTCTGTATAGTCATGTTGTATTGCCATTTAAATCGGGGATCAGCGTTTTAAGACTTCATCCTCATCGTAGTTTTCTGAATCCTATTGGAAGAAGATAAGCTCTGCGAACTTGTCCACATTACCGACGTCGTTGTGGACAATTTTATCAATAGTAACGCTGACTCAAAAATGATACAAGTTCAGATACAGATATGGAAGGCATTATATACAGTACACTGGTATTTATTTTTAAATAAACTTTAATTTTTTCTTTTTGCTTGCTTTTAAACGTTTAATAAAAAAAAGCCGTCAACTGTTGTTATAAAATATTTCACTGTCGGTCTGACACTGTCACACAAATTTTACTTTGGTCACGACAGATTATTACAATTTACGTGTGTTAATACAGTATCAATATTATTTGTACCCTGTCTGTACTTCTTATGTCAGAGTGACACGCCTCTAAATCAAGTAGCAAATAGCGTTTCAGATGTGCCACGCCTGTTTGTTTACATCAGGACTGAACTATGAACGAAATAGTATAAGTAGGTTTTGCTTTTCCGTGGTGTTGAGGATATAGTACAAATGTCTGGCATTCTGGAAAACAGTCTCCCGTATTAACCAACATAGCCAAAGATGACCATACTACCTGATTCTCGAAACATGTTGTAAGTACGAAAAACATGTTGATTTTATACTAATTTGTTATAAGAAATTCATCCCAAGCAAAAAGCTGTAGTAACAATTGTGTGTGTGTGTGTGTGTGTGCGCGCGTGTGTGTGTGTGCGTGCGTGTGCATATAGCTTTCATGAATTTCTTAAAGCATGTAATAATTTTTATTATTTTATTTTTCACAGTATTGCAGCTTAAAATTCATGAAAAAGCAAAACTGAATAAACGAAAAACGTCAGCAACGAATAAATTGTGAATTCGTTTTAAAGAATCTCACCTTGAGGTTTTGCGGACAAAAGATTTCAAAGGCAACATGAGGTTTGTATAAAATATTCGTGTTTGAAAGGAAGCATTATTGCGTCAAAAGTTTTGCTGATTAACATACGAATGTGGGTAAGTTGTAAGCTGAACCAACTGGGTTACATTGTTGACTGGTAGCAGAGTGGATTGTTGCTGGATAAATTGTTAGGCATGCAAATTGTCGAGTCGTTTGGGGGTTGGGTTACGGAACGTCGGAATAAATTGAACATCGAATTAAATTATTTAAATCAGCTCATTTGGGGAGGGAAACCCAGTTTACTGTAAGTACAAATTCCACAAAACCTAATTTTAAAAAATAAGTATTTTTTATAAATTAGTGGTTGATGTGTAAGGCATTACATTTAAATCCTGTTTTAATTAATTTCTCTCTATTCTGCAAACAACATTGATGATTTTATATTATTTTAAATATTAGTTTCACATATTTCATATTTTAATTTTACATTTAGTTAAAATAAATATTCAGTAAATACAAAAACAAATTATTTCGATTAGTAATATAATTCGTACGCTTACACGGCCGGAGTCAGTGTTGTAAAAATTTATTCCCGGGCTTTTTGGCAGTGGTCCAATATTTTAAACTAAAACACACGTTTCGACAGTACCATCGACTGCCATCATCAGTGTAAAATTCACTTTTTGCTAACGTAGGGTGGTAGACGTTAGTGACACAGTACTGTGGTTAAGAGCCTTAGGGTGTCTACCACTTTACGTTAGCAGAGCTAGAATTTTGCGCTGATGATGGTACTGTCAAAACGTCTATTTTAGTTGAAAACAATGAGCCAGGGCCAAAGAGCCCGGGAGTGAATTTTAACAATACTTGGACTATGCTTACAGTAATATTGTTTAAACAATTTTAGGAGTTGCGTTTCTAAAAATGAATATCAACACTTCGAACTGTTTTCTAAATAAATTAATGAAAAAAGCAAAATACCTATCATGTAAATCTTACAGCTAGGATAAAAAAGGGTGCTAAAAAGGCATAGTAAGGTGAATTTCTGGAATGTACTTAATGTAAACGTAGACAAGTTTGTAAGTAAAGACGATGTGGTGCTAAACCAAAACAAAATCAAATGAAAATAAAATTCGTGACAAAAATAGGCACCGTAAATATTTTAATTACTAGAAAGCCAACACAATTTGCGATCGCAGTGAGATAATTATGGAAGTTTTATCTGGCTAATAAACTTCTCGCCATACTGGGAACTAACAAGATCGCCAGGAAACTAAAATATAAATCTAAAACATGGCAACAGTTGCTACGAACACAAAGCGTGGATACTTACTCAAACAACAGCAAATAGAGTCAATGGATATAGAAACAAGGTATTCAGTCGTAATGTTTGATCATCAAAACGAACGGAAGTTTGGAAACAAGTTTTACCCAGGAGATACACCAGAAACAGAAGAAACCACCAATAACCACCAACATTATGTGTAATGTTGCAATGATTGAAATTGCGATTGGTTACGCATAAAAGTACCAATCATAGAAGAGATTTGTTAGAGCAGAAAGGAGTAAGAAAATGTGCAGAAAGACGTCGGAATGTCAGAACGAAAGGCCCTGTTCAAGCAGTTCAAGATAGATAGGAATACACTTTTTTAAATTATGCTGTACTTTCAAATACCCATTATATTAGTGTAACTGACAAGGCTGACAATGACACAGACGACAGCTAAAGTCAAACTGCAAATAGGCACGACAGAACTTTATATTGTCACGAGAGGGTTGAAACAGGGAGATGGGCTAGCACCAATATTGTTCAACCTAGCATTCAAATATGTAATCAGGAAATTGTCAATTGATAAGAATGCAACATTAGAACATAAAGTGGATCCAGGAAGTAGGATATGCAGATGATATTAATATAATGGCAAGATCCCAAGGAAGAGCAAAAAAACCTCCCAGGAACTCAAAGGTGAAGCAGAAGAGATAAGATTACAGATGAGTTCAGATAAAATAAATTTATGATTACCACTCGAAGGAAAACCAGGAAACCTGAACAGATTGAAACCGAACCACTAAACCTGAAAACAGTTAATCGGTTTAAATATTCGGGATGTTGGATTGCAGAAGATAATGAAGAAATAAACGAAATAGGGAAAATGATACAGACCGCAAAAGAAAGAGCACATGCTTCGCTGACAACTATATTCAAGACAAAGAATATCCACCATCAGTCCAAGATTACATTATATAAAGTTATGATTGGACCGGTGACAACATGTGGCCACGAGACTTGGACTCTGAACGCAATCAAATACCTCGGAAGGTAGTATTTAGTCAGATCGAGGGTAGAAGACCTGTTAAAACACCCAAGCATCGGTGGAATGACGCAGTGGCAAGGGATGCTGATATTTTACTTAAAAACAAAACGTTGGACATCAATCCCCAAAGATAAGGAAATGGAGGCGGATGATTATGGAGGTTAATGTTCGACACCGAACTGTGACGCAATAGAAGAAGAAGAAGAAGAAGAAGAAGAAGAAGAAGAAGAAGAAGAAGAAGAAGAAGAAGAAGAAGAAGAAGAAGAAGAATCTCATCCATATGTGTTGCGCAATCAGGAGAACTCTAAAATCAACGGCAAAGAAACACGCCTGAAGTTCTACAGGGTATGGCCCTCCCTGAATTCTCCTCTGGTCTGAGAATTAGACTTTAACGGAACTCCAAGCCAGTCGTATTCAACGGACAAAATGGGATTTCAGAGGCATGTGGCAGGACGCACTCTCCAATATCGTAGAAGAAACGCTCATATACTGTAGGGATTGAGTAAACTCTTACTATTATGAGTAAAAAAAAAAGAAAACACATATAACGGACACAGTCCGTTAAAGACCAAGGCGTACCGCCCGGCTTTTTGTGTTAGTGTGACGGTGTATGGCTAGTACTACGCGCCACCAGCCGATAGTTGCGGTATTCACAGCCAGGAGGCGGCGCTGTTATCTCAGCGCCTACTCAGTTTGCCTCACGACGCTGAGTGCACGCCGTACGGAACCTCCGCCGGGAATTGAACCCGGCACCACGAGCGCATCAATCACCCGCGTTACCCACTAGACCACGTGGAGGCTCGAGTAAACTCGATAGGATCACCCAATGTCGGCTAAAATTGTTAGACTGTTTTCACCAAATGGATGACTACCGCATCCCCCAAAAAATAATTAGTTATAAACCGACAGGACGGAAAGGTGTAGGCCATAGAAAAAAGCGCTAGGCTGACAAGCTTTAGTTTATGTCCTTAGGACCGGAACGAATAATTTTTTGGTCTATTCCTTGTTGAAGATGAGTAACAAATTATCTTTAGGGTAGAGTGGAATGAAAAATGGGGAATAACAATGTTAACACTGATACCCAATGTAAAGGGTACAGGATAATTATATAAATATTTGGAGAATTCCAACTGAAGACAACAATGATCAAAGGAACCTGCCGATTGGTGGAACGTTTTATTATAATGGTTAATTACGTCTGTAAAAAACAGCACGATAAGGACTTTAATTCCAAAAAGCAGTAAATAGAATAGGCATTTATTTCGACAACATATGTATCACAGAATATAACATTCATTTGTGATATATGATATTTATCATAATTTATTGCGTATACATATATATAATGTATTTATTAATCATGCAGAAATACAGAACCTGCAATACAATTTAATTAAAATTTGTATTAAAATGTCAAGGAATCAGGTGGTGAATATTTATTATTTTAATTAGGAAATCGTTATTTGTTTTTTAGCTTATAGAACTAATATGTTGAACATTTCTATTTTAATTTGTAACTATGTAGTTGAAAATTTCTGGAACAATTTATAACAGACAGTTGTAATATTAATATATATTGTTGGAATTAATAATAACTTCTACTGTTAGTAATAACGGTAGCCTAAATATATCACCGGAAAATAAATGTCGTGCCAATATTTATATTAAACAAATACACAACCAGGCAAACTACCTTCTTCATTTACATATATTTCATCTACCTTTCTACAGTGGATTATTATGACCTTTATTCAGGATACATTATGTATCAAAATTAAGTACTTTGCTCTTGTTAAAACGTAAAACGTTCCGGTAAACTTCCCCTTTCCCTTAACCGATCTTTACGAAAATCAATGGAGTTTGCGTCCTCTACAACTCTGGCACATATGGAAAAAATTATTTGATTCTCTTTGATTTTGCGGCAGTTATCGTTCGCCATAGAAAACATCCTACACACAGATAGACACACAGACAGACACTTTTCAGAAAACGACTTTTCTTCATGTTTTGAGGGTAGTAGTCTATAATCAGAATCAGCGCTTATCTCGAACACGATTTTTCTCTAGATCATCATACTTTCATTTCCTTACGGAACATGGAAGTAAAACTAGTGGGGAAATGTCTATATGGTAGAAGAAACTAGGTCAACTATTTATTATATTTTAAGTAAATATTTACAATCTGTTTGCAGTGAGCAATAAGTAAATGTGGTAAGAGACATTGTCAATATGATGGAGGAAACATTGCAATGATGGCAGTCCAAAAAATACTCAATAATGTAAGATAAGCGTATATAAAATATAGGTAACCAGGTCTGAAGTCTGTTTCTTCAGTGTTCTTCAGGCTTCCAGTTGATCGTGTACTCTGCAGACTATCGCTTCGGCTTACACAAAGCTTGCCAAAGTTGCTGCATCTTATTTGTTTAACTTTCTCATCAACATACATTCATACATACATCCTCGGCGCTACAGCCCAGTCCGGGCCCTAGCCTCCAAAAGAAATCTTCCCCACTGGTCTATACTCCCGGCCAATGTCCACCAGATTGCGGCACCCAGCCTCACTGCCTCCTTACCAACCCGGTTCCAGCCCTCTTGTACGCGGTCTTCCTTTCCTTAACATCGGCAAATAATTCATAATTTTTTTTGGATTCTATCCTCCGCCATTCTCTGCACATGTCCAGCCCAACGCAATCTGTTAATTTGTATGAGTTGCAACTTATCATCAACAGTTAACTTTCTCATCAACAGTTGGGAACTGCGTGTCGTCATGTATGGTCTTGTTAATAGCTTACCAGAACAGTTCGTAGGATATACGGATGGGACATTATGCAACCCCACAGCTGGGCTCGGTATGGTAAAATAGTTTCCATGGCGGTATAATAAAACAGTTGTTTGTTCTGAACAGACAACGTACAGATTTTTTCCAAGCAGCCAATTAATTTGTTGGAATTTAATTTTGATGTGTAACTTTTTGGTCGTAACGTCTGACTTTGAGTTAAGCTTCTTAACCAATATTATGAGCAAGTACTTGATGTCATATTTATTGGGACCAGGAAGCCTTTTCCTTTTATTGCTGGATACTTTAGCAAGACGAGTCGTGAAGATCATTCACGCTAACTTGAAATAAGTTAACGTTTATGTGACACGTCTTACACTATGTTCCTAGTGTATTCAGAAGAGTCCTAAGCATCTCTTATGACCACTATCGGTTCAAAGTTTGAGGCTAGAAGTGTCGAATCGTTAGCAACAGATGTGAAAACCGTATTGACTGTTTGAGGGATATTAGCTGCAAACATTGTGCTTAAGGAGACAGCAACTGTTCTCTCTGTAGTACTCCTGAGTAGACACAACGGTAGAGAGAGAAGGAGAGGAGGAGAGAGAGGGAGAGAGAGAGAGAGAGAGTGAGAGAGAGAGGGGGGACAAGGTTAGACATAACTTGGTAAAAACGGTCGTAAATATAAACATGATTCCATAAACCAACCCTCAATCATCACATTGAAAATAATTTAATGTGACTTTGCGGAGAAGAAACTGCAACTCTTTATCTTAAGCCACGGAGTAAATAAAAATGCACAGAAAAATAAGAACACAAAGAAGAAAAAGATGGAGAAAGAGAAGTAGTGGAAGAAGAAAAAGCAGAAGAAGAAGAAGAAGAAGAAGAAGAAAACGAAGTAGAAAAAGTATAATGAGAAAGTTGTAGAAGAAGAAGAAGAAGAAGATGAAGAATTTTGGAAGTTCCCGAACTTACCACTTCTAATCGTATAGTAGTACGCACTGAAGACACCACAAGAAAATACGATTTTATAGTTCATAAAACTTCTAAATTTAATAACTTCAGTTTACATTAGATGTTCACGAGCTGTTTGCGTTTAAGTATTTTACATTATGGCGGTATTTAAACATGATTTAATTGTCGTTCTACAACTCGGTACGAGAGTCATAATATAGTTGTTGGGGTCTACACAGTTACAGGCACATTCGACTATAAGTATGCTACTGTGTATTACACCCAGCCATCGTCTTTGATTTAGTTAAATACGTTACGCTACGCTATTGTTACAACGCAGAATAATTTACTACACAAGGTTGACAATAAAGTTCGCGAACTAGCTGTAACAAAATTTTCATGCACTTTATTGTTGAATGTTATTGTTACGATTCCTTTCAAAGCAATCTCTTTAGAAAGCCTTAGATATCACAGTACGCAACTGGTTGCATGCAACTGATTTCAAGCCTACATGAAACTAGTTGTACTGTAGTAAAACAGGCTGCAACTGCTCTGCAATCAGTTGCAGAGTAAACATGGTGTCTGTACTACTATTATAAAGAGGTAAAATTTGTTTGTATCGTCGTCTGGGCTAACCTCAGAAACTGCTGATCCGATAATAAAATCTTCTTTCACCACCGTGTTCCTTGAAGCTTAGACATAAATTTGAACCAATAACGTTAATAATTTTTAAGACCAGAGATTTAAACCAGTCCTATGCTATGACATTTTTGTTAATTTGCATGTAGTGAAATGTTTGGCGTGCGATAAACTTTCGTTCTATATGGTCTCAGCGAGTGAAATTTATAAAAATTTAGAAATTTCATTTTGGTTCTGTTTCAACAGCACCCCCTTTTCGTTTTTGAGATATTGGCGGTTTGTAAAAACTTGTATATCTGGTGTCGGTCCCATGTCGTGAAATTTCTTAGTTGTTTCCAGAATGTGCGCGCAGCAGAGTTGCATGCGAACGGTTGCATAGCCAACATTTGAATCAATGCCCCGCAACGAGTGCGTGAAACTAAGAGCTGCACGAGCAGTTGCAAGGATTGCAATTGTTTTGAAATCGATTGAAAGCAGTGCAACCGATTGCAGTAAATGTATTACGCTACAATTAAACCAACGCCCCACAACTTCTTCTAAAATCACTTGCCTAGTGTAATAAAGAATTTACTACAATGCTTCTAGTCCACTGTTTACAGTAACATAACAACAACTGGATTAGGGCGACAACATAATATTTGTAAAACTGTCATCACTTGAAGATTCCTTGAATGTCATTAGCATTGTTGAAATGTGTCCTTTTAGCGTTTTTCCACATCTACGGACAGAAAACACTTCAGACACACAGTTATATTGGATTACTTCAATACAATGATATGTTCTCGGAGACCGCGTCATGCACGCACGAACGTTGTGATTCATCCGAACAAGTTTCAGAATAAATGTTGAGTGGTTACAAACGTTTCTTTAAAAGATGTCAGCGACGGGTTATTGACGTTAGGCCCTACTATTATGACGGACAGTACTGCTTTTCATATTAAAAAACGAACGTTTTGGCTACACAACAATCAAAGTTACAGAATACTGTGTCCCGCAACGAACAGACAGTTAAAATTCACAAAAATATTTACATATTATAACTAACAAAAGTAAGTAAATAAAAATTTACCAACCATGAAATCTATTGCGGGAATATATAGCACTTCGGACACTTCAGTGATTAAAATTGCTTTCTGAAATCAAATTAAGTCATCGCGCGCGCGCGCACCCACACACACACACACTGAAGACATAACAGAAGACGGTCAACACCAGTAGCCATACTGCTGTTTCCAGCTTTGTAATTCAACTGTACTTAGAATTAAAATAATGTACTTATTTTATTGAATTCTTTCTCCTTAATAAGCTTCTCTTAAATTGTTGTTCAAAGGCTTCCACGGCCGGATAACTGCCGGGCTGTTTGATCGCCTCCCGTCTCTTCTGCAGCAACTATGCAGCCCCAACAGTTTGCTGCACGTGATTCACCACACTTACCGCATTTCACTTATTCAAGTTTCATAATTTTACACTCTGCAGCTAAAAGTTTACCTGTATATCTTACACATCCTGGACCCCTATGTTGAGTGTCCAACCTTTGCCATCACTTTTGTAGGGCGATTCTGCCTTTCTTCGTACATAAAAGTAGTAGTAGTAGTCATAGTAGGGGAGGGAATAGTGGTAGTAGTAGTAGTAGTAGTAGTAGTAGTAGTAGTAGTAGTAGTAGTAGTAAGAGTAGCAGAAGTAATACTAGCAGTAGCATTAGCAGTGGTGGTAGTAGTAGTAGTAGTAGTAGTAGTAGTAGTAGTAGTAGTAGTAGTAGTAGTAGTAGTAGTAGTAGCAGCAGCAGCAGCAGCAGCAGCAGTAGTGGTGGTAGTAGTAGTTGTAGTAGTAGTAGTAGTAGTAGTAGTAGTAGTAGTAGTAGTAGTAGCCATAGCAGGAGAAGGAGTAGTAGTAGTAGTAGTAGTAGTAGTAGTAGTAGTAGTAGTAGTAGGAGAAGTAGTAGTAGTAGTAGTGGTAGTAGTAGTAGTAGTAGTAGTAGTAGTAGTAGTAGTAGTAGTAGTAGTATTAGTAGTAGTAGTAGTAGTAGTAGTAGTAGTAGTATAAGCAGCAGTAGTAGTCATAGTAGGAGAAGGAGTAGTAGTAATAGTAGCAGTAGTAGTGGTAGTAGTAGTAGTAGTAGTAGTAGTAGTAGTAGTAGTAGTAGTAGTAGTAGTAGTAGTAGTAGTAGTAGTAGTAGTAGTTGTTGTTGTTGTTGTTGTTGTTGTTGTTGTTGTTGTTATTGTTGTAGAGAGATTGATTTTAAATATTCAAATGCATATTACAGAGTATTGCCTTTTATTATCACGACATAATATACTATAAATTGAAACTGATTCAACTCTATTGATATTTATTAATAATGTATCGATATGTTCCTGAACACACGTATATTAAAACTCTTATTTGTTATGCATTCAATAGCTGCCGTCTAATAATAATAATTAATATATGTTAAAAACACAATGTTGATTTTATGGGGTCACTAATGGTATGAAATTTGTTTAATTTAATTACGAATGATTTGTTTGTTAATTTATCAAACGATATGTTATTTGTAATTTTTGTTAAGCGTCTATACCTGCAAACGAGAAACACATTAGTACTAATTAAATACAACAATAAATTTCTGTATTTATTAAAGAGAATTAATTTAACATCACTTACTTTGACAGTAACTGTAATTTATTATTAGTATAAAAACTAGTCAATATTTTATGGATAAAAAATGTTTCTTGCAACTATGCAATGTTTGAGAATAGTCATGGCCGGTTCTAGTAGAAGGCCGCCATATCAAATGCATTCGTGTGTAAACCAGACGGATCACAAAGACGATTAGGTCAATCGACTATTTATTTTGTTCTGTAGCCTATTTTATCCAGTCTCCCCATCAATGGCCGGCTCTGGTACAAGGCCGCAATATTAAACATGGCAACACTGGAATCAGCTGATATTTGAGGCCGACCAGACGATCTCTTTACTTATGTATTTCAATAATCAAATCGTGTCATTTTTAATTGTCGGTTCACAGCAGTTTTATAATCCTTCATTTTTTGCAAAATAAAAATGTATTACGTAAAATACTGTTACATTATTTAAGAAATATAATAATTAACTCAGTCATATGATACGAATTCAATAATTCGGACAAAATTAATTCATTAGGATTAATACACTAATTCCTTCAACTTAAACGCATATTACTAATTTCGCACAAACCTATAATTTAGATGTAGCTATAAATAGGCCTACTCATGATTTTAATAATGCTATAAAATTAAATCAAAGTATAACATGTTTAGTTTAGATATTTTATTACAATATGCTTATAAGCCTCAGACGCAACGTTGCCACATTTAATATTCCTGCTTTCTACTAGAGCCGGCCGTGGCACAGCATAGCCTATATTTAATTAACAATTATCTTTACTGGTGTATTCTCTAGTCACATAGACTCTATAAGATGGGAGTATATTATACGCTTCCCTACGATAGAAAGCTTAGAAAAACGGTGTTGATAGATATAACTAATATAACTAACATAATCTAGACATACTGTTACAATTACGTGATTGGACAGACAGCAAACCGATCTTAAGGAATCTGCGTAACAATTACAAAGTAAACAATTACCATCGGGTGTACGGTTACGAGTAAAAGGAATGGACATTGAAACTGTAAGGGCTGTCAAATATGAAGTGGTTAAAATGCAAGAGGAAAAGGAAAATCTATATATAGACCTGATGGACATGAGACAAATGAATTGAATGGAAGGGGAGTTCAAATAAAGATGAAACAAAAGAGGCGAACTGAGATAACATGGGGCGAAATTACCAACAACAACATTAAAATAAAATTCAAGAATGTCAGAAGAAAAGTCTACGTCCTTTGCATACAGAGAAAATATAATATGACAGAAATAGTAATTTATGATAAAATCTTAACTTATGTAGTACACTTAATCAGGAGGGGTGTGACACAATGAATGAGAAGGAGAAGTATACTTTAAATATCAAAGGGCAGGTGGCGTTATGCGAGTTTATCTGACGTATAAACGGTGAGCGAACCTCAGATGAAATTCGGATTGCAGCTGTTATCAAAATTTTGTTATGGATCTGAAAATAGGACTGAACGTAGGGACAATTCTTAGTCTAATGGAGTTTTGAAAAGTAACAATTTTTCCGACTAGTGAAAGGTTGAACAGGCGTCGAGGGTACAAGAAGTGACTACATGAGACATGAATAAGCAACATAACCTATAACAAAAGCAAAGCAAAATGAAAGAGCTGTGAGCGTGACTCCAGATAGAATACGAAAGGAGGTCATTACATATACATCTTTGGAAAGGCAAAAATTGCAACATTGGTATTAACTTTTTTTAACTGGCAACAGTGCCTGGAAAATTATAAAAATATGAAAACAGAGTAGATAGATACATCCACCTATAGACTTTATCTCTATAAGAACGTATAAGTTTCCTTTACCATATACTATCGCACTGTCTCCTCTTATTGTCCCCAATCTTCTGCAAGTTCATTATTTTTAATGTTCTTCTAACGTCTTTACTCCTATCTGAAATGGAATATTTTTGAGAAATTCCTTAAAAGAATTTTAATTTCTTTGAAAATGTGTTAAAGAGTATCTGTGGGGAAAGAAGTCAATATCAACTTGGATTAAAGGAATGAAAAAGCATTTATAAAGAAATAATATAAACGCAGAAAAAGCAATTAAAAGAGTTTGGGCAAAAGTGTTAAAAATAGAAGGAGTCCAGGTTAGGAGAGAATAAAACGCAGGTTCAAAGTGGACTGAAGACAGGAAGAAAAGACATGGTGAAAAGATGAAAGAATACAGAGACAAAGAAAAGAACAGGGATAAGGATTTAAATTGGTGTGGTCCTCATTTGGAAAATAAGAATAGAAATAAAATATTAAAGATAGCACTCAAAATTATCAAAATGCATTCGCAAATATAGTATACGAGTTGTGTAAGAAAATTATGTGAGACGACGCGACGGTACATTTAAACAATGTCCCATTGTCGTAGCGTACGGTGCTATTGTCGTTCTATAACAATATTAACGCTCACCAAATCTGGCATCCCTGTTTTCCCACGTACAGTTACACATTCACCAGTAAATATGCATAGGGTATTGTTTATTCTATGCAGCGCGACTGTCTACCTTCGTATTAGTTGAATACGCTTCATTAACAATGGTAAGTTCATGCAAGTACAACGTGTGTTATTGTATACGCTTTCCGTACATTGTTTGCTATAGATATTCGAGTATATCGTGCATACGTAGGTGAAAACGTGAAAACGTACGTGTTTACCGCCTTGGGTCAGTGATTTATTGAATCAGAATCACATGAGACAATGTACGTACATCCTATCCTGTACACGGAAAACACCATCCCCGTGACATTGGAATCTCAAAGAAGAAGAAGAAGAAGAAGAAGAAGAAGAAGAAGAAGAAGAAGAAGAAGAAGAAGAAGAAGAAGAAGAAGAAGAAGAAGAAGAAGGAGAAGGAGAAGGAGAAGGAGAAGGAGAAGGAGAAGGAGAAGGAGAAGGAGAAGGAGGAGAAGAAGAAGAAGAAGAAGAAGAAGAAGAAGAAGAAGAAGAAGAAGAAGAAGAAGAAGAAGAAGAAGAAGTTTGGTGAAACAGAATGTTTGTGGATTGCATGCTGGAACGAGAAATACAGCAATGTCTAACGCAAGATGCTATCGAAACAAACCAGAACATTCTGGAATGTCGTAGAGAAGTCGACAATGCAATACAGTGAGAGAGACATTTCATTTATTGGTAATCTTGGTTGCATCTAGAGGAAATACAGATAAATCATATGTTTTTTGTATTCCTTTTTTAACCTTTCTTCGAATGGTCTCTTGTTTATATAGTTGGAGAACACTTTTTCAAATACTGCTACATGCCCTTCGATACTTTAACGAGTTTTGACTTTGAAAGTCATTTGGTATTGTTAAAGTACATAAAAATGTTCCAACCTTTAATATATATATTAAACAACACAATGTTTTCAAGAATGTGACATTTGACGTTACGATTAGGTTTAGAATGCTCAAGGGCCTAATAATATGATAATATATTCGTTGTGGGCGCCCAAGAGATCTGAAGTTATAATTGTATGACCGAAAAATTGCATTTGGGGCTATAAATAAGGCAGCTACACGTTCTAAAACCATTACTTCCTGGAAAACTGGTAGTTAGTAAGGTCTTTTAATAGTTATTGTTAATATTTATGTTGTGTTACCGGCGACTTCTATAAATAAATACTTGTATGAGAACAAACCCTCTACGTTTGTGTTTAATAATCTTTTTGAATAAGAGTGGTTCATAAATGATGATTCTCTAAAACATATATACACCCTTTCAACAGGATAGTGATACATGAATTCTTCTTCTCCTTCTTTGGCACTACAGCTCAACGTGAGCTGTGGCTTCCAACACCAACCTTCTCCAAAGTCTGCTATACATCGCCATCTTAGTATAACCCCTCACACCCATTCCTTTTACATCTTTTAGTACATCATCCAACCATCTTATCCTAGGTCGTCCCTTCTTTCTGCTTTTATAGACTTCCGCGCCTAGGATTTTCTTTTGCATACGCTGATTTTCTTTGGTCATCCATCCGCTCTTTGTGACGTAGCCATTATCGATCACAATAAATGCTCAACCTAACCATTGAGCATTTACAAACCTTACAGTGTCCTCTCATTCTTAAATAGCTCGTCTGTCTATTGGTTATTTCTTATTCTCTATTTGCCATCTTCTTTAACCGGGCCAAAACACACATTGTTTTCTTCAGAATTGGCACCTTGAAAGACAAAGTATTCCGTTTTACACATTGGAAACCACATCTATTTCAGGGAAACTATTTATAAAGTAATATTCTACTGAAAGGAATTGTGTACAAAATTGAAATTATTTTACTGTGTGCAGACTTAATTTAGATTATTCATAAAATGTTTTTCTGAGTTTAATCGTACAATAAATATTATTTCACTAAACAAAGTGTTGACGTTTCATTAAGACAAGCATTTGGGAAAAGTGCTAATTTTTAATTTTTTGCTCTAAGACTCTCCCTAATAACAACAATGACAACACATAATATTTTCATAGTTTTATTAGTCTGTTTTATTTGTATCTATTATAGCGTCTGCAAAAGAACACTCACAGCTATCATTAAACATAAAAGCTTTTGGTGGAAATAACTTGTAATAATACGATGTTGGTCTTATAAAATACAGATTTTGTTTCATCGACATCGACAGATTTTATTTAACTATGACAGCTGTTTCGACCACTTAAGTCATTGCCAAAGAGATGAATGAAGACTAAACACAGGATGTAAGGTGGACATCTGTTTAGCGCATGTGTTGTAGGAACATGTGCGGGGGTGAAGATGGGAAGGGGTTGCAGGAGCTAAGAGAAGGTCAAGTGTCTGTAAAAACTAAATATAACCTGAATGCAAAGTATAAAATTAACTAAACTAAATAACAGCTTTTACTAAAGGGGATGCCCAGAATTCAGTTTGTTCATTTGTTAAATTTTTGTTATTTTTATTGCTTCTTTAATTTCTAGAATTTCTAACAAATCCATTTTTTTACCTTTTTGTATGTTGTGCAGTAGTGTTATGTTTTTTGTATCTATGAAGTGATTGTGTTGTATGCAATAATCTGCAAAATCTGTATTGGCTGTATTGGTTAAAATCGCCGTCTTATGTTCAGAAATGCGATGTTTCAGAGCACGGCCAGATTGTCCGATATAAATAGAATCGCATTTTGCACAGTGTATTTCATAAACTCCATTTTTCTCCAGTGTGTTTGATTTATCTTTATTATTGACTAGACTGAAATGCACTGTACAAAATGCGATGCTATAAAGTCAATAACTTGTCAATAAATTATCTTTACGAAAACGAGCAAATTATAGTATGAGATTACGAAAACTAGCAAATTATAGTATGAGATAAAGATAATTTGAAGATGTAAACAAACTATCATAAGTCTTCACATATAAAATGATACATACATTCACACGCACACACTCACATACACCAACACGTTCACCCAAATATTTAATTGTTTCGTTATGTTTGATATTTGTATTGTACTTCATACACAGGTCCTGAAGATGACAATAAATATTGTCGAAACGTCGACGCAAAATAGCTAAAATTTGTATTATTGACCGATCCTCACTAACCATCCACTAAAACATTGATTGACTGACTGTCACTAAAAATTAAGGATTTAATATAAATAACAAAAATTTAACAAATGAACAAACTGAATTCTGGGTATCCACTTTAGTAAAAGCTGTTATTTAGTTTAGTTAATTATATATTTTGCATTCAGGTTATATTTAGTTTTTACAGAGACTTGACCTTCTCTTAGCTCCTGCAACCCCCTCCCCATCTCCCTCGCACATGTTCCCACAACACATGCCCTAAACAGATGTCCACCTTACATCCTGTGTTTAGTCTTCATTCATCTCTTTGACAATGACTTAAGAGGTCGAAACAGCTGTCATAGTTAAATAAAATCTGTGAAACGTACCAAGTGTCTTTATATGTTTTACAAAACCTTTGTATTAATATGTTTCACCAAGTGCCCAACGAGTCATGAATTAATATCGTGAAATTAATATTTATGTTGATGTACACACGCGTACACAACACACAGAATCGTGTATCTGCTTACGTATGCGTGACCTAGTACAGGTACAGTCAAAGCACCGTTGAAACGCGTCCGCTTATAGGCTGTACGCAAAAGTACGCGATTTTAGTTCGCCCGAACCTGTGTGTCTGACCCTGCACGTCTTATATGCGGATCTTTATAAAATGCCCCTTAAATTAAGCTCAATTTCCCATAAGTTTTGTTTTCCATTGTTATCAAACACTGAATCAATAATGCCTGTAAAACACATTTTTGGTCTTCCTACTGAATTCAAGAAAATGTCTTCAGGAGCATTGATTTTTAAGCTTGTGGCAGAGATATTGTTACGCAATTACGAAACGCTCTCGAAAAGGCAAGAGTGTCGTTCTACCCGCTTCTCGACTAAACCAGCATTCCTCATCTGTCTTAAGACCGTCCACTCACGTAGCACGTAAGTACCCCTTCCAGACTAGTTGAGAACACTTGAAATACACACATTATTCTGGTACGACGCTAAAAGGATGGAAAGTTATTCTGCAACACCTGCGCTACCTATATAAGCAAAGCGGCTGACTTTGTTAGTTCAGTTAGAATAAGGGACTTCTTTAATGTCGATTGAGTTATTGTGAAAAGTAATTATTTTGCTATAAATAGTGGGGAACACTTAATAGTTGACATCATTATAAAGTGTGGACAAATTTTACTTGCGTTATCATACGGGAATTGTTGATTACAAATTGTTGTTTTTGAATAATTAAAGCTGGTAATTAGTGACTTCAATGGTGTCTATATATTGTTTTCCACTGTCTGATACAACGATCAGTGAGAACATCGTAGCAAATTTATAATTCCAACATTGTCATGTTTACTCCGGACGAGGCCTTTCAGAGTCTCCACTATTATCAAATCCTAAACTACGCCCTTTTCAGAAGCTGTTTAGGACTTGATAATGGTATAGACACTAAAACGCCTTGTCCGAAGCATGACAGGTAGCAGTTTGGCAACATAAGCACAATGAAGTTGGAATTAGGGAAAGTGTTAATTCGAATAACAAGATGAAGAAATATTATACGTTAATATAAAAAAATTGTGACGTCCCAAAAAATGTTCGAGAAAAGTGTTACAGTGCATTTAAATGGTTCTAAATTAAGACTGTCTTTAACCGCAGTAGGGAACTCAGTAAAGCCTGCTTGTAAGCGCTGGGTCGTAAATTAATTCTTCGTATTGTTTAAATTAGCAGCCATCCTTACTATTTCTTTTATGAATTTGCTAACTGCTACAATTTTTATTGTTCGACAAAGCTTTTCGTCATCACTGACATCATCAGGTCTTAAACAACGTCTGTCAACTGTACGTTGTAGACTTTTATACTTTAGGCCCCTCCCCTTATGTCATCGCCCCTCCTATTGGTTCTAGCTGCTGCCGCTCTTCACGAGAACTTTGTCTACATTTTTCCGTAAGGCATTTTTCTAACGTTTGTCAAATTGTTTTAAGAATCTCCCGTTAATTTCTTCATTCTTAACTTATAATTTTTTGTAACCTTTTACATTTCGTCATTTTTAGTGTGTTATTCTTATTGTTTTAATTTATTTTTGTTTATTGTTTAATATATAATAAAGTATTTCTTCATTTGTAAAATCTACTTTTATATTCATTAATTTATTCTTATCAATAAGAATAACACACTAAAAATGACGAAATGTAAAAGGTTACAAAAAATTATAAGTTAAGAATGAAGAAATTAACGGGAGATTCTTAAAACAATTTGTCGGACGTTAGAAAAATGCCCAAAGGAAAAATGTAGACAAAGTTCCCGTGAAGAGCGGCAGCGGCTAGAACCAATAGGTGGGGCGATGACATAAGGGGAGGGGCCTAAAGTATAAAAGTCTACAACGTACAGTTGACAGACGTTGTTTAAGACCTGATGATATCAGTGATGACGAAAAGCTTTGTCGAACAATAAAAATTGTAGCAGTTAGCAAATTCATAAAAGAAATCGTAAATTAATTGTTTTTCAGATTGTTACCAGTTCCGAGACGACACTTTGGAGACAGCTAAGCACTTATAAAATCAGTCAACAATCACAATACAGTCAGTATCCCCAGTGTAGTGTTACGTAATGCGGAAAAAGTGTTACACCATTACAGAAAGTTCTACGTGTTTCTGGAATGTTCCAGTGGAATTCGGCTGTAATGTTGTGTGCGCACGTGATCTCAGGATGCGTTAGCGAAACTTTTCTAGACTTCGCCGACCTCCCGCACTGTGTCAATGCCGCATTCAATTACGCTCTAGTGTAGCGCTGATGCGTAGTACGGACGATTCTGGAATTTTATCAGGGTATAAAATTAGATATTGATCAGTGCTTAGTTCAGTTATTGTCAGGCGATTTATACAGTGCGGTTCAAAATATTGTGGCGAAGTATTATGTGTTTTATAATTGGGCGGTACTCTATTAGTGGAAATTTTTATTGGTGTGAACAATTATTTTTATTTGATTTGTTGTAAGAGACTATATTGTTGATTACAGTATGTATAATTGTGATAATTGAAACTGGTGATTAGTGACTTAATTGGTGTCTTGTATTTTGTTTTCCACTGTGTCTACGACGACCAGTTAGACCGTCGTAACAGCATATTTAGAGTTGTCTTGTTTGTTCATCATCTTTTTCCACAGCACTACACTTTATATAATAATGAAACTTTCTCTTGTGAACTTACTTGTCTTTTCCGTAGAACGCGTTTCGGCGTCGTGTTCGCCTTCGTCAGCTTAGAAACAGTCTGCCAGTACTTTGTAACGGTTGTCATGTTCGCCTTCGTCAGCTTAGAAACAGACATACTTAACGACCAATTGCTGAACAATATGAAATATACAAACGCCACACAACACAACCGAACAGCATACTTAACGACCAATTACAATATAAATCACATACACTTTTTGACACAATTATACAAAAAAAAAACAAACAATAATTTGGATCCCCGCACAAATCCCCTTCCTCTACACACCACCCCCACTATACCTTCCAAGCAATAACCGTTACAAAGTACTAGCAGTCTGTTTCTAAGCTGACGAAGGCGAACACGACGCCGAAACGCGTTCTACGGAAAAAGACAAGTAAGTTCACAAGAGAAAGTTTCATTATTATATAAAGCATACTTAGAATGTAATTTATTTGTTTAAGTTACACTAGTGCAACACTGTATAGTTGGAGATACAGACAAACATTTCAGTGTGGAACATTTGGAGTTCAAATACGAAACATATTCCTGCAGTAGGTGTATCGTACTTGTTACGCCGGCTGGATTTAAACAAACACATGTTACACTGCGGTTTGATTATCAGATACAGTATCTCGTTTCTGTTACGTTCAGTAAGTATCTAATTATAATAAAGACAACAAATGGCAGATTGAAAACATTGCGTAGTAGGTTTCAAGTACAGGAGTTGCCTCAGGGATTTACTTGCTATTCTGATTACAAATAACACAGAGTAAACGATATCACTCCTTAATATTTCGGTAAGTAGGTATATCCTAACACGTAGGTAATAATTTTTCTATGCTTTAATAAAATATCTTTCGCGTCTATTGTAAACATGAAAATCAGGAATATTCGGATTATGTCAGCTGTCCAACACACCTGAACTTTTCATAAGCGATTCGGCGTGATTTGTGGCCAACGTATGAACTCAAAACAACAATTTGCTTGCGTTTGATTGTTATTGTTCTAAGCGAGCGTTTTACACCTTATCTGACCGTTTATAGCGTCCCGAGTCCGTTTCCTACGGTCTTGGCAGTCATTCCCTTCTATTCTATTTTACGTATAACTTCGGCAACAATCTCATTCCACCTTTTTTAGTTTTTGTATCCTCTTTTAACTTCCAGTAATTAAATTGCATCTTTAAAAGTAACCGTTTGTCCTTCATTATACGTAAATATCCGTATCTAATAATCTTGTTTTGCCAACTGTTTCTGTTATTCTCTATTTTCATTTTCATTCTCTGTTGTCGTTCATTTTCTTTCCAATGTACTCGTTTCCTACCTCGTATGATCTAAACCGGCTACAACTGCTAGAACCACAGACTACAGAAGCAGCAGCACCATCAAAATTATTGTAAATTTTTTTACCGGCTACAGCACATTTAGATCTGATGTTATGATTAATTTCTAATACAGTTGAGTTGGTAATAGCACGCATGGTAAAGCTTTACAAACTCCATTATAAACACTTGTCATAAATGCAAAATATTCCCATCTCCACATACACAGTACAGCAGCAACATGAAACAATCGAAATTTGTAGGAAAGGGACAGTGGTACAATTACGAACATTAATAAAAGGACATTGTCAATGTCAACAATGGTTTTATCAGGCCGTTCGATATACAAATTAGCAAGTAGGTATCCAGTCTATGGAGAGAAAAATAGAAGACATTTAGGAAATTAATTAATAATATTGAGAGATCAAATTTCAGATTTGGAACTGAGTTGGATAACACCATGTTACAGAAATCGGTCAATACTTCATATATGCATAGCAAAGGTAACTTTTTATTACCAATATAATTTTTATACCATTTCTAGTCTATATGTCAACAAAGTGTTCACGATAACCCGTTTTGGACTTTCATTTTACTATTAACGGTCTACAGTTGGTCTAGTTGGGAATCACAAGTGATTCATGTGTTCGTCGTTCCGGGTTGAGGCTCATTATAGCGTGCACTCCGCGTTGTGAGGCAAAGTTGAGTAGCCTCACGACTGAGATAACAGCGGCGCCTCGTAGCTGTGAATACCGCAACTACCAGCTGGCGACGTGCTGTACTAGCCATACAACCGTCCCACTAAACACAAAAGCCGTGCGGGACGCGGTCAACCCTTGAAGGAAAAACGATGACTCCTGGTTAGGATAGGAAACAAGGGTTAACACAAAAGATAGTTGCTCCGTCACAAGGCAAAAACAATTTTTGAATTGAATGAAACAACCATTCTGTTTGGAATCATTCGATTGGTTGCTGTCATACAACCGTTCCGTCTGTACTCTGGTATTTATTGATTTTATAATATTATAACATATAATATTACAATAAAATATATTATATAATTTTGTGTGTTTGCGTGTGTGACACTAAGAACAAGATAACTTAAGACTTGCTGAACCACAGTGATTTTTTTCGACGGTACGTTTAGAAGTTGTCCAAAACAGTTCGACAGTTATAGGGCTACACTGTGCACGTTCACCATGTCTGCTCACCTCATGACACAAAATGTGTGGAGTTCTGTTTGCTCTTTTACTGGATACGAAGGAATTTACATGTTAGAGATATTTGTGTTTACTTACTTTCGTCAGAAATAATGTTAATTCTTGGCTCCAATATTAGTAAAACTTGATTTTGAAGCCACGGCTGTCAGTGTCGCGATGAAGATATTTCCAGATACTGCAATAAGTGGCTGCATCTATCATTTTAATCAATCTGTTTGAAGGCAAATACAAAAAATTTTGGCAGTGCAGGAAATATGTGTGCTTGCCTTGGTCCTTTACGGACGGTTAGGCAGAAGTATATTTATTATTTTATTTTATCATTAACAATAAACCTATAATATTAACATTTTATTACCTTCACGCTTCTAGTCTATACGTCAACAAAATGTTTACTATAATTCGTTTTGGACTTTCATTTTACTATTAACAGTAAGCTGATAATTTAAGAAATTTTAATTTTAGTAAGTTATATATGTATATATATATATATATATATATATATATATATATATATATATATATATATATAAATTAAGTTTTTTCCTAGGTTGAAATAAAAAAATTAATTACTCATAATTTTGTTTTTTGGCAAAAAGTATATGTGAAAAACAAAAGAATCTAACAACAATTATACCGCTGTTAAGAATTAATTGCCTGTGAAAGTTTCAGCAGTGTTAAGCAGAGTCGTGTAAACATCACCGACCTTGTCTGTTCAGTGCAGCGTCAAACTACTAAACTGCTTTTAGTAGTTTGGTGTAACTCGATATTGTCTACCACATGCATCCGGACGGCGAGCAGTCCAGATGCTCTATAAGTGCTTTGCTAAGTAACTAAACTTACAATGAACAGTCTTCTATGTGCAGAAATTGAACCAATCGCAAGACTGTAAAGCAGTTTAGAACTATAAATGTTTACTGCTAAATTGTATTACACAGAAACACTTAAATCATTGTATCTTAAATAAATAATTAATATAAAATCATTATAATGTTACAATGATTAGTTACTTTACGATTAACACTTTGTTGTTTGAGGACAATCTGGCTATTTTGTCGGACTCCGAAAACAGATTGAAGATGGGTACACATTTGTTAAGTCGAATCTGCAAATACTCTGGATTGCAAATATCTACAGTTAAGACCATGGTGATAGCTTTTCGTGGAAGTGGTCCCGTACGAACAAACATTTTATTGATGGTACTGTCCTCGAAAAAGTTAATAATTTTGATACCTGGGCTACAGTGTGTTTTATAATACAAGCAACGACGTTGTGAATAAGTTGCATAAGTTCAACCTTATTATGTGCGGGACCATTAGGCAAACCCTTAAGTCAGCAAGTAAAGGAACACGCCTAAAATGCAACAAGGTGATGGCTCTTCCCACATCCATGATCATAGAAGAAACACAGACATACGGCAGGAACTGAACATTATGAGTATACTCGACAGGATTGCCCAGTATCGGCTGAATTGGTGGGAACATCTTTACCGAATGGATGACTGCAGCGTCCCGAAACAACCATGGAACTATAAGCCGAGGGGACGGAGAGATGTGGGACGTCTGAGAAAGAGCTGGAGTGACCAGATGTAATCTTTGCCTGTTTGAGACCGCAACGAACCATCGTTGGTTTAATCCTTGAAGATGATTATGATGATGATGATGATGAAATAACGTTGGCTAGAAACAGTGTTGATTGCGACAGGTCGAAGATAAAAGTAGAAGAAGTATCACGAATTACTGTATTGTGAGAGGCGACGACTGATTTCAATGATTGCCATAATAGGCTATTAATATTCTCTATTAGTACGCACTGATTTGTAATACAAAGAAAATAATGGCTTGTACCATGAATACAGTGACATTTTTATAATAAAATGTATAACATAAATACTAACTTTTTCGCTGTTTCTGATTGAAATTCAATTCATTTCTAACAATGAATAAGCACCTGTCTACGCAACAATACTATCTAAATGAAAACCACTATTCTTTATGTTATTATCAGCGTGTTATAAGTTACAAGCAAACTTTAACATTGTTTGTCGATAGCTACTGTCGACAGCTGTGTAGAAACTAGGTTGCCGGAGTATGCAATTTATCATAATGTAAAATTCATTTACCATATGCTTTTACAATTAACAGCGGCCTGTAATTGTACGAATGGATGACTGCCGCATTCCCAAACAACTATGGAATTATAAGTGGAGGGGACGGAGAGATGTGGGACGTCCGAGGAAGCGCTGGTGTGACCAGCTGTAATATTTGCCTACTTGAGACCGGAACAAGCCATTCTTGGTTTAAACCTTAAGGATGATGATGATGAAGAATTACTTTCTACGGACAAATTCAAAGAACGAATTCTGACAAATTAACAAGAAAGCTTTTTACCTGTTTCAAAATGCTCAAAATGTCTAACACGTTGTTCAAAGAAACAAGAAAAGGCATAGAAGCACTTCAGATTATTCAAGAACACATTGAAGAATGCTTGCCACTTGAAAAGAAATTAAAAAATGACCAAGGTTTTCAGGAAAACCCAAGAAGGGGACAGGTGTAATATTCTTGGTTTAAACCTTGAGGATGTGGTGATGATTACAGTGTTATTTAAAAAATGTCTCGTGTTACGACTTTGTAGAACACACCTCGTGTGTTATTTAAACTCCATCATTCTTGTCAGTACACCTCGCTTACTTTAACATTATCAAAGTTTGATACTGTTCTTTCCAAACAAAGTTGATTAGACACTGTGTAACAAAATAATGGCTAGCAAGGGATTAGAATTTTGACAGGAGATTTAAACGATTAAAAGGTAATAACGAACAGGCCTACGGCTTTACGACAGCAAGAGAATGTTACATTTTGAAACTAACAACTAGCGCCACTGACAGCAAAAGTTGAAAGTTTTAATCACAGATACGTTACGTTTTATAGCAATAATATTAAAAACTGGAAATTAGTCACACTATTGTCAGAACTGTAGACATAACTAAAGAAAGGTTTAAAAAAAAGAAGATTTTTACTTTTGGATATAAAATGTAAGTTACTTATATAACCCGACTGTTGGAATCATTTACTGAAAATATTTAGAAACAAGAAAAGATTTTTTTTGAGACTTTCTCCTAAATCAATTTTATTAATTGTGCATTAGCTTCTTGTTTTTTTTAAATTTTATTTCCGATTGTACAATGTTTACAAATTTTCCAGAACCAAAAACTACAGAAGTTATTAAACTCTCATCTTCCACTGCTGCTTGTCCATCCAAAGATCTTCTTCAATTTCTCGTTATCTCAATATAGTCTGTATTTCTTCTATCCAGGTGAGGTCTTTCTTCTGCCCTTTACCTTATTACTGGTGGGCTCCACTCCATAACTCTCTTTGCCAATCTTTCCTGTGCCATTCTTTTTGTGTGTCCATACTATTGTAATTTTTTGTTTGATTAAAATCAACAATTAAATTTTTTACATTAATTCAGTCCTTGACGACTTAATTTCTAATTGTCTCCAAAAGTGCCGAACGTCTCCAAAAGTCTATCTCTGCTGTCATTAATTTTGTTCTTGTGCGTTTGCTTATTAGTAGCTCAAATCTCTTAGCCGTAGGTCATAGTACTTCTAACAATAGTTTTAAATATTTTAGTTTTAGTTTCTGCGTGTAATTTAGTTATCTCACAGGATTCAATTTCTTGTAGATTTAGCTATCTTTTCCAAATTATTTCTGGATTAAAAATGAAAGTTTGCTTCTTGTTGATTCTAATAATGATTGACATTCTGGTTGTTTTCTAATCATCTCTCGACTTATCAATTTTAATTTTTAATAATCTATAAACTTAGTACTTTCAAAGTTTGCTAATATTTTAACTTCCTATTTTCTTTAGATAATAGTAGTGGGTAAAATTTAGGTATTTACGGCTTCCTAATGATATTTGAGATAACATTCTTATTGTTTTTAAGTAATGAGTGGTTCTATGAATGAGGTCCTCTCCTTTTGGACACTCGACATTTGCACATTTCGTTAGTTCGGACATTCAGATTGATACCCTTTAATTTGAACAATTCCAGTTCCGATCACATTTTGGGTACGAATTATGTTCAAAAGTCGACAACCTCCTGTATTTGTGTTATTATCTATTGGGCTGTACGTTAACCGTTTTAATTACTTCTTAACAATAAGTAGCATAAACATTATTCCCTATTTCTAATACTCAGTGGTATACGTAAACTTATTCTTTGGTAATATTCAGTGGCATAAAAGTTTTCATATTTTTCTGTCAGATGCCGAAAAGTGCGTATTACTGTGATGTAAACAATTTTATTAATGTATGATTCAAGTTATCCGGGCTGTTTGGCCATGGTGAATGGTTTATTGCCAAACCCAACGTTTCAAAAGCTCCAATGGCTGCCATCATGAGTGGAATTTTTAAAAATCGTGAACGTAGGGTGTTCACGTGAGGCCCACTTTTTTTTTTTTTTAATTGCCTGCTCTACACGTCGATAAATGCGACTGGCTTGCGGTGTAAAGACGCTATTTTTCAATTTCAGATCCCGGGGGATAACACCAGTATCCCGGGATCTTGACAGAAAAGCCAGACCACAGTACTGTTGGCATGACGTGAACACCCTACGTTCAGGATTTTTTAAAATTCCACTGATGATGGCAGCCATTGGAGCTGCTGAAACGTTTGGTTTGGCAATAAACCATGGACCACGGCCAAACAGCCCGGATACCTTGAATCATACAACCGACACCGGCCGTTAAAGCCTTAGGGGAATTTTATTAATATTCACCAGGAAATATGGTTACACTTGATTTTCTCGTTTACATCATATAACCTGTTTTCCAATATTTATTCAGTCCTTTTCCTCACCAATTAAATAAAAATTATTTACACTACTGCGTAGTTAACGTAGGCAAAAGCGACTCTTACGTTGTCTCACAAAAACATTGAACCACTAATAACGCTAAAGAACAAATAGGATACACGCCATTTTAGGAAATAAATGGGTTCAAAAATTTTCTTATACAAGTTTTATAGATATCTAAAGGCTTGTAGATCTTTAATAAAAGTCAAACGTATGCGACATATTAACATGTTATAGCAACGAGGAGTCGTAATAAACATCACAAAGCAAATAAACGAAATCTAATTTAAACCTGTGTAAATTATGAGATACACCAGGAAACTTAACACTTTCGTTAATTTGTAACAAACGGTGAGATATTATTGTTTTCTAACGGTCAGTAGGCTAAACATTCTTCTTACTTCATAATAATAATAATCAGTGGATTTTTAATGATCAATGTTGTGTTAGTGGTTATAATCACAAACAGAATTATCACTGTTCCACACCACTATAGAAAAATTATTCCGATTAGCGCTTTCAAGCTTCTCAGCTCATCGTCAGATCGGAATTCCGACCTGACAACGAGCTGAGAAGCTTGAAAGCGCTAATCGGAAAACAATTTCTATAGTGGTGTGCAACAGTGATAATACTGTTAATAATCCGTGGACTAATTACTTTTATTGTCCGTTAATAATCTATGACATAAATATTTTTGTTAGTTTATAATAATCTGTATGTTGAACAATTTATTCCAGTGGCTAAGGAATTTACAAACTTTGATGTAAGAAACGCTCTCATCACAGTTTAGATTAGCCTGATTTATTACCTTGACAGTTATCCGGAATCAGGACAGGGCACTTGGCGCCCGAGAATAATATAATTGTAGAACCTGCACAGACTTATGGCCTAACACATGACCGAAATAATGATGACAACGAATATAATGATGATGAAACCATGGGCTAAAGAGTTTATTTTAACATGATAATGTTTTTAGGCTGTAGGTCATTCCACAAAAATGTAACGTCATCGAAAAACGTGACGCTCCACACTTTCGATTCCCCACAGTCTAGAAATTTGATATGTAATCGCTGCTGACATTGAGTTTAGCAAACGTTTTAGTGAGAATAAATTTGGTTTTACATGCTCTGTTTGTGATCGTCTGTGGTTTGGAAATGATTTACGTAATCCACCAAACGTAATCCACATTATACGTTTCAAAAGCCTAAAAACATTATCATGCTTCGATGTTTCGGTTTCGTCGAAATTCTTTGAATGCTTAGGTGCATAAATAGAGAGAGGGAGAGAGAGAGAGGGGATTTTCTTCCATTTGTTTCTATCTTTCTTTTAAACTTTGTCTTTTTTTCTATTATCCAGAGGTCACAAGTAATTTTTTTTATATCAGTGGATAGAATATCGTATACTCATACATATACTTCATACCGTATAGCTATACCTACATATCGCACCGCGACCCCCTATTTAGGCATACCTATATACGTATATACCGCGATATGTCGTATATCGCATACCTAGTCTAAATATTTGAATTCATTTATTAATAAAAATAATGTGACAGATTATTATTTTTAATGCAATGTGAAATTAATCATTTATCAGAAGCTAATACTGACAAGCAAACATTGCTTCAAATAAAAAATCTCTCCCTCTCCCTCTCTCCCTATCTCTAATATGCACCTAAGCATTCAAAGAATTTCGACGAAACCGAAACATCGAAGCATGATAATGTATTTTAGGCTTTTTTAGGGAATCGATAGTGTGAAAAATAGTATGTGGCTTGCTTAATTTCCAGTCATATTTATACTTATGTATAATGTATTCATTGTAAATAAATATTTATCTATATTTATTACGAAAATAAATTTCGACGAAACCGAAACATCGAAGCATGATAATGTTTTTAGGCTTTTGAAACGTATAATGTGCATAAACTGCAGACTCTCCTGTTCAGCGATGTTCGCACGGATTTCTTAAAAACGACAGATACTGAAAATTTCTAGACTGTGGGGAATCGAAAGTGTGGGAAAAATATAGTGTTAACATCACCTGGAGCGTTAAATTTTTCGATGACGTTACACATTTTGCATCACGCATTTTGTGGAATGACCCCCAGCCTAAAAACATTATCATGTTAAAATAGTTTTCATCAATTTTAGTATACAAGTAAGCATTTATAAATAAATATAGAATTTTAATTTATCAGATTTTATAGTTTCGACAACCAGATCGTATATCTACAGATATTAACAGATTGTTTTGAAGGTAATTATATAACGTAAATAACTGAAGTTAATTGGACACCATTCAAGACTATCAAGCGGCTAAATGTACATTCGTTGTTATACTCTAGTGATAACTAACATCATTAAGAATTCGGCTTACGGAACAATGTTGCATTGTTATATTCAAAGAAAAACAAAATTTTGCAGTAAGAACAATTGTTTTTTGATCTCTGGGTTGCCAAAAATTATTGCATTACCAAACTTTGACTATTGTAAAACCTTTAAAATCAAACAAAATGAATACACACAGTGCTAAAAACCAAATCTTAGAATAAACAATAACTATTTAAAAACTACAATATACACAGCAAAAGGGCAGGATTCTTTTCCTTGAGCCATTAGAAACACTACGTAAATCCAACAAAATTATGACCTAACAATCAACAAAACTAACAATACATACACGTATAAAATATACAGAAAACCAACCACAACCGACATGGTTATACACAACACATCAAACCACCCAACACAACATAAACATGCGGCCTTCAACCATATGCTCCATAGACTAACTAAAATACAAATAAGTAAACAGGACTATAATGACGAACTCAACACAATCAAATACATAGCAATAACAAACGGATACAACCCTAAATTAATAAACAAACTACACAAAAACATCATAAACAAAAAAACAAAACACAAAATACCAACAACACACCTCCAACTAAATACATCACACTCACATACTATAACTCCAACACACACAAACTCGCCAACACATTCAGAAAACACAAGTACAAAATAGCATACAGAACAAACAATACCATCAAAAAACACATCAATGATACAAACAGGGACATAGACAAATACAACAAAACAGGTGTTTACAAATTAAATTGTAATAACTGCAATAGTTTCTACATAGGCCAGACGGGAAGATCTTTTTCATCTCGTTACTCTGAACACCTAAAAGCTTTATCCAAAAGCAATATACATTCCGCGTTTGCCACACACATACACACAAAAAACCACAGCTACACCAACATAGATACTAATTTTGAAATCTTACACTACTTACCAAAAGGTCGAAAACTAAACACAGCAGAACAATATGAAATATACAAACACCACACAACACAACCAAACAACATACTTAACGACCAATTACAATATAAATCACACACACGTTTCGACACAATTAAACAAACAACTAACAATAATTTGGATCCCCGCGCCAATCCCCTTCCTCCACACACCACCCCCACTATACCTTAAAAACCGTTACAAATTAATGGCAGTCTGTCTCAAAGCTGACAAAGGCGAACACCACGCCGAAACGCGTACAAGAAGAAAAGACAAGTAAGTTTCACAAGTTGAAAGTTTCAATATTCTATAAACATAAATTCAAAACCTAGGAATAAGCTTAACTTAACTGCCATGAGAGTTTAATTTTTGAATAAATTGTTACAAGTTTTAAATAGATTATACAACTTTTTTATTTATGATTTTCTGTTGTAATAAAAGTATGTTAGTATTAATGTGTGTTTGTTTGTGTTTGAAGAGTTTATTTTTTAGCTATATTTTAAACATAATATTTATTTCTATTACCTTTCGTATACGTCTTACGTCTTTTACCTTTATTTACTCTAACACGTTTTGGAATAATACATGTTTCATTATTAAACTTAGATCAATCCTGATATGAAGTTGTTTGAAATAATCAAACATAAATTATCAATACGATATCATTACAGCGTCCGGTGTGCACCGTGTCGTGAGTAGACGGGCAAACGTGTTTGATTAGACATCATCTCCTCCGATACGAAATTGATACAAACTTATAGACCTACGAGTAGGGCTCAGAACACAATTCTTTTATTTTAAAGTTAAGGACAGGTACTATTTTGTTCTTCATTATGTGCGTCTTTTTAACATCGTCTGTAAGACTTTCTGTTTTAATAAGAGTAATTTTTACTTTTATTTATTTTTTTTTATTAGAAACACATTCGTCCTCTGTAATTATAGCCTGATCGTCTGCAAAGTTTATTGTAAACATCTTGCCATTTCCAACTGGTACACCCATATTATGGCATTTTTTCCTCAATGATATTAGGGCTTCAATTAGATAGATCTTAAACAAAGTCAGAGATATTCGATAACCCTGTTTCAAGCCCTTACTAATACTTATCTTGATGGATGTCCTTTTCCCTATTTTGATTATTGTATTGTATTTTATTTTATTTCCTATTAAACAGTCTGCTTTGGAGTTCACAAATAACAGAAAACAAAAAAAAAAACAGAATATATAAAACTATAGTCGATAGTATAGGCCTATATGGAGCAGAACTGTGAGAAATTAATAAAAGATATAAATCCAAAATAAGAGCTATGGAGATGGGTTACCGGCGGAGCAGCTGTAGACTAACAAGATTAGATAGAGTGAGAAATGTAGAGATAAAACAAGCGATGGAAATCGACCTTGACATTATAGAGACAATAGAAGCAAGAAGACTGAATTGGTTGGGACACCTAAAAAGAATATCGGATGAGAGATGGCCAAGGAAGATATGGGAACGCACTCCACCTTCTTGAAGAAAAATCATTCATGGAAAATGGACGTCGAAAATGGAAAGAATGCAATAGGACTTACAAAACAGGACTGTTTAGACCGGCGCCAGTAGACGCTAGGATGCGAGAGGCGGAGCTAGCCGTAACTAAATCGCAAAAAAAAGGCATTAAGATTTTATGCTCTATCGCAGTCAAGCCAGTCAAGAAGTCTCATCGCAGAATGTGCAAAACGTGCAAAACGTCGAATGACCCTCGCAATAAAAACAAAACAATGTGCATAGATCTGACATGAAGGAAGACCAATAAAACACACGATCAGCTGATTGTGTTGAGCATAGTTGTCGTTGTACAGTGTTGCGCAGACACAGCGACATTGGCCCGTCATGCGGTTGGCGTGTACCTAAAGGAATTACAAACACAGCAGTACAGGAGCGAGGCGTGCCCAGCTTCTAATGGTGAGGTGCGGCTTTATAATGACACTACATACACTGTACACGATACGAGACTTCCTCGTCTCTCGTAATTTACACGGCACTAGTTAGTTAAGCAGGAAATGTTGCTCGGCACACTAATGCGATTACCCCCAACTTGTTTAATTAATATGTGTCGCTATGGTAACCGCGCTGTTAGTCTACCGTGACAACTCGGCGTATAGAGACGATGTAACTCATTAGTAGAGAGTTACTTGATCAGATAATTAATTTACTTATAATCACAACCGATGTCTATGTTAACATTTGTTTATTTAGTTTCTGCTAAGTGTATTTACAAAATAAAATTATACAAAGTTATGTAAGTCCCTGTCCTGTCTTATGGGTGTGAATTATGTGCAACAACCAAGAAGCAAGACAGTAAACTACAGACCTCGTTAAGGGGTGTTAAGGGGCGTCCTTAAGGGGTGTCTGTAAGGCAAGGCATTTTGGTTAAAAAATTAGATTTTTATTTTTTTGTTCCAAAATATTGTATGGAATATCTGCTTTCATTTAATATTAATTTTAAATTAATAGGACAACTAGAAAAATTTTACGATTTTTTAGGTGAAGATGTCAGGGGTAAACTCAGTCAAATTTCACTCACTAGAGCTGATGCATATTCGGTTTGTTATAGTACACAGAACTATAGTTTTTCTTTTTTATTTCTCTTTGTATTTATACTACACATATGGATGAGCTTAAACCTATATTTAGAGACCTGACTAACCCATACCGCCCTGGAAAAATATGCAAATGTATGTATTGTTGATATATATTGTAATGGAACATATCTTCAACTAACAATAATGAAGAAATATGACAAAATAAATTATTTAAATAATTAACACTATAATAAAAAGGGATGAGTCAGAGATTAAAGAATGGGTGATTATAATAATAAAACGATCAAACATATGAAGGTAATCATTAAAGTAACCTCTAATAATAAAAAAGTAACAAACAACGAACCAAAACGTTGAAAACGATGATACATGGCGATTTAACCACAATAGCCCAATAGATGGTAAGTGAGAGAGTAGAACCAGCCCCAAAAACCAAGGATATAATATAAATTATGACATTTTTAAGTGAATAACTAGAACTAGTCGCCACACTAACATGAGGATATATAAATAATCAAATAAGGATGTATAAATAATTAGCATGGAAGTGAGAAGATGGAACCAGCCCTAACACCAAGGAAGGGACATATAAAATATAACAAGAAACAGTAGTAACGCTTAACTGAAGAGACGCCACGCCGTGAAGGGCCCAAAATTTTAACATTAAACATTAAAAGTGCCCCTAATTTTATGAAGAAAAGGATCAGACGAAGTGATGAGAGGACGTTACAATCAACCAGACCAAGGACCAGTTCAAATTAATCAAGATAAATGGAAACTAAGGAAATTAACAAGAAGAAGACGCCAGGCGTACCTGAAGCCCAAGATTTGAAGAAAGAAGAATAGACATCGACGAACTAACCTACGTTACTATTTGACAATACACTTCCTGTCAACTAACGATAAGTATTGCTGAATTCATTGAACTTTTAAAATAAATTCTCTTTCAAATTTCTAACTAAGCCGTGAACTCTCACTATTACTGAAGGTATTAATTTTCAAGGATTGATGAACAAACATAATTTGTAAACACTAAATAACTGATGATAATCTATGCATTACACCAACGACACTGTCACACACTTTAACAACACAACATTGAATTTAAAGTAAACCTTGTTTAATGCTCACGAACATTAAGTGAATATATTGTAATTTATTATCTTGTTTTTAATACTTCTTTGTCGTACTTAAAAGGACTCTATTTTGGCAAATTTATTTTGTAAATAATAACCAACGCTGTCTTGTGGCGAAATGAAACATTGTATTGCCAACCCAGCCATCCGCTGAGTGAACGACTATTTATTGCCGAGGCTAAAGTTATTATATCAATTACTTTTTTTGTACAAGCGTTAACAAGAATTAACAGTTCTGAGCCAAATAAAAAAGTGTGCACCATTAACAACTGTCCAGCAATTATTTATAGAAAAATATTAAGTATGTTTTGTTGTGTAGCAGTGAGTCAACCTAACCAATATTATTTCAAGTTGGTAACACGTTTCCCCCACTCAAACCAGATTTGAGTTCATGCCGGTCGGTGAACTATTCGAATTTACACTAATACACTGTAAAACCATCCAGGTAAAAACTTTTAATTGTTTTCTCGCTAAACAATTTGGCGCCTATCGGGAAGTACAAAAGAGTGAGAAGGGACAGGTAAGGCACACAGGCTACTAGACGCTTTTATAACATCGAACGAGACTACATAACGTTTGCATAAAACTACAATTTTAAATTTATAGAATTATAAACGACACAAGTTAAACACACAATACAAGTTTATTAACAATATATAATTGCAACGTTACAAATTAAAACTGCATAGATAGGTAATATTGAAATTATTACAACAGAGTCTATATCTGGAGGTAGGAAAATTTATTAAATTAAAACATTAAAATTTACTATTGTCTTATTACTTTATAATATAAAATTGTTTATTAAAACTTTGTCTTTCAATAATTGAGTCTATTTGCTGGTTTTACATATATGTTACTTGTTCGTTGAATTCCACTCTTTGCGTAGCCTCTCGACGCTCCGCAGCTGTTCGACTGGACCGCTGCCAATCTGCACGTCGACCGATGACTATTACGCTGACAATTCACGTCTTTGTACACACCCACACTGCGATATAAACTCTTATTGTTTATAATTTAACTTCACTTAATTTCAGGGATTTAAAACTGGGTAAAATAGATCGTGTATTGATCTTACACAAACTCCGGTTTCTTGAAGTGTTCTCGCGTTACTATCAAAATATCTCGGCAGATATTTTGCCCCTAAAGGAAATGTTCTACTGTACGCGGGAAAGCACTAGAATGATCTATTTTTAATTTGAGTTCTATAAGTGGTAATGGTTACGAAGAACTCGAATCGTGAGCCAACTTCTAAGTCTAAAGGAAAACGACCTGTCTTGACCCGAAAAACTCCTGACAGGTAGTAGGCCTACGTGTTTCTATGGCAAGTTCTCGGAAGAAACTGAGGGAAGTGCTGTCGACAAAGGACTATCTCAAATAATGTTTAGACTTTCTGATTGGTAGAAACTCTAGCAACGTCACGGATGAGAACACAGATAGACTGAAATCAGGCTTAAATTCTGCAAAAGCCTGTTTAGATTTAATCTACAAATTTTATTACTTACTAGGTTATAACGAGAATAAAAAAAGACTGAATTCATTTTAAAAAAAACTATACAAAAATTATAGTTGTAGAGAGTTGATTATGGAGAAAATGTAGCCTATAACCATGAGAATACTCTGTCCAAGTTTCAGGGCGAAATGTTAATTTTCCTCGAAGTTATTAAATAAAATGTAAATCACCCGCGCACTTACACACAAATATTTCACATGACGTAAAAGAGAATATAATTGTGAACATTTTGACATAATATACTTTTTTAAACATAGCTTGGTTCAAGACGTATGACCACTTTACAAAGAATGAACAAAAGCAATTTAAAACATATCTATGGCCGTCAGAAAATGTGTTAAAGCCATAGTATCCCACCTATATAAACGTAGATTCTGTATACTGTTGCAATATGTAATATTATATATTTTATTAATATATATATAATTTATTTGATACTTATAATTTCTTTACTTTAAGATATTTTCTCTTATTTGAAACATGTTTCGTTAACCCTACTCTTCCCATCCTTAGTTTCTTATTTTGTACCTTGTTGAGTATTTGTGTTTTGGTTGGTTGATGTTATGGTTGGGAACATGAGGCAACATGGTTTCTTATTCCTAATAAGCAAAAAAAAAAACATCTAAAGTTAAAGATATTATAAAAATTAAATAAATTATGTATACATCAAGAAATAGACTGTAGCAACAAGTGTTTGAATATGTGTGTGTGTGTGTGTGTACATACATTACATGTACATTCGTACTCATATTTACTAATATTCTTGTTCTTCTAATTTACATAAATATAAATACTTTATATTTTTTTTAAAAGCATATATTTTACTGTATTTTAATTACAGTGTTTAAACAATTTTATAATGTACTCGCATCAATATATTTATAATAACAAACAATATAATATATATTTTAGTATATATAAATATATATATACATATATACGTATAAATAAACATATTTATAAATATGATATTTTACAGGAAAGTCATATGAGTTAACCCTGGAACCTGCTATACATATCTGTCTAAGATTTGAAGAGTAATTGATAAAAGGATTCTGTAGACAAGAAAGAAAGAAAGATCTTGAAACGAACTAACCAGTCGGAAGTGAAGAACTGGTGGCTACCTGAGTGAAAAAAGATACTAAAATGAAAACTAAATTTGTAGTCAAAATGCATAAAACCTAAGAAATTCGCTAAACAAAAGTATCCATAAGAGCAATTTTTTCATAGTTAGATACATATAACTTTGGACAAAGATTTGTTTCAGATTTAAAACTTTTTATGAGTATTTGTCGCTGATTATTGCTTCCATAACACACAAAATTATGACGGAAATCTAATATCAATGAGCGGGCAATGCCTGAAGTATATAGTTTAGACGACGGTGGAGACAATGCAATGTGAATTTTTAGCACGTAAACAAAAAGAGTTAAAACTAATATACTTTATAAATCACTTTTCATGAAACGTGATCAATTACTCATAACAATTATAAATCATTAACTTACTTTTTTAGAGACACATAAATTTATTTAAGTTTTCAGTGTGAGTTAGCTATTATATTTTACAAACAGAATTAACACTGTAGCACACCACTATAGAAAAATTATTCCGATTAGAGCTTTCAAACTTCACAACTATTTATCAGATCGAAAAAATCTGACATTTTTCCGATATATGATGATAAGCTGTAAAGCTTGAAATCGCTAATCGGAATCACTTTTTTATAGTGGTGTGCAACAGTGTTAATTCTGTTTGTGATTATAACGACTAACACAACTTGATTAATTAAATTTACCTATTAGATAAAAAAATTCCATAAATCCATGTTGACTAGATGTTGACATAATTGTATGTGAATAAGAAGCTAAATATTATTTAACTAACATGGAAAATGCTTTCACTAACTAATCTACTTCTGGACAACGGGACTACTAGACTATCAAATATTATTAAAATTGGCAACTACCGAAGTGTTGGGGCGTGGACGATTGCTTATACCATTATTTTTGTAAACGTTTCGGGCGTACACCAGAGGTATTCTTCTGTTGAAATGCGTTCAACAAAGGATGGTAAGCCAAACAAGCAGTTGTACAGTATATGCAAGCCCGGAAGTGGTGGAGACATTTAGAGAAATATGAATCACGTTGTAGGTAATCGACCCCGGCCCAACTGCCAGGTGTTTTGAAATTTTCAATAATGCTGGCTCCGGTTGTGGCAGCCTTTACAATAGAAATTTAATGTTTATTAATAGATTACATTTTAATATAACAATTATTATTATTATTATTGGTTCCTTCAGTATTTCGATTGGTTTGTTTCCCTTCCCGCGTATACCCGTGGTGCGTGTGTTATGGAGTCTCTCACAGGAGCTACAGTTTAACGCCGGATCCGAACGGCAGAGTTGGGGAGGGTTATACTAAGTAGGATACCTCTCACTGGTTTGCCATCGCCTTGCGAGCGGGGACGGTCGTATCTAAATCTGATGGTCTCGGCGGGAATCGAATATAATATAACAATTAAGTCAACAAAAGTAAATAATATATTAAAATTACGAGTACATAATTTATTTAATATTTACTCATTTACCTCAATATGTTTTATTTCCCTACTTGGTACATGTTTCGGAAAGCGTATTTTTTCCCATTCTCAGCCTTCCTGATTTTATATCTTGTGGAGTATTTGTGTTTTGGTTGGTTGTTGTTATGGTTTCTTGTTGGTTTTTGGTATTTTATACTGGTGTTATTGAGTGTGATTGTGGTGTATATATTAGCTTTTGGAGAATTTTTGATGATGAGTGCTTTGAAAATTTTGTTATGGTTTGTATTGATTTGTATTTGTTCAGGAATTAGTCTGTTTTGTGTTTCTACATTTGTAAATTTTCCCTTAAGTTCATTATGGCGCTTTTGTTTGGTATGTGTTTTATTAGTGTCATGTTGGTTACGACTGGGAGTTCATGCCCTGTTAGATTATATATTTTTTAAATTAGATTTATATATTTCTGGGAATATACGTATTATATTGTAACGGCAACGTGGGGAACGTCTGTTGCCCGGTACCAGCCGCGAACACCTGGCGGCGTGACACCTGACGAACAGCGAGCCAATCAGGGATCAGCAGCCGAGACGTGAGACCTGACGTGTTTGGAGCGAGCTAATCAGCGATCCCGGTCAGGTCAAAAAAAGAGCGCCCCTAGAATTTTTTGCCGCCTCCATCGCCACGCCGTCGGACGCACTTCATCTCCTCTCCTCTATCGGACGACATCGACGCGGAGCCAGCAGAAGGAACAGCCGAAGAGTAGAACGGACGTTGTTTGCATTCTTCGCCCTGTACCGCGCTAGACGGACTTCGCTGGGCCGGTAGCGGACGCGACGCAAACGATGCCGAAAGAAGAGGAGGACTGCAGTACGCCACGAACAGCTGGCGCAGCCGCCGAACATCTCAGCGCGGCTCGGGCGGAAAAATCATCACAGCGCTCCAGCCACACGACCCTTTTTAGGGTCACCAAAATAACTAAGATTTGTATGATTGGCGCCATTTGTCACGCGACAAGCCTTTTGTCCGGTGACAAAATGTACCAAATAAAGGAATAAAACATTTTGAGGTAAAGAATTTGTAAATTATTTCAAACATTTTTGCTACAGTCTATTTCTTGATGTATATAATATATTTAAAATTTATATTTACTTTACCTCAAGATGTTATTTTTCTTTATTTGTAACATGTTTCGAGACCCTTAGTGTTCTCATCATCTGCCTTCCTAATTTTGAATCTTGTGGAGTACCTGTGTGCTGGTTAGCTGTTGTTACTTAACAAGATTCAAAATTAGGAAGGCTGATGATGGGAAAACTAAGGGTTCCGAAACGTTCCAAATAAGGGAAAAATAACATCTTGAGGTAAAGTAAATATAAATTTAAATATATTAAATAAATTTTATATGCATCAAGAAATAGACTGTAGTAAAAGTGTTTAAAGTTAAATAGAGTATTAAATAATATCAGTAATCCATTACTACTATATAAATGCAAATAAACATTGAATAAAACAAATACTCATGACTGTTAATATGGTTTACACCATGCTTTACACTTTTGTTGAAGAAACGAAACCTTTGCACAGAGATAAATAGAAAATCTACTTACAGAGGGAAGCTTCAGAGAAAAAATTGACATCGGATAAACGTCACAATGATTGCCGTTTAGTCGTTCGTAGAAAGAAACCTTATGTGACCAAGCAAAGTGTTCAGCTAAATGTTATCCAATAATAAAATAGCCTTTAACAAGCTAGTATTATAATACCAATTGTCTTACAGCATACGTTAAAGAATTAAAACATTTAATCTCATTACTAATTCATTTAAAGGATATAAAACATGATATTAATGAAATAATTCGTGAATAATATGTTAAGTACCTAAATGTTTTCCTACAAAATTAATATTGTGACATTAGTTTCTTCGTAAACTAACGTGTGATTATTTCTTAATTATTAAATTAAAAATTAAGCGTTGGCAAAGTTTTGTTTTAATAATATTTTAAATGGTTACTAATAAAAATTTTACTTACATTAACGTTAGGACAAATTATTGAACGTTTGACTTAAAGTGGTAGTAAACAGCTGACTACATTACAACGATGTGTAATGTAAATAGAAGTAAAATCAATTATCACTTAATTTATATAACAACCAATAAAAATTTACTATTCGTTAATCATGTAAAAATCTCTGAAGGTACAGAATAATTCTGTGAAATGTGTGTCAGGTGAAAACACAATAATAAAATTCAATAAAGTTTTATCTGCAGAAGAATTTATAATTTAGAGAAATATTCATAATAAGAGTAATATAAATAAATTTTAAGCTGTAAAAATTCATACTAAATTAGGAAAAGTTACACCAAAGGAAAGGCAACATAAAGACACTGTGTTCTTCGTCATATAATAAATAATCTAAGAAAAAATTAGAATATTAGTTTAAACTGAGTAGTATTTGACCCAAATGAAAAATGGCTGAAAACAAAAATTTATAAGTTTACAGTTGTTTGTAATACTGTAATTTTTAATCCTCAATTCTTCATTATCGATGAAATGGGACGGTATTAAAATAACAAGAATATTCTATTGTAAAATTACAAAAATTCAAAGTATTAAGACGATCCAACTAAAACTACCTATACTTGTCTAGCTAATAACTCTTTCAGAGGAGTCACTCACAAACACAAAGTATAACATTTAGTAGAACAAAAATTGAACTAACGGTAGCAGATGTAATATTTTATCAGCACTGATACACACCATCGTACAGAAAATAGCATCTATGAAAAAATTAACTCACGTTTTGTGGATCTTAACTAGACCGAACAGGTCATTAATTTATAAGATTAAAGTGCATCCTATAGATTTAATAAATATCAAATAATATTATGAAATAAGCTGCTCGATAGCAAGGTATTATCAACACTGCGGGAAAATACATTATTAAATAGTTCAATAAATTTAATAAACAGTTTTTAATATATATCTTTAAAAATTACAAATATCTTTTAATTTCTAGCATGTGCATGTTTCGCTAAAACAGTTTTAGATTTTTGATAAAACAGTTTGCTTTATTTCAAGTTACTTTTTTATGCTATACCGCTATTAAGAAGAAAGTAATTAGACTGCTTATATTTATTTGAAACTATTCTTAGATGTGTATTATTAACATGTTAGATGAGAAATATTAGTAAGGAGCGCCACGTGCATGAGTACCAGTGATGATGACACAACGAAGCGTTGGCCAAGGACACACGACTTCAAACCAACAAACACAGGATCACACTTATATTGACATATTAATAATATTAACTATAATTTTGATCGCTCGTTTTAAACTGCACATACGGTTACAAAAACACTAATAATTTTTTTCAAAATTTATAGAAATTACGAAAGTTTTTATTTTTTTACGATTCTGTAATTCTAGAATATCTTATAATAATACTTCTACTAAGAGTGTTATAAAATGTAATGATATAGATATCATTAATTTTATAGTAATGCGCTTGAAGCGGTTGCTTAAATTTCATAAAAGTCAACAATAAAGGACGTTTTTATTAATAAATTGAAAAGGTTACAGATACTATTTACTAGGTAAACAGAGTAATATATATTGCAACGTTACAAGCGTTATAAAATGAATACACTTCTGTCCACGTACCGAACGCAACTGTATAGTGTTAACCACCGGCCAGGTCATAGGATTTTTGTGTGTCGTTGCGTTAAGTATGTGTGGTTGCACAATAAATGTATTTTTTAAAAAGGGGAGGGAGACTTTGCTGGCACCAAATAATTAATTATAACATAGTGAAAAAGTTATTCAACGGTTTATTAAAAATTGGAAATAAAATTACTTGATTATTAAAATGTTATTAACTGATTATATTGATTAGTAAAATAAACAAGATGTACGTCATTATGCCACAGTACAGTGATTACATTAAGTTAATGTTCATAAGTTAAGATCTAAAAAAGTTCGTTTAAAATCATTAACGTCATTTAGTGAAACTAATAATGTAAGTTATGAATTCGTGGAAAATTTAAATAAATTACAAAACTGTTTTGATATCTACAGATACAAAATTACTAAACAAACAATAGATAATTTTTTTTAAGGTTAATTAAATTCTGTGTGCGAACTATAATTTTGACGATTCCATTTAGAAGAAAGAACAAAAAGACAAATAAAATACAAAGACAAAGTGAATTCTCTTATAATTTGATAAAGATATTAAGATAAACGTAGTTAGTAAAGATATTGCGATTGTCATCGTTTTTCAAAACGTTTTTTATCTTCTACGAGTGTTTTTTACTTAAATTCTTCTTTATATAAGCTTCGGTCTGTCTAATCTTTGTCTACTAACTAATTTTCGTCAATTATGTCGTAAATATATAGGCAACCTGTTACAGGTAATGTTACCTGCCTGTTGACTCTGCACTACCGTCTTCTTGGCTATTGAGTAACTAGCATTTGTTAAACAAATGAACTGTATAAACTTCATTATTTTAATCTCTACAGATACACACATTACATTACATTACACAAACATGACGAGTCAGTGTGTGCACAGTTACGGTGTTCTAGTATTAGCTCTGCAAAATACAGTGGGACTCGCTTATAACAAGCTCGCTTATAACAAGAACTCGGATGTAACGAGCAAAAGCACAAGATTTGTTTGGTTTTGTATCTTAGTAATGATAATTAAACTCACTTTTAGCAGCTAGTAAAGCATTAGAGACTTGGTTATAATGAGCACTTTTTCGCATGCTTGTTCATGGGTTAAGGTTTAAAAAATTCGTTACAATACAACACTTCAAACATTAACCCAATTTAATGAAACTAATAATGTAAGTTATGAATTCGTGGAAAATTTAAATAAATTACAAAACTGTTTTGATATCTACAGATACAAAATTACTAAACAAACAATAGATAATTTTTTTTAAGGTTAATTAAATTCTGTGTGCGAACTATAATTTTGACGATTCTATTTAGAAGAAAGAACAAAAAGACAAATAAAATACAGTGAATTCTCTTATAATTTAAAAATAAATATTGTGGCATGGAAAGTTTTGCGTTTTTTGCCAGATAGCCGGCTGATGTTTGGTAAGTGTTTACTACACATTTACTTTTAATATATTTCGCGAATGCACTACATGCCAATAATCACCAAAGAATGTTAGCGTCGAAAAAGTGTTTAAAGTTTTAGATTTTATTTTAATCGTAGAATGTAAAAATGTTTATTGTGCAAAGCCTCTTTTATAGTAGACTTTTTTTGTTGTGTGTTCGATAATCACGGCATACAAATTTGGTTTTGCGAGTCGACAACTCGGATGTAGCGAGCCCATTTTTCCAATCCCTTGAATCTCGTTATAAGCAAGATCAACTGTAGTTATAGTTCAACTGTAGCCGGCCGTGAAAGCTTAAGAAATCACATTAATGATACTGATGTGAATAGTAGTAACAAACAGCAGCGCGTAGATATTCACCCGAAAGAAGTTTCTGTAAATTTTAGTAGCCCTCTGGATTCCATTAATTAGTTTAAATTGTTTATTTCGTTTCAAAGCTAAACTGACATAATTACGCCAGTAAGGGATGGGGGTGGGGGTAACATTAAATACGCCGTCGTTAAGTCTTTATTCTTTTGTGTAAACAAGCTTAGCATAGGGTATCAGACGGCTCATTAAGACGCTCAGTTCACAGTGGTAATAAATACAGAGCAACCCCACCATCTCATCCCCCCGGATTTGCGTTGAACAAGATTACGCCTGACGTAATCACATTTGAACCGCTGCCGCTCGTACGCCCCGGCACGAGCGCACGTAATTGTTAATTATTCCCATACGTTTCGAAAATCAAACCGCTCCACCGAGTCTCGCGTATGAAAGGGATACGCGTTGCTAACTCAAAGTTCTGATTTACCTTGTCGAAACAAAATACGCAACTTGTCGTATACGAATCGGTAACAAATATATATATATATATATATATATTTAATGTCTTTGAATTTCATAAACAAATACATCTGTTAATTTACTGAAATAAAATGAACGGAACGATTATATAAAACGGTAATAGAAGAAATAGGTTTATCTCAAAATTTCAAGGGATACCTTGCTTAGAGAACACATGTCGTACAATCAGATTTCTAAGATTTCTGATTTAAATAGTTACGTTAAATAATGTAACATAAGTTGATACAAATTATGAACGAGTAAACATAAAAACGAGTAATTATTTGTAAATATTTAGTATTTAATTCCAATAAAATTTGAAAAATCTATTAGCATTATCAGATTATTCTTGGTCTTACTAATTAAAATATTAAAAATATTTTATTAATATAATTGTTAAAAAAATTGTGTAAAAGTTATATTTCTTCAAGACATTTGTAAAATATAATCATGCATTGTAAAATATATTAATATAGTTAATAATGTAAAATGTAATATATATTAATAATATTACAGATATTTAACATGTTGTAAAATTTTGGTAATATGAATATTAAGGAAATAATACTTGAATAATATAATAAATATCTAAATGTATTGCAATAACAATGTTATATTTCCCAAACTAATATTATTACGTCCTTGTTTCTTTGTAAATGAATGTGTAGTTATTTCTTAAGTCTTGAATTAAAAACGTTAGTGTGTTTAAAGTTTATCACAGTGGGGTATCTCATTATAACAGTATTTGAAGTATTTACTTGTAAAAATGTTTCTTACGTTAACATAAAGACAAGTTAAATGTATTTTTAAACTCTCGATAAATTTTCAACATAAACTGATATTCAGATAAAACTTTACATTATCGCCAGGTTACAATTTGTATTTTTTCCTACAAATAATTGATAGAGTTTGTTAATATATAACCTTACAAGACATATTTTAATCTCTAAATGCCAAAGAATGATTGTGTTTAGACAGCACAGGTCATGCAATCAGTTTTCTAATATTTGTAAATTAAATGTTTACAATTTTTTCGTTAAATATCTGTGGATTAAAAATAATTAACGAGTAGACATACAAATTTTAATTGTTCTTAAATATCAAATATTTAAAGCCAATACAATTTTAAAAGGCTATTGAAATTATCAAAATATTCCAGGTCCTACCAATTAAAATTATTTAAATTGTTTTATTAAATTTCTCAAAGTCAAGTTAAATCCTTTAAATGGCAGTTGAAATAAAATTTTGTAAAAGCCACATTCTTTGAAGATATTTGAAAATATTGATCATTCGTGCAATGCATTATTAAATTTTTGATGCTTTAGCCCTAATAATTATTTTGCTAATGGTATTCAGTCCTAAATTACTTCTCATATTTGTAAATAATTAGACAAAACCAAATTACACTAACTATTTGAGTAGATAAAAAAAGTAACGAATAGGTATAGAATCTTAATATAGTTTGCAGTTATTTTGTGTTTAATTACAATAAAATTGTTAAAGTTTATAGGCATTACCAGAATCTTCCTGGTTCTTCCAATTAAAATAATATATTTTAAATTTAATGGTTAAAATAAAATTTTGTTAAATTATTAATTTTAGCAGAATTTTTATAAAGTACTAGTTATCCTTTTAATATTTTGTAAACGTTTAATGTCCAATCAATATTAATTATTTATCCAACGATTCCAGGCTAAAGTTGACATGTAAATTACAAGAAAGCGAAATAATTTACACTTCATTAAAACAAAGAAATATACTAGAATTACCTACCGTAAATGCATAAAAATTTCTTCGGTGCAATAGTATTACTAAATTACTAATGCCACAGTATTAATACTTGCATACAATAATACGTTAAACGTGCTTAGTGGAAAAATGTATATTACATTGGTAGTGATGGAACAGAGAGAGAAATACAATGGTTAATAAGAAAATAAAATTGAAGTTGAAACTACAAAGGGAAGGCTGTGTGTAAAAGCACTAGGATCCTTAATCAAAGAAGACCAACCAAGACACTTCAACCGTTTTCTCTAAATGAAGAGCGCTCCAGACGGCGGTTTGCAAGTGACATCAAGAAGGTTACTAGCTGCGTAACAATATAGTGTACTAGCACTATTTAACAAGTTAATTTAAATATACAGCATAAACTTGAAACTGTATTCGCAAAACAAGTAGGCCTAATTTTGATGGCATTTTAATTAAAATTTTGCAAAAAATAATATTTATTCTTTAAAAGATGTCTGTAAATGCAGAAAATGTTAAACGGAAGTGTTGTTGCAAGCCTGTAAAGGAATCAACGTTGAATATGAAGTTAGTAAAATGATTTTTGGAAGATTATATTTAAAATTTATTGAGAAATCTCAATTGCTGAGAGGGAAGGTTGTGGATCACTCCTCGACAAACAATAGTTTTAGAACGTATTCTTCAGAAGTTTGTTACGGGAATATCTTTGCAATTTATTAACTAGAAAATGTACAATTAATTCACGACATAACTTTACCACAATTACCACAATGTTATCTTGCTTGTTATGTACAGTTAATTGGAAACACGTATCTGAATCAGAAGTTTACTTTTATTGAGTTGTGATATTGTAATACCACGTATGTGATTTATAAATATAGCTAAATTATTTTTGACAATTATGCTATTTTAAATGGCTTCACAGTAGTACTTTACTGATAAAAATAGACGATGATTAAATAAAATTTGTAGCAAGGTTAAAAATGTCAGTTTTTCTTTTTCCTGTAAAATATTTTGTCTCGTACTTAGTAATAGATTGTAGATATTGATACTATACATTCCTACGTTTCAGAGAGAAAACCTGCGTCAGTACAAGTTTAAATAAAATTTCAATTTTATATACGTATTTATGCCGTCTGACGTATTCATATTTTATATAGGAAACGTAAGAAAACAAATGAATGCATGCATATTTGTAAAAAAAATTAATTATTACTGTGTTTCAACAATATAATATCAGCACCTATAGGAGACATACAAAATTACAACTAGGAAAAACAACAAACACACAGTGCCTATATATCTGTAGTGAATGATACAGGAATGGTCCTTAACAGTCAAGGACAGCGTATCGTCAAAAAGGTTGCCTAACATTAAGCTTCTTTCATAACATACATACCAGTATCACTGACGTAATAAGTTCTCTTGTTTTAGCACCACACTAACAAAAGTAGCAAAGTTCAAGTACGCTTCTAGAATCTTTTGGCCGGCTGTATATGCTTGTCTACAACTAGGATATCCCCTATCCACCCAACAGTGCTGCAGTGCCACTTATCAAGCAAAATTCTGTTCTCGTTAGGTATGTTTCTGTTAAATCTACACGCTTCTTAATTTCTACTATGAACGATTTTCGAACTCGGATAATGTGGAAACGCCTTTTTAGCCTAATAACGATTCTTTGTGCACAACATACAAATTTATTAAATAGGTCTAATACTTGTAAAAATAATAAATTATTATTCAGTTTCAACAATATAATATCAGCAACTACATGAAGCACAAAAAATTACAACTAGCAACAATAACAAACAAATGCAATGCCTACATGTGTGTTAAATCATACAGAAATGGCCCTTAACGGTCAAGGGGGAGAATATTGTCAAAAAGTTGCTTAACCTTAAGTTTCTATCATAACAGACATACTAGAATCACTGACGTTTTAGCTCAACACTAACAAAAGTAGCAAAGTTTAAGTACGCTTCTAGAGTTCCTTGGTGGACTGTATATGCTTGTGTGCTTGTCTACAACTAGGGCATTCCCCCCAACCACGAAGCCCAACAGTGCTGCAATGCCATTTTTTAAAAAAAATCTGTACTTTTTTAGTTACAGAATTAGGTACGTTTCTTTTGAAACTACACGTTTCTTAATTTATACTATGAATGATTTTTGCACTTGGATAGTGTGGAAACGCATTTTTAACCTAATAACGATTCTTTGTGTACAACATGCAAATTTGTTAAATAATACTTGTAAAAATAATTAATTATTTTTCTGTTTCAACAATATATCAGCAACTACTGCAAACATTAAAAATTACAAATAGCAAAAACAAAAAACACACATAATACCTAGATATCTATTGAATGATACAGGAATTATCAACGGTGAAGACCAACGTATCGTCAAAAGGTTGCTTAACCTTACGGTTCTATCATAACAGACTTACTAGAATCACTGACGTTTCAGCTCAAGACTAACAAAAGTAGCAAAGTTTAAGTACGCTTCTAGACTTCTTTGGCGAGTGTAGATGTTTCTCTATAACTGGGATACCCCTCCACCCACCAGACCAAATATTGGTGCAATGCTAATAAGCAAACAAAATTCTGTACTCGTTTGCAGAGGATCATGTTCAAACCACAAAGTCATACATAGTTACCATTTATAATGGGAGACGTGTGTTTATTTTAAAACTTGACGCTTTTTACTTTCTACTATGAATGATTGTCGTATTCCAATTGTGCAATGTGTGGCAATGCATTCTTATCGTACTGACAATTCTTTGTGTACAACATATAAGTTTGTGTCATATGATTATTAAGAACATTTTATTTAGAATTAATAGAAGTATCTTGTAGTTAAATCATTGTGACTTCCTAGTTATGTAGTAATAATTTTTATTTTTATTAATATTATAATTAAGAAAACGTTTTAACAAGAATATGTTTTTTAATTTGTAAATAAAGAATATTTCGATAGTAATCCAACTATCATCAGATATTAAAAAAATTGTGTATGTCTGATGATGATTGTTGGATTACTATCAAAACATTTGTAATTTATAAAATAAAAAAATATAGTCTTGTCAAAAGTGTTTTATTATTAACAATAATATAAAATAACAAGAAAAATTTGAGCATATATGAATATAATAATTCTTAGTAATGTGAAAAGTAGAAAGTTTTCTACGCTACAGAAATCTCTCAATATTAGAAACAAAGTAGGTACATCTATTACTAGACAGAATCTAATAAAGTAAAACGGTTTTTAAAGCAGTATAAAAATTCTACGTTTGTATGATGTTTACCGTTAGCAGAGAAATAACGCGAGAAAGTGACCCCATACGTCAGCACGGCTAATTCATTTTTACAACTTAAAAAATGTTTGCAACTCTGTAGGTCGTCGAGTCTCAAAATTTTAAACTTTAATAACTAAATTACCTTAAATTGTCCGCCTTGTGACTTCTTATAATTTTTCCGTGACGCGTTTCAGAGCTTATGCTCCATCGTCAGATATAGATTAAAATAAAACTATCACTTTTACCAAGGTCGTTACATAATATAAAATGTCAAACATTTTTGCATATAAACAGCGCGCGGAAGTGGGGTGCGCAAACGTTCACGTTCAAATTGCCACTCAAACGCGTCATAGAAAAATTATAAGAAGTCACAAGGCAGACAATTTAAGGCAATTTAGTTATTAATTCGTACAAGTGACTTGGATACCGCATTCAACGTGAATATTAAATTTAAACTTTACAAAATTGAACATTATTTTCGAAGTTTTGACTTCCGTGTTTTTGTTTACTTAACTTTTGGTATTTTCTGAGGTAAGGAGATCATTCTTTAACACAATAGAGCTTAATAGGGCCAGTAAAAGTGTAAATACGAACTTTTACAAATAAAAAAATGGTTGATGTATTTAAATGTCATCAGTCATCATGGGACATACCCGACTAGAAAGACATATGCACAGAGACAAAAAGATAGACAGATATAAAATGCCAAACGCTTTAGTTAAAACTGAGATTCGTTTTTACTAATTCATTTCTTCGGGTTACTGCCTTTCAAACTTTTAATATTATTATGTATTAAATAAAATAATTTTTAAAGAGAAATACATCGGTATTTAATGTTATATGAAACTGTTTTTGGACAGTGTTCCAAAACACTTATCTTGGTACAAATTAGCACATCAATTCCAACTTTGTTTTGCTTACTTGCTAAACTGCTACTGGTCAGATTTTGGACGAGGCCTTTCAGTGTTTCCACCATTTTCAAGTCTCCACAAGTGCTAAACCATGACCTTGGGTTATCAAATTGCATATGGTTCCTTATAGGCTACATATGGCAGTATTTGTAAATATGTCAAAGTACAGTATTGTGTTACATAATTTTTGTAAAAATGTTACACCATATCAAGATTACCCGTTTCTGAATAATAAAGATAAAGAATTATGTTTTTAATGTATGAATGTAAGTAATAAATGTTACAAAAACAAATACATTACCATCACAATGACAGAAATGTAATGCCAGCATCACACTCAAAATAGTCGAGAGAAAATGTGTGTGTGTGTGTGTTTTCTCTGGTAATATATTCAGATTCTGTTGATGCATAACACGATATTTAAAACGTACATTTAACGCTACTGCTGTGCAACTTCAACAAGAAACTAATTGTTTAATTAAATAATCGTGACCCCATCCATCTATTCTGAGAACGTGAATTGACAATAGCTTGTACATTATAATCTTGAATTTAATAAAACTAATGTACGAATTTAATTTATATTTAATTCTGTTTACTTTTTATTAATAATTAAAATTAATTTGTGTTTATAAGAACTTAAATTTGATTTCACTAATCTTTTACAAGTGTCTCAATGTTTCATTCATCCTTACTTTCCTGATGTAGCTTTGGTGTGCACATTTTAAAATGAAATTGCAAGAGGTTGAGTTAACCAAGAATAACGGCTTAGTTACTTTGCACTCACAGTTTTGAACCGTAAAATACTTTGATGAGTTTTTAATAACATGCGTAACAGTCGTACTCTTGTGTTGAACGTAGTTCTTCTTAAAATTGTCAAAGAATTTTTCGGCAACGTAATATATCAGAAGCTAGTGTATTGTAACCCCTCTTTAAGTGTTTTATTGACTTATAAAAAAATTTGTTTTTGAATTTTTTTTTTCCTAAAGAGGAAAGATACAAGATAATTAAAACACTAGATTTTCATGTACATATTCTATCTGGTTTAATGTGAGCAGAACATTTTAGTGTGCAAAGCAGAGATCACTGAGCACTTTTACAACTACTGAGTTAAGCAATACTTATGTATTTATGAACGGAAATTCTCCCTTATGATGCGGAGAATTTTTGGTACAGACTTTAATTAAATCTGTGGTCATGGTATATACCCAATACGTAACCAGTTAATTGTTCTGTTTTCATTAAAACATAGCACTACCAAAGGCACCTAGAACTTTACAAAAAGAATAGTTTCTATTAAAAAAATATTAATAAAATAATTTAATGTTATAATCACAGACGTAATTAGGAAAATAAGAATTACTTTCCTAATTGCTTGTAGAAGTCAGCAAATAAAGAAACACGCCTAAAATTCTACAAGGTAATTGCTCTTCCGACATTTCTTTATGGGTCTGGTAATTTGACTTTAACGAAAGGCCAGGCCAGTCGCATCCAAGCGGCTGAAATGAGATTTCTCAGGCACGTGGCAGGGTATACTCTCCATATGATCATAGAAGAAACACAGATATACGGCAGGAACTGAATATTATGAGTATACTCGACAGGATCGCCCAGTATCGGCTGAATTGGTCGAATGGATGACATCTTTGCCGAATGGATGACTGCCGCATCACCCAACAACAATGGAAATATAAGCCGAGGGGACGGAGAGGTGTGGGACGTCCGAGGAAGCGCTGGTGTGACCAGCTGTAATATTTGCCTATTTGAGACCGAAACAAACCATTCTTGGTTTAAACCTTAAGGATGATGATGATGAAGAATTACTTTCTACGGACAAGTTCAAAGAACGAATTCTGACAGATAAACACGAAAGCTTTTTAACTGTTTCAAAATGCTCAAAGTGTCTAACACGTTGTTTAAAGAAACAAGAAAGATATAGAAGCACTCCAGATTATTCAAAAATTGTTGCCACTTGAAAATAAAATAAAAAATGCCCAAGGTTTTCAGGAAAACCCAAGAAGAGGACAGGTGCCATCTGGACAGACGAAAGGTGGGAGAGACATCGATAAAGAATGATGGATTTGAGGGAGAAGAGGAAGAGAGAAGAGAAGGGAGGAACTAGTTGAACAAAATGTAATCCACAATGGCTCATACGCAAAAATACAGTGTTAAAAGATTTTAGCTTTTTTGAAATTAAAACGTTTGTTATTTTTAATTTGATTACGTAGCGTTACATTTCTTCCACGTAATCAAAGTGTCTTCCATTTACGTAATTACTTAATAAAAGTTGTTTTTTCAAGCATTTGTTTATTTTTAATTCAGGTTCTTTACATCATTTTTTCAGATGAATGTCCTCTAAATATCTGATCGAAACTTTTTTATTGTTTACTAGCAACATAAAAATGTTATTGCAGGAAAAAAAACAATTGTTTTTCAACTCAAATTTTTACATCGTTTGGATTTTTTATTGTAAAAAAATAGAGATAACGTTCTGAGATCTGTGTATTTTATTCAGGTTGAGAAAAATATATAGGATCATTAAATTTACCCCATCATTTTCTTCCCTTAAATTTTCTTATTATATTTTTAGACGTACTCATACGAAAGAAGAATATGGATTAAAATTTTACCTGACTAACAAAATATGTATTTCTGAATCAATGTTTATATAAGATATTTTCTTATTTTTAGCTGTAGAAAATCCTAAAATATTTTACTTTTCTCCTTCCGGAATACTTTGTATACATGGATGTACGCCCACTTACGTACGCACACACACACACACACACACACACACACACACACACATCATTCCTTTGTAAGTAACTCGCTGAGTTTCTGGCAGGTTTTCTAGTTAATGTCATCTATTAATAAATACTTCTGCAAGTAAAATTTATTCTATTTCCACCTGACGCTCGTTTCACAGAAAGTATTGTGTATCTACAGAGGTTAACTTTAATATTAGCAAAAATTTTATTAAACCTCTGAAGATACAGAATAATTTCTGTGAACCATGAGTCATGTGGAAATACTATAAATTTCACTTCCAGAAGTATTTATTATTTAAATTTTTACACACACACACACACAGAAAACTAAAAACTATGTGAACGTACATATACACGCCCCTCAGCATACAATTCTTTTATTTACGCGATTTAATAATGACGTGTTTTTGTGTCGATTCGATTCGGTCACCAAACCGTCTTCACGTCGATTTGTGGCATAACAAATTTGGCAATCATGTCCTGGGTTCGTGTTCTGATGGCGTGTACAAAATGATGGCAAACAAAAATATGAGAAGATTTCTAAAGCGGATACATGTACTAGAATATCCGAGGAGAGACTCAACTCGAATTAACAACATATTAAATATGTTCCTGTATTCGTATGTGTGCCTGCACAACCTCCCCCACCCCCACACACTCGCACATTGTATGACAAGAATGTTATAAAAATTTATTCCTATTCTTTAAAAGAAAATATAATACTGTCCTTAAAAACCAGTTACAAGGTGAAACTTCTTTTTTTTTTCAAATAGAGAACCCAAGTTTGACGTGACTCTTCCATCTAATCAGCTCACACTGGTAATTGTGTGTGTGTGTGTGTGTGTGTGTGGTGGGGGGAGGGCGCGTTTGTGTGCAAATTACCTTGAACAGAATGTACGGAAATCATTTTAGTTTTTCTTTGAACATACTAGGCTAGCAATTTTAATTTGATTAAACAATATTTCACATGACTCGACGAGACTGTGAAATTACAAAAACATGACACTAAAAAACATACACTTTTTAAATAATAAATAAATAATATTAGTTTCTAAAGTACATGTGTGTGTGTGTGTGTGTGTGTGTGTGTGTGTGTGTGTGTGTGTGTGTGTGTGGGGGGGGGGTACTGTTGTGTCATTAAACATTTACATTTAAACATATGATATTGCTTCTGATGATAATAGCTTATACGTAGGCCTACTGTTTAAACATTGTTTAAAAAATACTCTCTCTCTCTCTCTCTCTCTCTCTCTCTCTCTCTCTCTCTCTCTCTCTCTCTCTCTCTCTCTCTCTCTCATACACACACACACACACACACGTGGAAAAACTAATTTATTTATTATTAATACAATTAAGAAAGAATAGTGCGAGAATGTATAAACGTGAATAAAAAAATCTGCATACTTTTTTAGTTTATTTTAACAATATGTGAATTAAAAAGAACATTACAAAACTAACACGCTATCTAACAAAGTAAACAAAATAAATGAAAATTGGCAACAAGATCACAGAGGTACGCTATACACAAGTAGATCTGCCTTTTAAAAATTTATTTGGTAATTAAATTATGTCGATTATCGGTTAATAGTGCTGAAATATTTGCAAAATGAAAGTTTAAAATAAGCATATATGAAACGGGTTTGCCACGAAATTTCTCCAGGGCAGACAAGGTAAGGGGGGATTGTCAGCTTCACTGCAAGCCTGCAATAAATTTTTGTTTTATCTCTGACGCTCGTACACCCCAATTTATGACACCCCAACAAATTTCACAGTTTCCACATTTTAGTATATAAACTGACTGTACCACTACAGACTGACGTCCTTGTTTCTCAAACAAACTTAAACAAAACACTGAGTATTATGATAATACAAGTCACGCACATTCTGTTTGATTACTAAATTATTCAAAACTATGTTTTCACTTATTTTCTCTTTCATTTCGTAAACTGCATGACATAACTGCCCTACGTACGTCGATAATTATCATTTATAAAAGCTATTAAACAAATCGCTCCCCCGCGCACGTCAATTTGCACGTCTTTCAATAACTCTGCGTGATTCACTTAAAGTGTATTGAAATGTACTAAATTTATTGAATAACACAAGTTTAATTATTCGTCTTTATACCTGTCTTAACCGGAGCTGACTCACAATAAAAAAAAAATACATTGTACACAGAGATATCTTTCCTTCCGTTACAAAGAAAGGCTTTAAATTCCAGTAAAAATTATGTTATAAAACTATATTAATAAACGTCATTACATAAATTTTTCCTGCAATATAAACAATGAGTTTACGTTCTCCGTTATTAATAGAGTTCAAAGTTTTTATATAAGAATGGGAATCTGAATTTCTTTTATTTATTAAGGAAACGTTCAGGCCACAAAAAGTTAATAGTTTAATAAATTATTTGGAAATTAGTATTTTCAAGGTCCATTTGAACAGAAAGATTTTGCAGACATTACTTGGAACATGTAAGTGTATAATATGTATAGGTACATATCATTTGATTCATTACTCTCCAGGCTAATAGGCTGTGGTTCATTACTGCCGCATAGGACGGACATTTCGGCCCCACTTTTGGAGACCATCTTCAGTGTAAACGACTGGAGTAACTGGTAAAGAACCGAACAAGTGAAGAACCGTACGAGTTACTCGAGTCGTTCACACTGAAGATGGCCTCCAACAGTGTGGCCGAAACGTATGTTCTATGCGGCGGTAGTGGACCCCGGTGTAATAGCCCGGGAGTAGTTAATCAAGATTCAACAGAGTGCACGCCGACCGTGGAGACTAGTAATCTAGTAATGAGTACAGTGAATATGTAATCTAGTAAGATACTAGATATGTATCACATTAAAAAAATAATAATTGTTCCTCATTTATACGTACGCATTACACACATGCATAAACACACACTCATATCCTCATATAATTTTGTATATACATATGTATATAAACAGTTATTTTTATGTTGTTTATAGATGTTTTTCTCCTCTCAAATGTTTAGATTATATCTATCGCCCTTGTTCTCGCGTAGCCTCTAAAAAATTATCAAATACAAACCTGAAATTAATGTTACCTACAAAATGTATATTTGCCAAAATTTACACCAATTTTCGTAATGTTATTACACAATAAAATTTTTATGTTACTAGAAATACTTGAAAGAAGAATTATTAGGAAAATATTAGGCCCACGAAAAACTTGTGAACGTTGGAAATTAATAAGTAATGATGAAATATATCAAAGTATAGAAAATATAACAGAAACAATTAGAAAAATAAGACAATTATCTTTTGGACATTTATATAGAATGGACGACAATAGGTTGACAAAGCAAATCTGTAAATATCTGTGGGGGCAGAAGTCAACATCAAGTTGGATTGAAGAAGTCCAAAAGAATTTAGAAAAAAATTAATAAATACGCAGAAGAAGCAATTGGAAGGGACTTTTTTCGGGCAAAAGTGTAAAAAACTGGAAGGTGTCTAGGGTAGGAGAGAGGAAAACGCGGGTTCAAAGTGGACTGAAGACAGGAAGAAGGGACACAGTGAAAAGATGAAAAAATATTGGAGAAAAAGGAAAGAACAGAGAGTAAAGAATTGCAATTGTCATGTGGTCCTTAGATGGCCGATACAAATAAAAAAATTGTTTCATCAAATATTAATCAGTTTTTCTAAGACTCGAATGCAATCAGTATATAGACTTATCAAAAAGTGTGACGAATATCAATAAGTAAACACACTAAAAGAGACTGAGTTCATTCACACTTTTCTACATAAAAATCAAATTTGGCCGCGTACACGGTTTTAAAAATATCTAATCTGGTCAATTATTGGTCACATATTACAATTAAAGGCAACAAATAATTATTAATGAATTGTAAATGTATAGAGCTTAAAACTGACTTACCTTACTTTGAATTCCAAGTAAAAAGGTTACATAAAATATTTCCTAGTTTATTCAACAGCCACTACACCACTGTTCACACAAACTATATTATTCTTTTAATATTTCGTGTTATAACTGAGTGGACATAAATCACTTTATGCACACTTAAAAATTTTTCACGATTCAAATAAATGTATTCATCATACTCCTCTTTATACAAAAATGTACAAACAATTGGGATTTACACGTTAAAAGATTTTATTTCGTCACTAAACAAAACAGCTGACTATAACTACGCTGGCATACTGTTTGGTGCACAAGCTATACACAATTCATACGACATAAATATTAATACAATTTTTATTGCATACAACTTTTATTACTTGGGTAAGCAAATCACAATGAGGTGTCGTGTATATCCAATGTCGCATAAAGTATGGTGGGGGTGGGGGGTGAACACCAGAAACACACTGGACACTATGTATATATAGATATATTAAAGTGCGTGCAGAGTTTGAGCAGACCACGATGTTGTATTAATGAACCACTGGCGGTTCGTCACAGTTGAGTTACAGAAATCGTTAAACGACCGTCAGCGACGTTGGCTGCAACGAGCGTCCGCACAGACTGACGCCTACACCAGCGCCGGGCGGCGTCGCTCACGAAGTTTCACGGGCGCACACGAACCGCCACGCAGAGACGCACATACCATCTAGTAAACAAACCATGAATTATGACTAAGATGAAATATATTTCTACAAACGGAAGAGACTTTACTTTGGTTATTTGTCAGTAGTCCGTCGTTTGGCAAGAATCAGTGACGTCTGTTATTGAATGTTCAAATATATTTTTACATATTAAAATAATTTTACTGTTTATTTTCTACAAAACTGTAAGTTCTTTTCTATGTTTTAAAATTTATTTTTAGAAAAAAGTTTATTATTTGTGTGTTCTTTATGCATTTCTTTCATTTGATTCAATATTTTTTACTAAGTAAAATTTGTCTTTAAAATTAATTAAATTTTTAAATTTACCTTGAGTATCAAGGTTCCGTTCCTTGCAACTTCTTTTTTTAAATATTTTATACACATCGCGTTTTGAAACTTATAGTCCCTTCATTAGGTGATAAAATATATTCACTCACATGACGTTCGTCAATTAATAAAAGTCACAAACATCCCGTTATTTAAGCGACTCCCAACCCGCATTATCTCACTTAACCTTACTGGGGTGTTCAAATTTTAGCAACACTTAAGACGTTCGGGTCCAAAATGACCCATACGGGAAAAATTATTTTTTTCAACAAAAAAGTTTTTTGGTAGCCTATGCATATTTATGTTGTATACATTAGGCCTAAGTTCTGATAATGAATGACCAAAACAATCACCTAACAATGCAGTATATCAGCATTTTTATCATATATGTTGCCTTGCATATTTCATCATATTTTATTTTTATATATGTAAGTATATATTTATTTGTGTACTAAAACTAACATAATTCTGTATTTTTATTTGTTATGAATACAGTAAAGATTTCTACGCACGAAACGAACACATTATTATATTCTGAAACAAAAAACTTTATTGATAATCGAGCTATTAAAATTCAGTTTATTGGAAATTTAAAAATCTGTATTATTAAAAAAATGTACATTATTTCATGAACATAATTTTTATGAAATACTATTCTATACGACAAAGATTAAAGTCATTTCTAAATTATTATATAACACAGGCAAAAAACAAAATGGAAAATCTTATATTTGTATGTTACGAGACTATCTGTCAGGTAAACTGTTTCTGTTACGTAAACTTATACAATTTCACTGAAACATTTATTACATAATTAAACTTTAAAGTTTTACCTTAATCCGTCTATGTGATCGCTTAACTTTTCTTCTTTTCTTCTAACGCGTTTCGGATTGTTAATCCATCATCAGAGGTTAAAATAATTCGTCGGTTAAGACTTCGTTAAACATTAAAAGTTGCGTAAAATTTAAATCCGTCTATGTGATTTGGATCACATAGACGGATTAAGGTAAAACTTTAAAGTTTAATTATAATAATTGTGACGCGGATACCAATACAATGACTTTAAAATTTATTACATATATGGGTGAGGTGATTCTTGCAAGTAAACTTGTCACATTTTGAGCACTTCACAGAAGACTTGTTGTCAGTTTTTGGGCACAACTGGCATCTCCCTCTTTTTCTCTGCATTGTATCTGGATTCTTCATAATAGTCTGAGTTGGTACTGCACGTTCAGCTTGTACGCGTTCAACTACATCTCTTGCAGCTTTTCCTCTTGGCATATACTGTCGTCTGTCAGTGTGTTTTTTGATCAAAGATTCTCCAAGGTTTTCTAAAAATATTCTTCTCCGGTCATTGCATTTTGGCTTCCATTGAAGGTTGATGGAAGTAAATAAAACAAAAGAATTGACACCCGAAATATCAAGTATATTTGAAAAGACAACTATGGGTCAACGATTTGTTTTCCTTTTTGAAGTATAGTTTGCACACATCTTATCTAGAGTATCAACAGCCCCTTTAGTTTTGTTGTAATCTAAAATAATCAGTGGTTTTTTATCATCATTACAACTTATTTTGTCATCGTGGTGTAAAGTACTCTGTAGTACAACACACTTATTCTTTTTTTGAAAGTAAGAGACCAGTGTAGTATCCTTCGTAAATGCAAACTTTGAGGTCAGTGCAGGTACATTTTTTGTTTCTAGAAGTTGGGGAGGAAGTGTAGGCTTATTTTTCTTGATAGTTCCTACCATTGTAATACCTCTTCTGAGAAGCGTTTGGCCTAATCCATACGATGTAAAAAAGTTGTCACAAGTAACATTGTGGCCTTTTAGACCAACTGTCAAATCCAGAACTACCCTAAGACCTGGTTTTTCTCTGGTAGTGCACCTTGTGGCTTTCCTAAATATGGCTGGATATTCCAACCGTAACTAGTGGCATTATCACATACAACCCAAAACTTTATGCCATATTTAGCTGGTTTTTTAGGCATGTTTTGACGGAAAGGGCATTTTCCTCTAAAACCAACTAACCTTTCATCCACTATGACATATTCGGTAGGATTGAAATGTTTTGGCAAAATTTCAACCCATTTCTCCCACAGCTCTCTAATAGGTGCAAATTTATCACTAGCGCGTCTACTTGGTCGAGTTTGACGATCATCAAAACGGAAAATACGAGAAATAATTTTAAATCTTTCCAGTGACATTGTTGCCCAAAATATTGGCCTTCCTTTTGTTTCATCCCACAAACTCTCAGTTGACTCATTATGTGATTTATAAACACCTGCCAGTAACAAAAGTCCAATATAAGCGTCTAGATCTGTTTAGTCAATTTTTTTCCAATTCTCCCCATAAATATGGTTGCCTTCTTCATTTGTTTGGGTCAGGATTATATTTTCAATTGGAAGGAGAAAAAATACTTTGAATGCCGAATATTCATCAGTAACACGTGCAGTTGCATACCTGGTTGGTCCTGGCGTAAGTGTTATTACATCATGAGAAGGACGTCTTCCTATCTGGAGCTCAGGCTTGGTCTTCCACTGAATATCTACGTTTTTAGATAATAAAGTGTTATTTCCTGGTTCATGATGTACTTCTTCATCTTCTGAATCTGAAGACACACATTCAGAAATATTATCTTCAATTTCTGAAGCAACTTTTCCTTCGTCGGAGATGTCCGATAACACTTCTTCAACGTCCATCATTGTTCATACAAAAGCCACTTCAGGTCAAACACAAGTATGGTAATGAAACCAAAGAAAGAGCACTAAAAATTACTGCAATTGAAAAAAGAATGTTTCACTGCATAACATAACAACCTCACTCACATTCTGCTCAAGGAGCACTGGCTGACAGATGGAGAGGGAAAACATTCTTGTAGGTGGGCAGGCACTGTTGCTAAGTGGAGTAGGTGGGAGAGAATGTAGCAACCAGTGTGACCTTGTACTATGAGACTATCCATTGAATCATCAAACGAGACAAAGTAATGAAGCTTTTGAATCCAAAGTACAGCTTATAATATTAATAAAATAATTACTTCACCTATGGGTCCAAAAGGACCCGAACAACTGTTTTGTATAAAAACGTGCCATAAAATTTTATAAGCGGTTTAAACAATTTATATTAGAGAACGATACTTATTTATAGGTATTTGACAAAGTCACAAAACGGAAAGTTGATCTAATAATTTTTCAACAAACAGCAGCGTAAAACAAAATCTTTTGGGTCAAAAAGGACCCGAACACCTCAGCAGGGTTAAATAACGAGATGTGTGTGACTTATGAATTGACGAACTCCATGTGAGTGAACATATTTTATCACCTGATGACGGGACTATAATTTTTGAAACGCGTTGTGTATAAAATATAAAAAAAGAAGTTGCAAGGAAGGGAACCTGGATACACAAGGTAATCGTAAACATTTAATTATACATGAAACTTGGAGACCACAGCAACTATGTATATTAAAGTTAATTACTTTAATACAGGTTCTGACTTCTCTCCACTTTATGTATGTCTTCAACACAAAAACCTTAATTGTTTTATGGGTCTCATGTATTCGTTTCTTACTAATTTATTATTGTTTCTGATTTTTAGAATGTCTGTTCTATACTTTAAATACAGTTTAGAGATGCTATGTATAAGTTTTCTTATTTGTTTTTCCTTTTAAATAATTTTAAGTGCCATTTTATGGCACTGTTTCTAATCAGATCTACTTTAAACACGTTTTATCATCTCAGACAATCTTAGAAATCTTAGACTCTTAGAGATCTTATTTTTACCTTGGAAACATTTTAGACAAAAATAATTAACTGTCTGCTGTCCGGATTAGCTGACTGTCCGTTGACTTGTTGTCATTTTTTTTGTTAGTTACTTAAACTAAAAGTACCTTCTTCACTCTAATATTTTTTTTTTGTTTTAGAAAAATTGTATTGTTGGTGCTTTCCAGGATGTTTATTCTTTTATAATAAACATAATATTTGCTGTTACAGAAACATTTTAAGTAATCCTGTAATCGCATTGAACACATTCTGATATAGGAAATGTAATGCATTTAAATCTATTATTTTATTCTTGGAATTTGTTGTCCATGACGTATCTTTTGATTAATTAATTATAGCACTACTGTCTCGGAACACAAATATTTTATTGGTAAAAATGTAAATTTTTTACCTTATAGCCTGAACCAGTTTCCGCTTATTATACGCTTCGTCAGAAGCTGCCACTAGGAGCGCTGACCGTCTTGTTCTTGGTGACGGCGCCGTCGTTTGAAAGATCGATATTCAGTCATAGCACACCGCATAAACACAACATCGATCTTTCAAACGACGGCATTCGTCACCAAGAACAAGAGGGAGAGCGCTCTTAGCGGCAGCCTCTGACAACGATTATAATAAGCGAAAACCAGTTTAGCCAATAAGGTAAAAATTTCTATTTTTCAGTTTTGTATTTGCTTATTGGAAGCATGTTTCTGAAGTTTCTTAAAATATTTTCATGGCATAAAATATAATTTAGTTTCTCCAATCGTTTTGAATATAATTTGTATCGTAAGCCTACACAGTCGGCTCAATATTATTAAATTGTTTATAAATCGGGCTGTTCGGTCGTGGTTGGTTGCGACATCGTCGACCATGTTTCAGTCAAACTTACTTGGCCGTGACTAGACAGCCGAGGTTACATTATATTGTACGCGCATCAGCTGTGCCGAGACGCCTGAAGAGCGGGAGGGTCTACTGAATGATATTGTATTGGTGGGGTATTACACGTTCTGGAAACATTGTTTAGTTGTTCAGAAGACTTATTTTGTTGTGATATTGTGTGCGTATTAGATTGAGCGTTCATACATTATATATCAGTGTCATTTATGAAATATTTTGTTAAAGTGCGTTTTCTTATTCTCTACAAGAAATACCGTGTACAAAAGTGTCAAGTCACACCGAAACTGTGATAAACGCATTTGAAATGTGTAGTATTACAGTGATGCGTGCAGTGGAATGACATACGTCACATTCGTCGCTCGGTAGCAAAGGTGCTGCTGCGACGGTAGGCAATCTTGTGTTGCCGGCCGCCTGTTGCTCTTACCCGTAAAATGTTGTCGTGTATTGTTCGGCCAAGATCCACCGGACTCATTTGTGTAACACTGTGTCGCTTTGCGGCCTGAAGAATGTTCCCGAGGGTGCGATTGAAAAGTAGAGGACTATGTCGCTAGTAAATAGCGTTATCCCATTACAGAACATTCTACATGTTTCTCTGCTATTCCAGTAGAGCGCGTCTGTAATGTGTGTGTGCGTACATATTGCTGCTACTTTGAGATGAAAGACAATTACGTGACACTTGTAACGCGTCCGTAGCCGAGTTTGATCCAGACTTCACCAGTCTGCGCGCACTATGTTCAAGGCGGCAAACAATTACTCTGTAGTGCTTTCTATTAGCTTCGACGCATAGTATGGAATATTCTGAAATCTCAGCGGGGCATAAATGTAGGCATTCAGCGACGCTTCGTATCAGTTTAAGTGGCGATGTATTCAAGTAAGTTTCAGTTATTTTCAGGTGATTTGCTTCGTTCGTTCTAGTGGTTATTAGTGAAAAGTGATTATTGTGCGTGACCCTATCAGTTGACATTATTATTGGTGTAGGCAAATTAACTTGAATTATTGTACAAATATAACCTTGTTGAATAACAAACTGTTAATTGTGATAATTAAAGCTGGTTTTTAATGACTTAATTTGCGTCTTGTATTTTTTTTTCACCGTGCCATGCGACGAACACATAGACCGTCGTAACAATGGCAACAGATCACGGCCTAATAATGCGGTTTGCGTACAATCAATTTAATAATACGATTAGAATATTTTACGGTACTTTTCTGTATTATTGATTTCAATGAAGGCACCTCTGTACTGTTTTGCGCTCCTACTGTTTTGTGCTCTATTCATTGTATATTAACATCAATACTCATTTCCATACGCAGTGTTTTCTGTATTTATTATACTATCAGTTCTCGCGACAGTTATCAGCATCTTAGCCGGTAGTTCTTTCCCATAGCATGCGACCTCCCTGGGGTTATCTCTTTGTTTGATTACCTATATTTTAGCAACTTATGCTGCGGCAGAATGTAGTGTACTGTATGTATCTTTACTGTAATATTTTAAAATCTGAATCTTCATTAATTCACATATAGCAGCAATGACACATAATAACAGCAGACATTATCACACACAGCTATAAAACGTATCAAATTTTACTACATTTCTCTATTTTTGTTGTTCCCTTTTACGTTAATTTTTGTCTATGCTAGTAGTATAATTTATTTTGACATACACAAATTTTTATCCTACCTTACTATCGTAGATTTTGTTTCCAAAATTGAATACACACGCGTAAAATCTACAAGTTGATGGCCCTTCCCACACTTCTTTATGCGTCTGAGAATTGGACTTTAAAAAAAGGCCAGGCCAGTAGCATCCAAGCGGGTAAAATGAGATTTCTCAGGCATGTGGCAGGTTGTGCTCTCCATGATCATAGAAGAAACACAGAAATACGGCAGGACCTGAATATGATAAGTATACTCGACAGGATCGCCCAGTATCGGTTGAATTGTTAGGAACATCTTTGCCGAATGGATGACTGCCGCCTTCCCAAAGAACTATGGAACTATAAGCCGAAGAACAGAGAGGTGTGGGATCCTAGAGGAAGCGCTGGAGTGACCAGCTGTAATTTTGCCTGAGACCGAGACAAACCATCATTGGTTTAATTCTTGAAGATGATATTGATAAAAATTAGATATTTAAAGGTTTCTCTTACTGAATTTTTGTTGATATTGCCCATTTTAATACTGTAGACTTTTAGATTTTCTTAGAATTAAAAATACCTAACTAAAAGGTTGACCGATGGAAAAATACAATGATAATGTGGTCATACACGGATGTTTTTGTGAATGGGCGGGAAAGCGCACCGCTAACCACACAGTGAAGTAAAGGCCTGCAGAAATGGAATACTGGAGAAGGCGTTGTAGTCTTGCATTGCTGAATAGCGTAAAACATGAAGAATTAAGAGAAACCAATTCTCTTATGTGCCAAAACCAATTGGTATACAGAAACCAAGAATTGTTATCTGTACCAATGTAAAGGAAACAAATTGATGAAACAAATTTAAGATAGGACGGGCATTTGATATGGGCAAAAAATTTACTAGAATGGATCTCCCCTCCTTAAAAAAGAGGAAGCCGGGAAAGACGTTAACAGAATCTATAAGGAATGCAATGGCGCAGGATGATGGTTGAAAAGATTGTAAAGTTTAGAAACTAGGATGAAAAAACAACTTTACATATTTATTATGAGAACTTCGGCTTGCCGGGTGTAAGGCCGTGTGGTTCAAGGTGGTTTGGTGCAAACGTTTCGGTCGTGCTTCCAACGGCCATCTTCAGTGCAGAAGGATGCAAAACACTGACAAAGGTTTCGTAGACAGTGACCACTGAACTGTGGTTAAGGCTAGTGGCTGTGAGTAGGACACCCATATTTATAAACGTTTGGTGTCCGCACGAAGTTGTTGTCTGACACCATCAGCAGCCAATCAGAAGGAAAGCAAATTCTTCTTGGTTCGCCACAACTCGCGTCCATAGAGCACTCAATGAGAGAAAGTGACTCCGCCGATTCATTGCAATAGATGCATGATTCTGAGTCTGGACAGACTCCATATGTAGGCAAGGGAAATACACACTCACCGGCGACAGAAGGCTCGCCTCTTCAAAGAGTATGTGATGGTCGGCATTGGCGTGTGCGTGCTCCGCTATAGCAGACTATTTGGGCTGCCTCAAACCATAGTAGCGGTTGTTATCACCAACGCGGGCATGGACACTGCGTTTCGTAGATCCGATGTACAACTGGCCGCACGAGCAAAGGACTCCATATACATGTTTAAAAGGAATAAATCCCAATTTTAGTACCAAGCCACGTGTTATTCAATCAAATATACTGCAACTCACCGTCTGCGGCTTTTTGAAACAACGTCTTCACCAACATAACATGTCTGTCCTTCGAGAACATAAGAAAAAGCATAGAAACATTAACGGACATAAAACACGCGAGAATACAACACGCAAATACATTGCAACACCGTACACACACCTTATGCCTAAGATTTTTGGGTCAATTTTCAATAAAAACAGCAATATAAAGGTCACTTACAAAACCACTAATAATATTATGAATAATCTTCGTGTCCGCAGAACTACCAGCCTTGAACACAAAACTGGTGTTTACAAATTGATATGTGACGATTGTGACGCCTTTTATGTGGGCCAGACAGGTCGTGGTTTTTTAAAAAGATTTACAGAACATAGGCCGCCTATACACTGTCACAGCTTGGACAATATCAAGTCAAAATTTGCAGAACACCTCATTTCCGAGAATCATAATTACACTAATTTTAAAACTAACTTGATACCTATTCACATATGTAAGAAAGGGCGATATATGAACGCCCTTGAAGGGTACGAAATTTATAAAGCGTACAATAATACTGATACCAGGCCGCGTGTTTTACATGATCAACTGCTTTTCAAGTCGAATGTATTGTACGACACTGCCATGCGTTATTGTCGTGGTGGGAGCCAGACGTAATTCAGTGCGCGGTCAGTCACCGTACGATGTACATCGTGTAACCGTGGCGCTCGTTTTTTAAACATTTATATTGGATTTTAATATTTTAATTATTTGACAACTGTATCAACGTTAAATGATACACGAATATTTTAAGTTCTGAGGATGGGACAAGTGTCCTGAAACATGTCAACTTTATAGTGAAGACGTTGTTTCAAAAAGCCGCAGACGGTGAGTTGCAGTATATTTGATTGACTCCATATACTCCGCACACCGGATCTCTGACATCCTCCACTGGTCTCAGAAACTGCTGGATTGTCTTGGCCGGCTTCAAGATTGGTCTAACGCCGCGCCGGCTCAGCAACCTGTCAATGGATATAGGACAACGCAGCGAAGCTAAGTTGAAGCTAATTTACAACCCAGCAAGCCGAAGTTCTCATAACATTGAAGCCGGCCGTGAAAGCCTGAGACAGACCTTACGTATTGTTCTAAAAACGCGCGCGCGCGCGCGCGCGTGTGTGTGTGTGTGTGTGATATTCCAATATTATGCAAAGTAAGGTGTGCTGAAAAACCAATGAAAAAAATGGAAATGATGCAAAACAAAATAAAGTAATTTTACACAGTTTCAAAATAGTAATTTAACTTTGAATGCAGAAAACGTAATTTAAATAATCAGTCTCATTCAAGCAATGATAGGTGAAGAAATCTTCAAGCGTTACAACACCAGGATTTGAGTTCCTTTGCATGTCGCACTGTTTTGTTTGTTGCTAATAACAGCAAACTCAAAAGCGATCGCGAAACAATAATAGAAAAGCAAACGCAAAATCGATCGACTGTCAGTGGAGCGCACATTGAGTCCAGATTTTATTCCCTTACTGGGTGCATGTAGCAGCTCAAGAGTTCGGCGTGATTCAACAGTACAAGTTACGACCCTACTGGGTCCTTCAGTCGTCTCATAAACCTTTGACTTCATATCCTGTGCTCGCTGTGTAGTCTGTAGTTTGCTGTTACAGTTTATACGTCCACAATTGCAATTGTATGTGCTTCCATGCCCGTAGTTCTTAAAAGAACTAAATTCGATTCCACGAACTCACATTTCTTGTTTTATGACGTATGAATAAAGATGTACACAATATACATGGACTGTAAAAGGTTTTACTTCCATGATTGACTACATTATTTTAAATATAAATTTAGCAATCATGCTAAATAATGCTAAACGAGGTTTTTAAATTATGTAATGATGCTATTTCAGTAAAACATTTTATTTACAGTCAAACTGTATCTAGACTCCACCGCCTTCAAAATATTTCCCTTGGAAAGCCACACAGCGCTTTAAACGGGGTTTCCACTCTTCATAGCAGTGCTTGAACCCATAAACTGGAATCAGCTTCAACTGGTCGGTTACATATTTTAAAATTTTTTCTATCGTCCCAAAATTGTGTCTTTTAAAATGTTTTTTCAATCGCAGGAGGAGAAAGTAGTCACAGAGACTCAACTCAGGTGAATAAGGGGACTGAGGAATAACAGGAATAATTTTACTAAATATAATTATTTCACTAAAGACTCGGAACACAAAGTTTTTATGGGTAAAAACGTAAAAGTTTTACCTTATAACCTGAACCGGTTTTCGCTTTTAAAAAACTTCTTCAGAGGCCCCTGAGCTGGTTCAGGTTATAAGGTACAACTTTTACGTTTTTACCCATAACAAACTTTGTGTTCCGAGGCGGTAGTGAAATAATTATACTTAGTTAAGTAACGGACACGTGACGGACAACGGAATCCAAGAATATTTTTAATTATGAAAGTTGTGTTAGTTGTTATAATCACAAACAGAATTATCTCTGTTGCACACCAATATAGAAAAATTATTCCGATTAGCGCTTTCAAGCTTGTCAGCTCATCGTCAGATCGGAAATAACCTTATTAATTAACCTCATTTCCGATTAATCTTTATTTCCTATCTGACGATGAGCTGAGAAGCTTGAACGCGCTAGTCGGAATAATTTTCTATAGTGGTGGGCAACAGTGATAATTCTGTTTAGGAATATTTTTCTTTGTCAAAATTCATTAACTGAGAGTGCTGTGTGACAAGGTGCATTGTCATGATGCAGCATCCAGGTGCTTCCAATGGTTGTTCTCACGGGGCAACTTTTTTTCTGGACCCTTCGAAGAATTTCAGGGCAAACATTTTGACGGACAGTCTGTCCTGTAGGCAAACACTGCTTATGGATAATGCAATTATTATCAAAGAAACATATGATGATGGTTTTGATTTTGGATTTGCTCCTTTTTGCTTTTAATGGTACGTGGTGACTTTAGTGTGTGTCAATCTTCGCTCTGGCGTTTTGTTTCTAGACCGTTCGCAAAGATATGATCCATGATTCATTACCAGTAATAACATTTTTTCACAAAATCAGGAATATTTTCAATTTGTCTTAGAAGATCACGGCACACTTTTATCCTGTTGTCTTTCTGTTTAAGTGTGAGATTTTTTGGTACCAATTTCGCACTAACTTTTCTCATTCCCAATTTTTTGGTCAGAATTTGATAAACTGTAGAGTGGCTTAAATTTAATTGTTCTGCGATGATTCTGACCGCACCAGGTCCCTGATTCGATCAACATTCTAGTCAGTTCTTGTCATCTTTAATTAATTCCCGGCAATCTGAAAATGCTTTAGACTATCTGAAAATCTGTGCCCTTGACAAAGCTTCACTTCCATACGACTTTCTCAATTTTGTAATAGTCTCAGTAGCATTTTGTCTGAGATAACCACAAAGCTTGATTGCACAATGTTGCTCGTATTTCAAGACATTCATATTTATAACGCACAACAAAATCTCACTTCACGAGAAGGTTCCTTACGTTTCGTGTGACAACAATAGACAATAATTATTAATACTGAATATCAGTCAGCTATTTTTCTAACCACCTCTGTTAATGAAACCCTTACAGTGTTGCCATATTGACTGCTACATAATTAGTCTCATTACTTAATTTACAGACCTTGTATGTACAAGATGTAATATGAATTTTGATCACTACAAGATGGTGTCTAGAATAAACCTTCTGGCAATAGAGAGGAAGCTAAGAAAATTGAAAATCAGGTAAAAGACCAAATGTTTAAAGTTTCCGTTTTGATGAAGGAGAACATTAGACCTTTATATCAACAGCGTTCACATAATAATGTATAACTCTAGCCGACAATGATTGCCACTAGCGACAATGATAGTCAAGAATGGCAAAATATTAGAAGTGCGTATTTTAAAGCAACAGATGATGTGTTTGGAAAGAAATATAGGTCTAGACAACTTAAATAAAGTCTAAAAATTAGCGATAAAAATACATTACAAACCACTGGTGAAAACGAAGGAAAAAGATACAGTACCGTTTACCAAATGGTAAAGCTCAAGAGCATGATAATGTCTTTCAGCCGCCAGCTAAACGCAATATTTGCGCAAAAGGAACGATCAGTCACTCAGTAACCATAATAAAGTTGCGTTTAGCTGGCGGCTGAAAGACTATCATGCTCTTAAGCTTTTACCATTTGGTAAACGGTACTGTATCTTTTCCTTTAAAACATTATATATATATATATATATATATATATATATTGCAACGTATCAAAACAAACCTTTATTTACAACAATCCCAAAGACGTCATGCAATGATGACATCACGCAATGATGACGTCATACAGCGTGACGGTAAATAAAATGTTACAGAAAGTTTCAAACGATGTCCAGCTAAAAGACATTATCATGTCAAAAGCCTATCATAAGTTTTTGAAGGAAAAGGTCTTAGCCTACACCGCGGAACCGGTGTTGGGGCGCGGGGGGGGGGCTAGGCGAAAGTCGATGTCGATTTTGTGTATACCAGACAAACTTTATTATCTTAAAAACTATAACCAGTATTTATATAAGCAATAAAAAATTCAAAAGGGAAAGGTTGAATAAATGTCACGCAACATTATTCTTGAGCGCGTGACGTTACACGCCATGACGAGATGGCCGCAAATTTGGAGTGGAAAATCACCGGTTCGCTGCGCCGAACAATTAGTAAATATAGCTTGGGAAGGCGTGTGTGTAGGACGTCATTAAAATTTTGAAAATGTCAAAATATCTTCCCAACAAGAAAGAAAATGTATATCGTGAACGCTTACAAAGTAAAATAAGAATAATTGAGGAATCCAATAGGGCTGTATGACAGTAGCAGAACAAATGCGGAGGATGAGGAAACGTGGAAAAGTCACTTGAGTCTGCAGACTGACAGCGTGAAGCCACTCGAGCATTTTCGGCTACCTTCGTTCTCATCTATGCCCGCCTATATTCTATTAGATGTGAGTTTGGTAAACGTTTGGTTAAAGTGTGTGTATTTATTTTAGCACAATAATTTTATTAAGTTCACGCCTTCAAATACGTAAACTCAAGAGTAAATTTTTCGTGTATTCGAGTGTCTGTGTGTATTCGTGTCTAACCTACCTATACATGTCCTGTAGCATTTCGATGTTTCATTTTAAAGTTTGTCATTTTATTTTTAGTGTAACAGTTTTTATTAGGTACACGCGCTGTAAGTGTTCGATGTGAAAATGTGAAGTTCGTGTAACATTTCGAAGGAGTCTTGTCCATTTAAGGGGGGGTGGGAACCGTATATGTTAAAACGCCATTTTCTCAGCATCTATTTTGTGCTATAGACTTGAAATTTGTACAGGTTAATCATCACACTTTCAGATTGTTATAGCACTAGAATAATAAATTTATAAATTTACAAATTTTATAATTTTCTAAATTTTTTAAATAAAAACCTTTTTTATTTCGGTCAATTTTTAAAACATTTTTATAATTCTAGCAGACAAATGTTATTAATAGAATAACTGTACAAATTTGAACTTCCTACAGTATGTTATAAAGGTAATAATATAATTCTCGAAGATAAATAATAAACACAATTGAGAATAAATTCATATCATACCATTTCTTACATACCTATTATTACGTTATTACCCTTATATATTACTGAATCGTATATTTTGTTTCAGCGTTTATCACTCCAGAAACAAAAATAATTGATTAAATTGACTTCAGATAAATACCAAACCAACCTGCGAAGTTAGTGCACAGGTAAAGAGGAGTTTTATCACAACTGATTACAGCAATATAATATCAAAACCAACATTGTGAGTACAAAAACTGAACTTAAAAAACGGCAAAACAGTAGGCCTAATAAAATAAGTTTTCTTAATAAACGTATATTTCATACACTAATGCGACGATGTAGTCAAAAGGTTCATATTTATCTGGGGAGCCAGTGAAATTGTGTTTGTTTCTGGAGGAAACAAAGGTTAAAACAAACACTACAATTCAGGGTAATAAATGGAGTACAACGATATGGTTAAATTAATTCTATATTATGTTTTAATATTTAACTGTGACCACAATCAATATTCATTTTAATATTCAATTCATCCGCTATGCACACAGGAAAACCCCAATTTGGATAAAAATACGTGGATTTCATTATACACGTAAGTGTGGAGTGTTGGTTGACGAGAGAATAGTTCAATTTGAGAAATGTGAAAGGGATTTAGTGACACAAGTTGGAAACCGATTTGTTTAAACAATATCAGGTGTGTCCTTCGACTACAGTGTAATATCAACACAGAATTAATTAAACCCACGTTTATTGGGAACACACAGGCACGATACCTAAGCCAACGACAGACTAACATTGGGTTGGATATTATAAAGTGGTTGTATCTCTCTCCAACCCTGTAGACCTCATAATCAATTTTCGTTACAACTTTCGCCTGTTATCCTAGCAGAGTGCTTCTCTAATTTGTAATCTTTATTAACCTCTCTGAGTGAGTTAAGCCGTCAAAATACGCGACTTGATGGTTTTCATGGAGGACCACAAGTAATGTTTATTTAGATGAAAACTGATAAAAAACATGTCATGATACTGACATGATATGACATGTATGTTTAGCAGTAATCATTATAACTTTTTTAAAACTTACATTATGATGAATTTTGTAAAATTAGTAATACGGTTCCCTTACTACCACGGCTCTTCAACTCATGAAGAGCTCTGACCTCCTACAGGCGTACCTCTACTCCTCTCTATCCTGTGCGACTCTTCGTCACCTTCTGACAAGCAGTCTTTTCAAGTCTTTATCTACATCTTCCACCCATCTTCATCTTGGCTACTATCTTGCTCTTGTTCCTCGTGGTCCTCCAATGATTGAATTTTTCACTGCCATTTCCTCTGTCATTCTTTGTACGTGACATGCTCACCTAATTCTACCTTGTTGTATTACTGTTACGATGTCCGGTTACTTGTATAGGTCGTATAATTCGTCATTTGTCCTCATACTCCACATTCCAGTATCTAGTACATCTTCATATATCCTCCTCAGAATCTTTCTTTCCCATATTCTGATTATATCTTCTTGGTCTGAGGTCATGGTTCATGCTTCTGATGCATGCAGTACTAATGGCCGTAATGCGGTTTTTTAAATCTGACCTTGGAGGTCTAGAAATGTTTCTGGACTTTAGGATAAGCACCAAAGAAAGTACCACCTATTTTCTAAGGCTTATTTGTCTTGAATTTTCATTGCTACCTGATTTTATTGACGTCAAGAGAGACCCAACGTGTTTAAAACTATCTAAGCTCTAAAACTCACTGTTATGTAAATGTTAAATGAAAAAAGAAACAATCAAACATTTGGAATATATCATCACAGAGTATTATTTGGGTTGTACATAGGACCCTTAAACAGATAAGTGATTAGGGGACACAACATAACTAAAATATACTTAAATTTTAATTTTAATATTTACAAATTTTTACAACTAACTTCGTGCTCGATGGGGCTATTTGGTGTCTCAGTGGTTAGCAAGTTTTAAATGTCTCATGAATCGGTTGGTGTTTAAAATTTGATAATGTGTAGGCACCAAAAACGTTATCCAATACAGAAAATTAGGAATTTTTTGTCTAGTAACAATAAAAGTTGACTTACGAAGCCTGTTAACAAGTTTGATCGTTCAGAGTATTGTAATTTCAGAAAGTTAACAGCAGAAATACACATAGAACTGAGAGTTTATAGTTGGTTGCCGAAGTCTCATAGGAGTAGATAATGTTAAACCATTAAACAGATATTTCATAAGACGTGTACAAGCCCAAAGGATTAAACGCACCCTAAGGAGAAACCCGAATGATATCGCTGCAGATGCGAAGAAAAAACGATCTTTGTTAGGTAGTGAGGCAGACTACCAAGCAGGAAGGGACTCAAGTTGAATGTTGAATAGACAGATGGTGAGAAGGAAGAAGAAAAATAAATATGAATATAACATACTAGTTTTAATAAAAAAGTTAAACATCAGTTTCAACTTACACTTATGTTTAATTGTCATATGAAAATATAACAAATAAATGCCATATAAAATTTCCAACGCAAAATTATGTCTAAAAAATTTAAATAAATATTAGTATACAGAATCTTGTAGTTTTCTTATGTACATAGAAACCATAAGCGTATTTAATAAATACAGGTTATAAAGATAAGAAAAGTGACAGAGATTGAGATGGGTCGTGGGCGTGTGGCTGGAACAGTGTTACAAAGGGATTACAGAAATGGATTACTGCTGTCCTATTGCAACGACTTAGTACTTTTAATCATCGTATTATTTCAACGTGGCTTATTGATGATCCCAGTTTGTGACTTAAACGGTCACTCCAAATATATTAATGTAGGTGGCTTCAACTTTCTTATACTACACAATATATCTGCTGTCGTTTAATTTTTAATTTGGTTCAAATCTTCTTACCATTATTATTCGTAAGTTATTTTTAAATCGGCTTGCTTCTGTAATAACGTAATTTTATTGTCGTCGCATGAGACCCTGTCCTGGGAATGAAATTTCTGAAAGAAACGAACTAGGATCTTTCATTTTGTGCTTCATTCAGAAGACTTTTATCCATCATTCAGATATGGTACAGCTTTATTCTTTTCCTATTTTATGTAAGATGCATATTGCTCAGTGGAAATCGTCTTCTGAGGTGGCGAATATAGCTTGGTGATCCGCGACGAGAATGGTTTTCAAGCTTTTATTTCGGTGGATGTTCTTTCCATTTTTTGAGGATATCGTTTAGATAAAGGTTAAAAATTAATGGTGACAGACAACAACCTTGTCTTACGCCTTGGATTGTTTCAATCGGGATAGATTCTTCTCCCCAGTCTACGATTATCGCTATGTGTCTACATAACCTCTTTGTGGTCTGAGCCAGGTCACTATACCACTATTCTGGTATACCTTTACTTTTAATTTTGTCTCATAACTTTGGTCTGATTACTCTACCAAAAGTTTTATTTGAAGTTTAATTAAGAAAGTTGTGTTAGTGATTACAATCACAAAGAGAATTATCACAGATTTCAAAAGTTTTATTGAAATCGATAAAGGCAATATACGTTTAGAAATTCATTTAAATTCCTAAAAGTTTAATAATCGAGACCATATAAGAAATGAAGAAATAAGAAGTGATTTAGGTATTTTTGCACTTAATGAAAGGATTATAGAATACAGAAAAAATGGATTCAACATATCAATAGTATAGTAGGAAGTAGAATACCAAACATGGCGAAAGATTACAACCCTAGGGGTAGAAGAAAAGTTGGTAGCCCTAAGGAAAGGTGGACTGTGAAATAGGAACAGGCCGCTAAAGCCTAAAACCGTAAAGAAGAAGAAGATAATAATGATGATGATGATGATGATGATGATGAGAAGCGAAAAATGTTTGACGGATACCACACTCAGAAATGGTTATAGTACGTGCCATCATCGCCTACATTGAAAATAATTGTAAGAAAGGCTAATTAAAATTGCCCTACTCCTCTTTTCCTGGGGCACTTTACAATTTTAAGGAAACCTTAAAAGTTGATTGATTTAAGGTATTGATTTAAGGATGGAACCGAAGATTGATTTTTGAAACACTGCTTTCATACAGCGCAAGCTGGCACAACAGATTCGTTTACGACTAACAGTCTCAACAGATGCGCCGCGTTTGTGAGATCAAATTCTAATCTGTTACGACTAGATTAGCCCGCTCATGCATATTGCTGAGGACAGATAACACAACCGTCATTTCGCTCATGCCTGAGTTAGATAAGCTACAAATCTAGAAGTAACATTGAAAAATTTTTTAGGTTTCAGAAAAAAGGGAAGCTAACAAATATAATATATATCTAGCCTAAAAAAGAGGAAAATAAAATTTACTCATCATCAACATCATCATCTTTAAGGATTAAACCAAGGATGGTTTCTCCCGGTCTCAAATAGGCAAATATTAGAGCTGGTCACACCAGCGCTTCCACGGACGTCCCACACCTCTCCGTCTCCGTAGCTTAAAGTTCCATAGTTATATGGGGACGCGGCAGTCATCCATTCATCAATTCGGCGAAATTAAAATCATTTTTAGACATTTAATTAAAAAATCAATGTTTAACTTTACCTGGCTTCAATTTTTTCTTCTACCACTGTGTAGAAAGATTTCACGAAGTTTAGCTGAAAGGCATCAAAAGTGTCAGTGATAGAGAAGGTGTTCGTGAGGGCGCAATGAGTGTTACAAAGAGATTAGAGGACGGAATCCGCTTCTGACTAACGAGTTTGTAACTTTTAGTGAGCGTATTATTTTAACAAGGCTTATTGATGAGCCCACTTATTGTTTTAAACGGAGGCTTGAAATAAGTCTGTGTAGGTGGTTCCAAATTGTACTTCTTCCCACACAAAAAATATCTGGAGAATAGAGTGTTTTATATAGTCCCCGATTGTAAAACTTTTTCATATTATTACTTTGTCTCCCAACTTAAATTAATCTCATCCTCGTAGCCTTGTTGCTAGAAATATATTTTTCAGAGCGTTTTTTTTCCTTGATAAACTCAACTTCAAAACTTTAAAAGTCCTCATCGTCTGTCTATACATATCATGTTTATTCATTTTAGCAACATGTAAATAAAAATATAGAATATTGTCGTTTCACTTTATGCTTATACTGCTGAAAACGACAGTAATAAATGTGACTCATGCTTTTTCTCATAACTATCCAGTTGCCAACAAAGTATATAATTTGATATATAATATTGTGATATTATTCAATGTAGTTCCTTCTGCAAGTAGTGTATTGCGATTTGTTGTTTCAGCACAAAGAAAAAGGAAAGAACAAAGAGTAACGAATTGAAATTGGCATGTGGTGCCTTAGATGGCCAATACGGAAAAAAATTTGTTTTGACTTTAAAATAATTTGAGATCATATGAGATTTCTGTCAAAAGTGATCATAATATTCCCACTTTTGCCCTAAAATCATAATACACTTAGTGCAAATATAACTGGACATTCCTAAAACATGAAACTTATTCACTTGGACATTCACTACTAGTGTCTGTAATGTGTTTCATAAAGCCAGTATTTGCGGATCTGAGTCATCGTAACTTGTTAAAAAAATGTTTTCATTGTAGTACACAGAATGCAAACTAGTTGGTGAACCATTTGATTTGGAATAGATTGGAAAAAAATATTTTCGTTGGTCTGGATACTTTGGGTTTGAGAGTACATGATCCTGTGTTGACTTTCAATAAAAGTAATATATGTATTAAATGTTAAGGCTTACAAAAATTAGGAATAAAAACATGACGAAGTAGGAGCTGGAGTATTTTAAATTAGGTAAAACAAAAATCAATTTCAAAAACTGTCAATCTTTCAATGCGTTTTTCTGAAAATCTATATTTTTTAGAAAAGTAACCCATTATTTCAGAAATCAAATTATCTATTAAATTGAATGTTTTTGTGACCAATGGATTAGTGCAGATATAACAACACTACTATGGTGTGAAACGTTAACGCAGCTCACATGTGGTCTGAAAACCCATGCTCACATCAATCAGGCATCCTCAGGTAACCTTGCCGAACGTGTTAATAAAGAATTGGGCAAGTATATACGTATATATTGTCATGATGGGCTGAATACTTGTCGTTCTTTGAGAAATCTATTAATGAAAATTATAGTGAAGCTACTGGATACCCACCAATTGAATAGGGAGAAGCGCAGAAACCAACTAGATTTTAGAAGAACTTCGTTAGTAAACCTGAAAATTTAGAAAAGAAATTCTAATCTTTTGTTGTATGTTAAACTTTGGGTGTGTCAGTAGAAATAAATAATAGATTGGAAGTAAATGTTATATTATTTTTATTTTGTAACAATTAATTTTATTCTTGAGTTTTAATATTATTTTGTTTGTAAATGAGTTGCTATTATTATTCAAAATGTGAGTCAAAGTCAGACACACTGAAATGAAGGATTTAAATAACTTGTTTAACATGTCTGTTTAGCTAGTAAGATTATATGGTTGTTTATTTTTTTTTATATGTTATGAACAGCATAGCAGGTTACATTGTATTTGTGAAGCTTATAAAAGAGAATATTTGATTTATTTAATATTTGAATTTTTAATATTTGAATATTGTTCTATTAATATTAATAAATCATAGAATGATTATTTTGTAACGGTTTTAATTGATTATTTCATGTCAACAACATCCCACTGCTCTTTGAAAATTATTTAATTATTGAGCAACTACATATACTTAACGCAACGAGAATAAAAAAATCCTGCGACCTGGCCGGTGTGATACACTTTATAGTTGCGTTGAGTACATTGTAATGTAATTGTGTATAATACTTGTAACGATGCACTATATTTTTTAGAAAAATAACCCATTATTTCAGAAATCAAATTGACTATCAAACTGAATGTTTTTGTGACTGTTGGATTAGTGTAGATATAACAAGACTGCTAGAAATATACAGTTCCACTTAAAAATAAAAACGTAAAAAATAATAAGAATGCTTTGAGTACGCAAATGTTTAGAACAAAACATTACAATTATAAAGAAAGTAAGAAAATTGAGATAGCCTATTCATATAATTGTACTAGCGTTTGTAGTATATAATGTGTTTACAAGCAAGCTAAAATTTCAGACTTCTACCTTTTACAGATTCTGAAATAATGGATCTCAAAGTTGATGAATTTAAACATGGTTAGCATAGCCGGTTACGAGTACCCTTCAGAATAATTTTCTTACACTGATGTTTAGTACTTTTTAAAAGATAAAACAAATTACTTGAAAAACTATTAACAAATCATCTGTTAAAAACAGACAAATACGAAAATAGTGTGCAGTTTTCCACTGTACTTTAAAACGTCAGCATAAATGTGAAAAAGCCGAATATTTGTTAGCAGACAACAAGACGGTGTTAATGTATTCTGTGCGCACAGTACTGTCTGCTGCGTATTGTCGTGACCTGACTGTAATGTTAACTCAACTGGAACGAAACACATTGCAACTTTTCAAATTCTACTTTAGCCAACCGGTACAGTATGTGAAAAGGGAATGTTACTGCTTAATACGGACACACCTTAGTTTTTACACACTAATTATTATCAATCGTCAATGTTTATTGGTTATTGATTATTGTACACACCCCTAATTTGTACACGCCAATTATCAACACTTATTTTCTTACAGGGGTGCGAAAGTCCGTGACTGAGTCAAAGCCTCCTTTAACAGTTTTCCCGGTCAAGTGCCGCTGCTCTCCAGTTCCGGCCCCCAAGGATATGCCGCGGATCATAATTCATACCGTCTTTCCAACGTAGTTTGTGTCTACCAACTCTCCTGGTGCCGTAGATCTGTTCTTTGAACTCCTTTCTGGATATTTCATTCTCCCCCTTTCTGAACACATTTCTACCCCAACTGAGACTAAGTTTTATAACTTTCACAATATCTGGTTCGTCCAGAAGAGTATTTAGTTCTTGGTTGGTACTTTTCCGCCATTCACCTCCTACACATATTTTACCAAAAATACTGCGGAGGATTTTGGTTTCATGAGCCAGCAGGCTTGACTCAGACTTTCTAGAAATGGTCCAGGTCTCAGAACCTTATGTGAGAACTGGGCGGATCAGTGTTTTATACAGAAGCAGCTTGATGCTCCTGGCAATTGTTCTGCTCTGGAACAGGGGTCTGAGACCAAAGAAGTACGTATTAAGTGAGGTGATTCTTTCCTTTTATATCTGTCGTCTCTCTATTGGAGTTAACTTGGCATCCTTAATAAACAAAGTTGTTGAATTTTTCGAAGGAACGGATGCCAATTTGGACGTGCTTTCTTTCTCTAGCTTCCTCTCCTGTGACCACGTATTTTGTCTTGGAAATCATTGTTTGTATTTTGTCAGTCACCGGTGGTCAATGATTAGTTACGAGTGGATGAGTGGTGTTCAAGATCACGGCTCTAAAATGCTGTAGTGTCGAGAATCATCATCGTTGATAGGAAAATACATTTTAGAAAACCAAAAAACTTAAAATGTTTATCATGTTTGGTTATACTTGCAACTCTTCAAAAGGGGCTTTTAGCTGTAAGACAAATTAATTTCGTAAAACTATAATGATATTTTTGTAAGTTTGTAAAATATACACTTTATGATATATCGCACCAAATGTTAGTAATGTCCGTATAAAAATAAAAATCGTTTGTAAAGATTCGTGTCACAACTGCTTCACGTGTTGAATTAAACCCGTTAAGTTTATCATTAATTTAAGAATTGTTTACTATTACTTCAATTACATTGTACTAGAAATTGCTACAGACGCAACGTGAGTTTAGTAGATTACGAATATTAGTCTGCTTTATGTTTTTGTTACAAAACAAGTCTTCGAATAAAGAGTAAAGTCAACACCGTATTAATTAAACCTCGCTTGTATATATATTCGCTCAGTCGACGGTAAACTAATTCCGTTCCGATGACAACAAATACGGAGCGGTTAAACCCCTCAGGCTTAAGCAATCCATTTTCGTAACAAACTTCTGCTTTTCTGTGTGTCTCATCCTTCAGCGTCTGTACGACACACTCACTGCTTACGTCAGCTTAACGAGACACGTGTTAATTCACAGTAACCGCACGTGCGTAAGGATGTTGTATAGGTACACAGGGAAAGATGATTTACGAACATCTCTTCCGGAGAAGGAGATACAATAATGATTACGCTTTGCAAGTAGCATAGTACAATCCCGATTGTCCGACATAATGAAGGCTGAACGATTTGCGATAATGAAATTTTTCGGTCAACCTTTATGAACTAAATTATTGTAATTATAAATAATTGATTAATTAATGAAAATATTTTTATCGAAAAAAATTTTTTGTGAGTAACATAATATTATAAAATAATTAAAATGAAACATTTCCAATTATTTTAAGAAAATTATCAGAAACTTAATTTTGTGTTTGGAAACACGTATGGGATGAGAGAATTTTTAACGTGTAACATTTAAAACACATTGCGGTGGTCACATAGGGTGCTGAGTATACACACTTCTGTGCTAACCTCGAAGAGCACAAAATGATTGCCAAATTTCGTCCTGATCCGAAAACGAAAGAATTCATCCTTCCGAACTATACAGTACTGTCGGGTATTTGTACTGTCTGGGTACACAAAAGATGTACTCTCTTTTCGCCGGACCCAGAAGGGGCTGTAATCATCCTAATATCACGATTTGATCCTAAATTTACAATTTTCCTACAAAATATCCGCGTTTAATTCATAATAATTATGAATTTATGAATTAGTAATTATCACTTGGACATTTTGATAGTGATTTTGTAATGTCGTCCTCACTACCATCTTTTTGAACCGGACTAAATGTTTTGCCCAATTCATTTGTAAAGTTTCGGCGAGGCATTGGACATATGTCCGCTCTGTCCATCGAATAGTTTGACGAAACAGTTTGGCTGGGTCCGTTCGTAGTGTTTCCACTTGAGGTTATACATTATCATTGTTTAGGGCACAAGGGCACCGACGCGACGTCTCTACGTGTCGCAGTGTGGCTCTACGCGTCGCTTCTTCACGATCACGATGTGACGATTTAATACGCCTAAATACCACAAATAAATAAAAAAATTTATAATACTAAAATAATTTAATAAAGTACTGATGAACCCTTTCTCCATGCCCGAAACCGGTAGTAACATGCCGATTGCCCAATGTGGCAGTTAATAAAATTAGATTTAAGAAACTCAATAAATCCATAACGCCACCGCGTCACATAAAAGAATAATAAAAGTATAGAGTAATGTAATTAAGTTGTAATCAAATTAAAAGAAAATAATTAATAATAATTGAGAACTACTTTTCGCGCTGAGAAACTACCCGCGCGCGGACAGCCCCATTACCCCTATAGTTAGTTAGTTCAGTTGAATCAGAGACTCCGCTGGTCAAACAGCGTACAGAAAGTTATGTAGACAATATAAAACATGTAAACTAGAAAAAGCTTGTGTAATAGCCGGATGATGTGAATGTTGTAAATGACTTGAGTGTGCGACGATGACATCTCTATAAAAAATAACATCACCTAAATGTGATGTTAAACTTTTAGAATGTAACTGTTAACCATAAGCAATATGTGCGGTACAACAATGTGAACACCAGTGAAAGTTACCACCTAAAACCTACCACAAGAATCTACAGAACAGACAGACTACTCATCTTTAGGAATGACATCAAATCTCACCAACACACGATAGACAGAAGATATCCAAGACACCCTGCACAACCGATAGAAGCGCCGATTCGCCGAGGATATGTTACACACAGGTGACACGGAAGTTATACTTGTGTGGTTCACAACTTAACTTAAACTAATACATGAAAGACACTTAAATAACAAAATAAGAGTAAAGTGAAACACGAAAGACTGACCTAATTACCATAAAATTATAATTTCATGATAAGTAATAATATGTGTTAAGTTTAATGCTTTTTATGAATATAACACGCTAAAGTTACATAAGCCCATTCTTCAGATGGCACAAAATAAAGATTATTATTTTTAATATCATATACAGGAACAAACTACTCGGATCCGAGGACAGTACAAGCTATTTTAACCCATGAATTACACTAAATCTATTTGTACAAGATGTGCAAATGTTTTTATCTTTAGTATACCTATTGCTAATTTTCTTCTGTGATGTTAAAACAGTATGTAATAAAGAGATGTCATGGTCCAAAAAGGTGAGTGAATAAATCTACAAACCCCTGTCAATATTCCTCAATTCACGGGATCCTATTTAGCTTTTGTTTATATTTCAGTTATTTATGAGTTTGATAATATTATGGCAGCCTGTTTAATTGACCTGAGCTAATTAACCAGGTTCCCGATATTATAACGTTAAGACGTTATAACGATTCTCTTATTAGATATCCTTTCTTTCCACCTTGAATTCATAATTATTCAGATTTTTTGATAGGATTCTTGTAAACAACGTTATTCTTAGATCCTATGATTCTTTGGTAAGGTTTGAAGCTCATTTCCATCCAATTCTTTGAGCTACTTCTTTTGTTTTCTCTCTCGGAGTTGTAACTAAGCCATTCACGAACAGAGATATCCTGGTTGAACAAAACCTAATGTCTTTGCCCTTAGTATTGAATATACTTTTGTTTACGTTCATGACGATTTGAGAAAGTTTACTTTGGGCCTGCAGTTACTCCCTTAGAAGGAATCCCGAAGCCCAACCAATACAGAGTAAGGAATCATTAAAAAAAAAATAAAGTAGTAATGAACAGAAGAAATTATTTAGCTTAAATCCAATTATAGAAATTGCCAGCATAGTTATTATATTAAAAACGTAAATAAATACCAATTTATTAATGAAACCACTTTTCCGTTTACTTTGAATTCACCAAAGTAATAACGAAAATTCTTACAGAGTGTTGTCCTATTCATGGCTAAAAAATAACAATATATTTACTGCGGATGTTTTAAGTAAACCAGAAAAAAATGTAAACGCACAAATGTAACTATTAAATGGTTTTAGATCGTTCCCTCAAATGGGTTAAGTAAAATTAACCATTAGTGAGACGAAAACCGTAAATTCAAAAAAATAAGTAAAAAAATAAATGAATTACTAATGTTTATATTTGCTTCATACCTGGAGAAAAACATGTTAGAAGAGTTCCATAGGATAAGTGGCGTAAGGATATTGAACGTCACAAGATATTATAATTGAATAAACAATAATGGTGTATACAAATTACTTTACTAAATACAAATAATAATATTAACTTTATTTTATAAATAATAATATTATTAAATGTTTATTTACTTAGTTACTTCCAGTTTTGTATATTACAATCATATAATGGTGATGATGTGCACAAATGGATTTTAAATATTAAAAAGAATGTGAGATTTATTTATTATTTGATGTAAAAATGAATTGTATATTTAATGATTATTAAATATAAATATGTACTCCTAATTTCATGGTAAATTTGTCTATATTATGAAGGACGCCGTGATTTATTAAAAAAAAAAATGAGGCATGTTCCTTTTTAAAATTAAAATAGCTGCTGTATATAGCAATTAGCTTACACGAATGACTTCAAAAATTCTCTGTCGGCGTCAGCATTCATTTCCTGACGCCATATTTCAGCCCTCATTGTTTTATACTTTTCGTAATGTTAAGCACTTTTTATTTAAAAGTATTGGTTATTCTTAATTTTACTGTTTTCGTATTACAAAAGATTTCTACACCTTGATCGTGAATATTTAAGTGATAACAAACTTCTGAAAACAACAACTTCAAAATTGTTCAAGTGTTATCGAATATAATTAATGTAAAGAAAATGTTGGGCGTAATCTCAAACAGCCAAAAATTTAACAGATTGGAAATATATATTCTGTGTAATATAAACAGCTTTAATAGCCTGTGTGGTTGTTTGCCAGAGAGAGAGAGAGAGAGAGAGAGAGAGAGAGAGAGAGAGAGAGATGCAAGTTTTACAGAGCAGTCAAGAGTAGCTTGGCACGACTACTGACCTCGCAACTTACTCAGTGTTGTCATTTTATTGTCTAAGTATACGGAGGGTCGTAAGTTATACAGCACAAATATTATTCGCCTGGTATAAGTACGCGCTTTCTAGACACTTGACAATGACCTGAGTCCTTTCAGCTTGCAGTGTTGTAAAAGGGTGTTCATTGAAACATGGCCCATTAAAAAAAAATAGAAAGTTACAAAATGTAATTTCGGCAAAGAATAGTCAAGTTGAAATGTACTGATAGGACGAGAAACTCTGAGACGAAAAAACTGTTAAAATGCATGTGATGAAAACAAAAGTTAATAAGAAAGGAAAAACATGTTTGTTGTAGAATATACTGCTTATAAACTGTCTTAAGCTAAGAATAAATGAATAAAAATTAGAAGGAATGAGAGGACGATGAAGAAGGAATGTTGCAATGCTTGATGACGTATAACATTAAAAAAGAAAAAACAAAGAAGGAGAAGAAAAGAAGGAAAAGAGAAAGAGCAACTGCCCAAGAGGAAGAACTCCAAAGGCTGAAAACGAAAACGATTAAAAAAAATAAAAGAAAAAAGAAATAACATGAGAAGCAACAAGATAAAGCTGGAAAGGAGAAGAAATTAAGGGTAACTGAAAAGAAATTCAACAAGGATAAACAGAAAATTAAAACCAAGTAATAGAACATTAGATTAGTAATTAGAAATTGTCAATAACAGTCAAAATATGGTTTTCCATTACAAACAGAAGTACGTTCTTGACAAGATACGTCTATTTAATTTTAAATCACGTTTAAGAATAATTTCTTTGTCAAATGTTCAGAAGTTTTTTAATGATAAAAGCAATTACTCAAAAAAATATTAACACATTTTAATTATATAAAAACACAAAAATACGAAGATAAAATAGAGTTTTCCATTGTACACTGTAACATAAACATAAATGTGAAAAAAGCTGAATATGTATTAACAAACTTCTTCTTCTACTCCTCTTCAAGGATTAGGTGATATGAACCTGTTTGGGCACCCATCTCATCCTCGGACGACCCACATCTCTTCGGCCAATGGCTTTATAGTTCAGTGTCGCTTTCGGCAATCGATCCTCTGTCATTCTTTGAAGATGATCCCACCATTGTCTTCTGTAAGTTGCAATAATAACATTTATGTTCTTTACTTCGAGTTCTGATCTGATATCTTCATTCCTTATTCTATTTTGCAATGTATATTTTACAGTGTTTCGAAGAAACTGACTTTCAACAATCTGAATATTGCCACTTCTTTTTTTGTCATGACCCACGCCTCACTCGCATAAATCAATGTTGGTATTGCAACAATTGTCTTATAAAATTTAATCCTTGTGCTGTGTCTTGTTTTATTTCTAAGATTTCTATGAATCGTACTACACATATTCCTAAATTTATTTATATTCTCTCTTATTCATATTCAGATTCATAGCTTACTGGACAACTGAGATATTTGAAACGGCTCGCTTCTTCTAAAGCGCTGTTGTTTATAACTATCGTAGTCCTCACTGGATATTTACCTTTAAAGGCTTTGGTCTTTCTTACTAAAATTGTCAATGAGTACTCTTTTGCCACTTCTTGTATTTGAAACATAGCTTTTTGCAAATTATCCTCACTTTCTTCAATAAGAGCTATGTCATCCGCATATACCAGGGAACCCATATAAATTGATTTGTTAAGCTGTATTACCGAAGTCACTCTGGATTCCCATGCTCTCAACATGTTGTCAATGTATATAATAAACAAGGTCTACTACCTTACTTTAGCGAAACTTCAAATTTTACACTGATTATGGCAGTCGATGGCACTACCGAAACATCTGTTTTTATGAAAACAATGGACACGCCGCAACAGCCAGGAAATGAATGTTAACAACATTTACTCTTGCCGTGGATGTATCCAATACATTGAACACACAAAGGCACTACACTCCACTACCTAATCCACCTGTGCAACCACCTCATTGAAGCAAACCACACATACACAAACATTGACAATCACATGGATATTCTACACGTACAAACAAAAGGCCGAAAACTAGACACTCTTGAAGAATTGGAAACAGACAAACACACAAAACGCATAAAAGCGACATACTAAATGAACAGTCAAAATTCAAATCACACATATTATTTGAACATAGCACTCCCTCATACACAAAAAATCGATCCTTCAAAAGTCGGCGCCGTCGCCAAAAAATAAGACGGACAGCGCTGCCAGTAGCAGCCTCTGACAAAGCTTATAATAATCGAAAACATCTTCAGGCTATAAGGTAAATCTTTTACGTTTTTAACAAAAAGAAATCTTTGTATTCTGAGTCGATATTGGTACACTTATATTTATTTAATCAACGGACACGTCATGGACAACAAAATCCAATAACTTTTTGTGCCTACAAATTTCATGAATCTCTCTTCCTCTCTCTCTAATAATTTTTTGACTACTTATAGCCTATACTTATATTTACAACAAATTAGTAGAAGTTGCGATTGTTTTTTATAATATTTAGTGCGAAGTATGTAGATGTGTTAAAACATAAGTGAATGTACTAATGTTGTCACTTGGAACATTTTATCAAGAGCCAGAAATTTCTTTGGACTTTCGCTCGCTTGCAAAGTGAGTCAACATAAATTTAATTAAACGTCTCTGTCAAAGTTTGTGTACATATGCCTCTGCCGACGGTAAACTAACAGTATGCAGACAATTATGAATTAAAATCACTTGAGCCTTTGGGGCTTACAAGTCAATTATTGCAACACATTTCCGTCATACCCTGATGGTTGTATGTCTGTCTATTACACTGTTTGCTTTCCACGTTTGCTTTAGTTTTCTGACGTCACACACTTTTATTAATTATGTAGGTACATTATGAGATAAGAAATATAATGTCATAGCAGTGAGAAATGCTTAAAAATTACTGGCTTTAAAGCTGTTTTCTCATTCATATTATTTTCATTTTTCTTCTTCTTCTTCTTCTTTTTCTTCTCATTTTTTTCCTCTTTAAGGTTATATGTTCCGGAACCCATCTCATCCTCGAACGACCCACGTCTCTTCTACCAATGGGTTTATAGTTCAGTGGCGCTTTCGGCTATTGATCCTCTGTCATTCTTTTCAGATGATCCCACCGTTGCCTTCTGTAAATTAAAATAATTTCATTCATGTTCTTTACTTCAAGTTCTGCTCTGATATCTTCATTTCTTATTCTATCTTGCAATGTATAATTTAAACTCTTTCAAAAAAACTACATTTCACCACTCTGACTCTTGCTGCTTTCAATTTTTTGCCATGTCCCACGCCTCACTAGCATATATCAATGTAAGTATTGCAATTGTCTTATAAAATTTAATCCTTGTATTGTGCTTTGATATATTTCTAAAATTTATATGAATCGTACTACAAATATTCCTAAATTTATTTACCTCCTCCAGTGTATCATATTCAGATTCATAGCTTACTGCACATCCAAGATATTTGAAACGGCTCACTTGTTATAAAGTGCTGTTCTTTATAACTTTCTTAGTCCTCACTGAATATTTGCCTTTAAATGCCATGGTTTCCGTCTTTCTTACTGAAATTGTCAGTAAGTACTATCTTGCCAGTTCGTGTAATTGAAACATCGCTCTTTGCAAATCATTCTTATTTTCTTGAATAATAATTATGTCATCAAAATGTCTACTTCTGATTTTGAGGACTTTAAATGACAGCTGAGCTCTTGTCCATAAATTCAGTTAACAAAGTACTTCTTGATATAAAGTGGTGATTTTTAAAAGTTTATAGGATCTAGAGAAACAAGTGAGGATGACTGTAGAAATCTCGTCTGTAAATTACAGGTTAGAAAACTAAGAAGAGCAAGAAAAAGAGACGGAAAAGAAGAAAAATTTTTCACGGAAATAGGAGGATCTGTAAGAGCGGAAAGTACAGAAGGAGAAAAAGAAAAAGTAGAAGGAAAAGAAGAGAAAGACGAAAAAAGGAAAAGAAGGGGAAGAAGAAGAAAATAATGATGATGACGAAGAAGGTAAATATAGAAATCAATAGAGTGTTACAAAATGAAGAATTAATAATTGGAAGTGTTGTAGGAAGAAGCTAAGAAGAAGAAAAAGATAAATATGGCATTCACTAAAGGTTGCCATGAAGAAATAATTGGATAGTAGTAAAAAATAATACAATAAAATAAAACAAGGAAAAAATAAAAGAAAAGTTAAGGATCAGAATCATGGTTATTTTAATCATTTATAGTGTTTAAGAATAAAGAGGTTCATTTTGTTTTAATTGTTTCCAAGTCACGTTACTAACTATTTAGAATTAATATTAGGCAATTACCTGTATTAAATTCCGTCTTCTGACTTATTTGGTTTTTTCTTAAAACGACGCGTTTCGAGAATAAATTCCCATCATCAGGTTTCAATACTATAAATATTGATTTGTAGTATTGATACTATACTTTTTTATAGTATTGAAACCTGATGATGAGAATTTATTCTCGAAACGCGTCGTTTTAAGAAAAAACCAAGTAAGTCACAAGACGGAAGTTAATACAGGTAATTGCCTAATATTAATTCTAAATAATAAACAGATACTTTTGTAATAATAAAAAACAGGATGTGCCTGGTTCATATTAAATATTATTAAATTTTATTGTTTCTAAGACACGTTTGAAAGTAACGTTCTACGTTGGATGTTTCTTAAGGAATCCAGAAATATAATATTTAGGTTTTAAAGTAATTTACAGGCATCCTAATAAAGGAACTAACATAAAATAAGATAATGGAATGTTTTTACTCTACAATATAAAATTTGTAAAAATATAATATGCCAACAATGAGTTGAGAAAAAGTCGTAATATATTCTGTGCATACAGTATTGTCGCCTACGTGACTGTATTATTGATGTTACTCGAACTGAACGCAGTACATAACAATGCCTTACGGTATATAATATACGTACTGATAGTGTGACTTATAAGGGAAAACGCTTATAAATTCACTGCGGCAATTTTGAGCGTGTAGTAACTCATTATATAATTTGACATACATATTGTTATCGGTACCCAAGTCACTTCTTTATTTATAAATTAATAAATTACCTTAAATCTGTCGTGTGACTTCGTTTTTTATTTAAAATGACGGGTTTAGGAACATCTGTTCCATCTTCAGATTAGTTCACTTAGTTGAGGTCGTTAAATGTCAAAATCACATCACTTTGTACTTACACACGTCCGTATGGGTGCGCACCCTTTGAACGAAGACCGGATACTGAAGTTGTCTGTGAATGTTTGTGCAAGTTCAAAGCTGTATCGTAAGCGGGTTGGATTTAAAGTTCAAATGATCATTGAGTATAAAATTCCGACTGTGTATGTTATTCTATGCTTTGTAAATTTCGGACTCCTCTAAAGCGTACATGTATTAGCCTTTATTGTAAATGTGTAAGGGATTTAAATTTGATGTAAATATGTGTAGGTACAGTTGCTTGAAATTAAATGTCCGCATAATTGAATTTTATGTTATTAAGTTAAGTCCGATTTTTTAGTCTACGTTTCGACGTGTGTTCGTTAAATCTCTTTAAAAAAACCCTCCCAGTTTGGCCAATATAAACGATGGCGATCAGCAAACGACAATTTATATACACCTGTTTTCTGTTCTAATGGTGTGATACTAACATATGGGGGAGTATACTCAGTATATTGTTATTTGTCTTAAAAGTTGTAGTGATGTTTATTTTACTTATATAATGTACATTATATAATGTATACTAAGCCTTTAGTGACATGTAACTAATGTTAGAAACATCCTGATGTGGGGATTTGGAGAAGAAGCAGAAATGGAGAATTTTTCACGAAGTCCGCGGCAGTGGCAACATCAACACATGTCCAAAAGATAAGTCAGTATTAAGGGGGAGGTAGCCAGGGGTAAATTAGGGAGGAGGCAGCTTGTAACCTTCAAATTAAAGGAAGTGAAGATTTGATTTAACAAAAATTGTATTAATAAGAACTGAATATTCATGTGTTTGGTGCGTATAACGTTTTTATTACCATCCAGCTCCAGCTTGGTGTGGTTTTCAGTTTCTGTGTTAGCAGTTCCTTTTTCTTACCTTAGAATTTATTTAGTTAAGAAAATTGTGTTAGTGGTTATAATCACAAATAGTCTAATCACTGTTGCATAGAAAAATCATCCCGATAAGCGCTTTCAAGCTTCACAGCTCATCGTCAGATCGGAAATATGACAGTGTGATGATTTTAAATCAGATTTCCGATCTGACGATGAGCTGTGAAGCTTGAAAGCGCTAATCGGAATAATTTTTCTACAGTGGTGTGCAACAGTAATTATTCTGTTTTAGAATTTATTGTAAGTAACATGTTATTAACAAACACAATTTTAAGATTGATTCTTCTCGTGTTTACTGCCAACGTTTATAACATCTGATGTATGAATGTGGTAGGCCAAAAGTCCTAGATATTTAGTAACTCTGAATCCGTTATATTTCATAAAATTTTTAATCACAAGACATGTTTTTTGCCAAACATGTTTAGACATTTACAATTGTTTTCAAATGTAATTATTGTAGCAGGATTCTTCACCTTTTCTTGAGATTGTCCAGATCCAAATTTTATATGTTACTAATATTTATTTAGTATATTTTTTTATTAACGTACAAGAGGCTAATATTTTTTAAATACAAGTTTTGTTCAATGTGTATTTGAAGTGAGTTAAGAGCAGGATCGATTTTTATGAATCAGGTGTCAGATGATTATTATCTTTAGAGTGCCAACATTCACTTTTTAAACATCATACTGTTTGGCTTCTTATGATTATTTTCTTCCACATTTTACAGAGATAATTTTGTGTTTGTTTATGTATGTTTCAGTATTTTGTTGACAAAATTGTATCGCTTGAATTTACTTGGTTATCGGTCATATTAAATTCACTCGTGTCACTCAGCTGTTATATTTCACGCGACTAACAAAATTTATACTATCTTTCTGCAAAGGAACCAATTAATCCTTTGACCATCGATTACATACATATCTCTCATATTGTTCACCTGCTCATGAAAAAGTACATACAAGGTTTCATCAAAACGTTTAAGCAATTTTGTAATTTCCACCACTACAAGTGTCCAATTAAAAATTGTTTTTATGGGATGTTGGTACACATGTTAGTGGTAATTGTCTAAAACGTTAGCCCTCATTGACCATAGATTCGATTTTACAGCTCATTGAATAAGTCGTCCTAAGGTGTACTAGGCGATTTTCTGTCATTCTACGATGCAAGATTGAAGAACATGCATTAAATTATTGCTCTTAAAGTCCATGTGAGATAAACCGCTCTGTCCTGGTAATCATGTTCAAAAGGCTTCTGTTAAGACTGCTGTGCGTGAACAAGCGGTTTACTAGCTTCCAATACTTCCGTAAAATGAGTTGAAGATCGTGATGATCAGATAAAGATTATATTATTGTGTTCCACGAAATTTAATCTTCAGGCGCAGTGGTAAATAAAGAGTACTTATTACACATACACATGACATTTTACGCCAATTTTATAAAGCTATTCGTAGAAAACGCCCAGATTTACGGAAGAATAATTTATGAAAATTGCAGCCGGATAATGCGTCTGGACGCACGTCATTGCTTGTTAAGAATTTCGCCATGATAGGCAAAATAAAACATCATAATGATGACATGGCAACTGCCGTATTCACCAGATATGTTCCAACCGATCTTTCCTTTTCCCACGTTAATAGTAATAACTTCCACGAAAGGACAACGTTTCGCGACCGTTGAAGACGTAAAACAAAAATGGCTAAGCGAGCTGAAGGCTGTACCAAAAAGTGCATGATTGTAATATTTTGAAGACTGCAAAACATCTGGTTTAATCGTGTTACGTTCGATTGAGACTACTTTCAAGGGGGGGGGGAGTTTAAGTGTCGATGAATGAAGGCATAATGTTTAAAATAAACAAGAACTGTATGAACGTTTTCATCAAACATCTTATACGACGTGATACGATATTACATTCCGAAATAATTTTGAAGTTTACGGAATGCTCACACCCCGAAAGTAGTATCGCGTAAAAATCTCTCACAAAAAACAAACACATATTGTTAATAGAAAATTATGGGACCTGCTGCTGCAAACGCGACATTAGTATCTCAGTCACGTAGACAAAGTGCGTAAGGGTGTGCTACGTCGTACGTAGCGTATAGGCCTACGCACAGTAGAACACGCGCCACACGTGTATTATATAACTTATGTGAACATGAGTAACATTTACTAGTGTTTACAAGAATATTTCTCACGAATGTGGCAGAGTATACTTTTCAGATCGAAAGAAACGCCAATGTTCGGAACGTCTGTTTTACTTACAGTAGTGAATAGGTATATGGATATTTGATCCACAAAAATGCTTTAAATATTAAAATATAAATAAATATAATTATTATTTCACTACGACTCGGAACACAAAACTTTTATGGGTAAAAACGTAAAATTCCCAATGGGTAAACGTAAATTTCCCAATGGGTAAACGTAAAATTCCCAATGGGTAAACGTAAAATTCCCAATGGGTAAACGTAAAATTCCCAATGGGTCAACGCTTAATTCCCAAGCGTAGACGCTTGTAACAACAAGACGGAAGCGTCTACCAGCGGCAACCTCTGAAGAAGCAATCAAATATATTGCAACTTACCGTCTGCGGCTTTTTGAAACAACGTCTTCATTATAATGTTTACATGTTTCGGGACACTTGTCCCATCCTCAGAACATTAAAACGTTCGTGTATCATTTAACGTTGATACAGTTGTCTGTATCAACGTTGTTTGACAACGTTGTTGACAGTTGTCTGACAACTGTATCAACGTTAAACGATACACGAACGTTTTAATGTTCTGAGGATGGGACAAGTGTCCCGAAACATGTAAACATTATAGTGAAGACGTTGTTACAAAAAAGCCGCAGACGGTAAGTTGCAATATATTTGATTGAACAACACGTGGCTTGGTACTAAAAAATTTGGGATTTCTTCCTTTTAAACATAAATCTGAAGAAGCTTTTTAAAAGTGAAAACCAGTTCAGGTTATAAGGTAAAACTTTTACGTTTTTACCCATAAACGTTTTGTGTTCCGAGTCGTAGTGAAATAATTATATTTAGTTGAGTAACGGGCACGTCATGGACAACGAAATCCAAGAATAAAAATAAATATATTAGATTTTATGTATTCATTAAAGGTGTAGCCTATTCTTATTCGAGTTTACTCCTACCACCAGTTTACCCGCGAGCGCGCCCAAATGTATGTGACTTTTACGATGTGGTTACAATTTACGATTAGTTGCTAATATCGACAAACGTTAAACTTTAAGGTCGTATACACGTGAGTTTAAAATAGGCCAATGCTGTATCAGGAGAGATTAAGGAAGATAAACATCGAAGTGTGCAAACGCTATACGACGATAATAGCACAAGTTTGTACCGAAAACGGATTAACGCGCCTCAGGGGTTGAACTGAGCTGTTAACGGCGGCATCGAAATTGCCGGAGCGGTGTTAGTTGATCGCTACTTTACGCAACGTACCGTATATTTGATTTGCAACAGACGCAATTAATTAATTCTGAGTTGATATTTCATCGAGTCTCTGCGCAAATTCTGTTGTCACAACAAATGTGTTTCTTAAGAAATGAATTATACCAAACATAACCGCTTTCCAATTAAAAATAATAAAGTGTAATTAAACAATCATTTCTTTTTTTCTTTATTCTACTGACACTGATTAGTGAAGTGAAAACTGCTGCTAAAGTTGTTCTGTAGTTTAGTTACTTTTTATATTTTGTATTCAGATTATATTTAGTTTTTACAGACACTTGACCTTTCCTTAGCTTCTCCAAACCACTCTCTCCGTCATCACACCCCACACGTGTCCGTATACAGGCCCTAAAACATATTGTTACGACGGTCTAACTGATCGTCGTGTGGTACAGTGGACAAGAAAATACAAGACACCAATTAAGTCACTAATCAACAGCTTTAATTATCACAATTACACAGTTTGTGATCAACAAGATAGTCTCTTATAATAAATCAAATAAAAATTGTTCACACGCAATAAAAATATCTACTAATACCACAGCTATCAGAAAGTTCCCGGACTAGGTCTAATAAATTCTTTTTGCTTACCTAGGTCATTAATGGCTCCCATCTCCTTCAAACTAGTCTCCCTGCGAATTGATACAACGAATCCAGCGTTGTTTCCATGCCTGGAAAGTGTTAAAAAGTCTTTTGCTGAAGACTGTCAAGCCCCTCCTGCGTTTTTGTCTTAATGTCTTCTACAGTGTCAAAACGGTGACCTTTCATGTGAATTTTTATTTTCAGGAACAGAGAAAAATCACAGGGGGCTAAATCTGGTGAATATGGAGGGTGTGGGACGGTGACCATATTGTTTTTGGTCAAAAACTCTGTTGTTTTCAGTGAAGCGTGAGCAGGTGCATTGTCGTGATGCAACAGCCAGTTTTGGTCTTCCCACAATTTGGGCCTTTTTCGTCGCACATTTTGTCTCAGCCGCCTCAAAACGTCACAATAAAAATCTGAGTTCACTGTAACACCAGCTGGCACGAACTCGCGATGGACAATGCCTTTGATGTCGAAAAACACAATGAGCATAGTTTTTGTCGCACTGCTGACCTGCCGTGCTTTTTTTGGTCTCGGTGATTGTGGACTTTTCCACTGTGACGACTGCTGTTTTGTTTCTGGATCATAACCATAAAACCAGCTTTCATCACCGGTTATGACCCTGGAGATGAAGGTAGGGTCATTTTCAGACGTTTCTCTTGAGTTCACTGCACAGATCAACACGGCGCTGTTTCTGATCCACAGACAAAAGCCGAGGGACGAATTTCGCAGCAACACGACGCATGCCTAAATTTTCAGTTAGAATTTCTTGACAGCTTCCATAGCTTATTCCGGCACTTGTACACAACTCATGGATTGTTTGACGACGGTCTTCGTGAATGAGTTGTCGATTTTTTTCAACATTTCATCCGTTTTGCTCGTGGAAGGTCGTCCTTAACTCGTATAAAACACAATTGTATTACAATCGTAACGCACAATTATAAAACTCGTAAAACTCAGCCACAATACGTCGAACCGCACTGTAATAATACGCAACTCAACTAAACTGAACGTCTCTGAGTACTTGTATTTATACTTCGCTGACCTTCCGGAATATTCGCTAACGTCAAGTCAAGAATGCTACTAGAAAACACAAGAACATAATTGGTTGCGGCCTTATTCACGGCAGACGCGGACCGGTGAGTCCGTAACAATCTCGCAAGGCATGTCGAGAATCACGTACGCACACAACATTACAGACGTATTCCACTTCATCGTTCGAAAAACACGTAGATTGCAGTGGCGAAGCTAGTAGTTAATGAAGGGGTAGGCAAAAATCTTATCTTAAATTTTTTTTAAGGAATCACTAAAACGATGGTGGTTCAAATCGGACGCTGAGGTAGAGTTTGCTGTAAGCGAATGGTTCCACAAACAGCCGTAAGAATTTTACTAGCAGGGAATCTACAGGTTGATGCAACAGTGGAACTCGTGTCTTAATGTTAATGGAGACTTCTTTTAAAATCGTTGAATAAAAAATGCTTTACAGCTCTATACGTGTTTCTATTGAACAATCCTTGTATTAGTCATACACAATAATACAACTGATTGAACTTCAAATTTTTAAACTTGATTAGTTTCTATATATATGTTTAATGTTACAAATAATTCAAATAACAATCTTGATCATCTGTTAGTTAATCGGAATAACAGGGACACTTTTAATAACCGCATAAAATAAACACACTTATAAACAACACAGCGTGCTTTAACTTGAATGTTTGGACCACAGAAGTGAGGCATGCCTCAACGCTCTATGTGTACAGCGCGGGACAATCCCCCTCCCTTCACTTCCATATCTCTCCGGCACATTGCTTACATACGATGTATACAAAAAACGCTGAGGCAAGTTCAGGTTGCCTCATTCGCTTTAAACGAGCTATGCCGAGTCTCACCTGTCACCATCTAGCGGTCGCTCAGTAAAGCACGTTTCGGCCTAATAAATTCGACAGTCGCGGTAACAATGTATAATCTTTACGTTATGTAGTTCATACGTATTTATAATTGTTATTCTACAGAATTTTTAAGGGTAGGCATTGCCTCAATTGCCTCCATGTAACTTCGCCACTGGCGGATTGTTGTGTAATGTCGTAACAATATGTTCACCACCCTAACATCCTTTGTTTAGTTGTTCACTGATCTCTTTGGCAATAGCTTGATAAGCAGAAACAGCTGTCAAGAGTTAAATACAAACTGTGAAACGTACCAAGTGTTTATATAATTTGAAAACCTTTGTATTAATATGTTTCACCAAGTGCCCAACGAGTCATTAATTAATATCGTGTATTCTGTATTTCAATGGCTATGGCTTTAAGAATGTAGTTACATAGATATTTCAATTTCTATAAAGTTTATATATTTTTAGCTCAATAATTAATTAGAAATTAAACTAGCCATCTATTCCAGTAATAACTATAAAATCGATATGGTTTTTAATTGCGTTTAATAATATCATACAATACAATACATTTTAGTTTTCTTAATAATATAAAACAGGAATACATAGCGATAGCTAATGTAATGATGTGAAATTTACTATCTGATACAACTAAGTAAATAGTACAGAATTCTTACTGTATATGAAACAAACAAGTTAAAAAAGTGTTTTAAGTTTTAACGCAAATTTTACAATCCAGCGTACAAGCAATAATAGCTTTAAGTTAATTTATGCTTATAACATTGTAATCTTCCCCAACTATGCCGTTCGGATCCGGCGTTAAACTCTAGGTCCCATATACCTGTGAGAGTCTCAGTACCACACGCACCACGGGTATATGCGGGGAGGGTACAAACCAGTCGAAGACTGAAGGACTACGTGAACATTGTAATGTTTATTTCAATTGCTATGTGCTTAGCAATGTAGGTACATAGATATTTCTATTTCTACCAAGTTTATATATTTTTGTACTAATATCAACTAGAAAATAAACGAACTACCTACTTCAGTAATAACACTAAAATTTATTTTGGTTTAAATGCGCTTAATAGTCTCATTCAGTACAATATTTTTTAGTTGTCTTCTTTGTTCATCATCTTCTTTCACTGCACTACACTTTATATAATATTGAAAACTTTCTCAAGTGAAACTTACTTCTGTTTTGTATGTCCAACGCGTTTTGGCGTCGTGTTCGCCTTCTTCAGCTTTGCGACAGACTGCCAGTACCTAGTAACCTTTGTTGGTTGGAAGGTATAGGGGGGTGGTGTATAGTGGAAGGGGATTGGCGCGGGGATCCGAATTATTGTTTGTTTTGTGTATAACTGTGTCGAAAAGTGCATGTGATTTATATTGCAATTGGTCGTTTGTTATACACAAAACAAAAAATAATTCGGATCCCCACGCCAATCCCCTTCCTCTATACGCCACCCCCACTATACCTTCCAACCAACAAACGTTACTAGGTACTGGCAGTCTGTCGCAAAGGTGAAGAAGGCGAACACGACGCCGAAACGCGTTCGACATACAAAACAGACAAGTAAGTTTCACTTGAGAAAGTTTTCAATATTATATAAAGATATTATTTAGTTTGAGTCAAACAAAAACAAGAAGAATACGTAACAATAGTAAACGTACTGATGTAAACTTTACTTTCTTATACAAATAAGTAAATAAGACATTCTTATTTTGTGTGTGTGTGTGTGTGTGTGTGTGTGTGTGTGTGTGTGTGTGTGTGTGTGTGTGTGTGTGTGTGTGTGTGTGTGTGTGTGTGTGTGTGTGTGTGTGTGTGTGTGTGTGTGTGTGTGTGTGTGTGTGTGTGTGTGTGTGTAATATCTTCAAATATATACACTGCAATTAGGTTTCTTTTCACCTAACGCAAGTTTCACAGAAATTATTCTGTATGTTCAGAGGTTGGTTTGAATTGTAATTGAATGTTTCGCTAACAATGTTAAATTTTCCGCTTTCAGTTACAATTTAAAAAAACTTCTGAAGTTACAGAATTATGTCTGTGAAGGCTGCGTCAGGTAAAAATAAACCTAGTTTCAATGTATTTATTTGAAGATATTACACGGGAGACCCAACGGGTTTCTTACAAAGGAATAATATACATAATTGTATATCATTGGATTCAATATAATTGTAATTTATTGTATGTAAAACAATAATAAAATAATATTATATTATACAATATTATATTGTATACAATATTATACAGAACTGTATATAATACAATAATATTATTGTAAAATTATATAAACAAATTGTTTTACGTCTTAACGATAATTTTACGATTCAGCCTACAAGTAATATTTGCTTTAAATAATGAATTAATTTACACAAAATTATTATTCTGCCATTAATCCAAAGTTCTTAGTAGTAAATGTATGAGCACTGTCTTGTCTAGGAGTCTCAGATCAAATCTTTGAGGTTAACCTGGACGTATTTGTTACCTTAAAGATAATTTTATTTTGAATGTTCATCCTCTTCATTCACAGCACTTAAAGAATATTAATTGCTACACTTTCACATGTGAAACTTACTTTGTTTATTTTCGTCGTACGACGTTTCAGCGAGATGTTCGCCTTCCTCAGCGAGGTATGATACAGAATGTCTAGAACTTTTAACGGTGTTTTCCTAGTTGGTAGGTTGTGTGGGGGGGTGGAGGTAATAATCTTGAGATCCTACACTACTTACCTAAAAGTCGAAAACTTAACACAGCAGAACAATACGAAATATACACACACTACACAATACAACCAAACAACATACTTAACGACCAATTACACTTTAAATCACACGCAATCTTTGACACAATTATACAAAAAACATACAATAATTCGGAATCCCGCGCCAACACCCTTCCACCTCCACCCCCCACACAACCTACCAACTAGAAAAAACCCGTTACACGTTACGGACATTCTGTATCATACCTCGCTGAGGAAGGCGAACATCACGCTGAAACGTCGTACGAGGAAAATAAACAAAGTAAGTTTCACATGTGAAAGTGTACCAATTAATATTCATTAAAGATAATACCTGGAAAGTATTTATTGTTTAAACAGTGTGTGGCAAAAGTAGACTTGTATTTATTCGGTTCTAAAAATGGATTTCGATGTTGAAGGGATCTATCGAATAGATTTTTCTTGGCTGGCTTAAGAAGAAAAACAATAATTTGAAAACATTTTCATAATACAGAAAACCCGCAAAAAGCATTGCAGAGTTACGTACAAAGTAAAGATAAATAGGTACATTGTTATATATTCAGTATTATTGTTATTTGATGTTCTGCCCTAAGGCAGGTCTTCATATGGTAAAAGCTCTCCAAGCTGTCCTGTCGCATGCCAGTCTTTTCATTTCTTCGTAACACCCTCTGATTGTAATGCTATCTATTAGCTTAATTCTTCTACGTCCTCTTTTTTTTCTCCTTCTATGACACTCTCCATACCAGTTGTAACCACGGAGTCTTTTCTTAAACAATGACTTAACCAATTCCTTTTCGTATTTTCTATTGCCTTTAGGATTCTTCTCTCTTCCTCTATTCTCCTTAAAACTTCATCATTCCTTACTTTATCAACCCACCTTACTTTTTCCATTGCTCCCCAAACCCACATTTTAAATGCTTTTAAACTTCTCTCATCCTCCTTCCTCAGTGTCCATGTCTCTGCGCCATATAAAGCATCGCTCAACACATTTATCCAAACGTTTTCTTAAATACTATATTCAGTATTAACAGTTAAAAATTTGTGGTTAAATCTTAATGAGTTTACGTATAGTTCACTTTGAAGACATAAGTGATATTGTTGAAATAATCCAATATATCCAACTCCATCAGAGTATTTTAATTTAGTTAAAACAAAGCTGATGAAAGGGACAAAGTCAAAAGCCGGATACTGTAGAATTTACCAAGTACAAGAGACAGTCTTCTGTAAGCGTAATCCACAGATCGACAAGTTTACAAATTACAGTTGAGAAATCCAGTTGACCCGACCGGCAACTAAATGAAATTAACACTTGGAACTGCTTGCCTCGTTACTTGAATGTATAATTTCGTTTTGCGAAGTCCCACAGTCATCAAGTCGACTTTTGCAATTACATAGATGTTTATCACACAGCAAAAACGTTCAAATTGCATTGCATTTTTTCTGTAACTCTGAGGACATATTTAACCTAATCACCTTCGTCTGAAGTTTTCAAAGATTGATTTTAGTTTACTACTGAAGTTGGACCAAATTTTATTCTTTTGTGTGGAAGCAAAAGGGACAAACGTTAATAAACTTAAAAAATTAGCAAAAGTAACGTTAATGCCCTAAAATTGATTGTAGTCTTATGTCAGTAGACATTTTGTGGATTTCTTTAAATTTCAGAGAAAATGTTTGGTGTAATAATAAATTAGTAACACCTATAGAATTACTTACCCCATTTTTTACCGATTAACCTACATTTTTAGTACACACTGTAAGCAAAAGTACAAAAGATTCAAATTGTCTTCCCCAGTATTAAAATGGTACATTTAATTCTACGTTAAATAAAATTAATAATTATTCTTTTAAATAACTTGGAAAAAAGCAAAAAGAAAAGAAAATTAAATATAATAATACAACGGAAACTGGGTGTAACCCAAACACTACTGTTAGTGTTTTAATCTTTAAAAATGTATTAAATAATTCTTATAATAACAATACACAAAGGCATAAGAACTTCTGTACAAAAAACAAATTTCTCACGAACATTAAAAATGTGCAAACATTCCTGGTAACAGATATTGGTCGAATAGAGATGGTTCAAAAATTTAAGAATCTAGGAGAAATAATTCAAGAGAATGTTTTAGAAAAATTTGCTAAAGAGGAAAGGATTTATAAGATGGGAAAAGCATATGGTATAACTAAAGATATTTACAATAAAAAGTGCATATCTAACAATGCGATAATAAGGCATTACAGTACAGTAGTGAAGGCAGAATGCCTATATGCAAGTGAATGCCTAGCACTGAATTATAATTTAGAAAAACTAGAAATATTGGAAAGACGTATTATTAGAAAAATATTAAGCCCACGAATAACTTCAGAAGGTTGGAAATTAATAAATAATGATGAAATATATCAAAATATAAAAAATTTAACAGAAACAATGAGAAAAAGAAGACTATTATTTTTTGGACATTTATATAGAATGGACGACAATAGGTTAACAAAGCAGATCTTCAAATATCTGTGGAAGAAGTCAACATCAAGTTGGACTAAAGAAGTCCAAAAGATTTATAAAACAATAATATAAACGCAGAAGAAGCAATACGAAGAGCAGTTTTTCGGAAAAAAGTGTTAAAAGTGGATGGAACTGGTGTCCAGTGGACAGTGGTGTGCAGGGTAGGAAAGAGAAAAACCCAGGTTCAAAGTGGACTGAAGACAGGAAGCAGAGACAGAGTGAAAAGATTAAAGAATGTTGGAGAAAAAGAAAAGAACAAAGAATAAATAATTGAAATTGGTATGTGGTCGTTAGATGACCGATACAAAAAGATACACTAAATAGTTGGGAATTAAATATATTATTTTGCATTATGTATGTCATGGCAGTATATCATCACAACGCTCTCGCAGACTCCTGGCGTTACTGTTCCTTACTAAAGACGGTATGATTATTCACCGTGCAACTAAGTGACATCATGTCTGCTACTGTCGACTACAAACACAACCCACATTGGAGTTGGTTGTATATTGCGATAAGACATATCTCAGTTCGAGTAGTTGCTGTGACTTATGATTCAGCGCATACTAGTTGTCAGCGGCTTGATGAGGAAAACTTAATTGTTAACAATTGAGTACCTCTGTGTTAACGGAGTCACGTAAATTATTATTGCGATGTTGAGTGTTGGATATTTCTATACAGTAGAGCATCGATTATCCGAACCTCTCGGGTCGAGGGCCCGTTCGGTTAATCCATATTTCGGATAATAGATCGTAAACTGAAAACATTATTTCTCATTACAAAAACAAAGGTTTTTATTACAAAACTATTTCTAACATACCGTTATATAATTACAGCAACCTGTATACAATACTGTAATGTATTACTGACGCTAAAAATCATTGATTTAAAACTGAGTGTAATTAACAGAAACTAAAAGTTAATTTAAACACAATTAGATTTTAATGACAAACACTATATAGTACTATAAATTAATTAACAACTAAAAAACAAAACAAAACATACAGTACCATGGATTTACACTTTTTTGAAGAATTGTTCTATCACTGTCTGCTTCAAACCGATAACCCCGTTTTCTCGCAGCTAAAGACTAAAGTCGTTTAAGATTCATAAGCTGAATACAATCTATCTCGTCTTCTGTATCGGCCAACTTTAGAACAGTCTCAAGTAGAACAGTCTCAGTCTCGATTCTTTGTTTATCGATTGTAAGCCTGTATAGCTACAGCATTTATTTATTACTCTACAGTACTGTCATAATTTATAGTATACAATTTTTATTTTCAATTCGTACAGTACAGTAAATAATTGTAATTTTTATTTAATTCGGATAATACATGGTTCGGTTAAAGGATGTTTGGATAATCGATGCTCTACTGTATTCAAAAATTCATTTATGTGGGTTATTCAGTTTGTGATTAACGGTTCTTCTGATGTTCAATTTATTTTATTTACTGCTTAAAATTTATTTACTTAATTCACTTGATGGCATCATCAAGCAGATGCCCACGAACACCGAATATTTAACCTGACCTAACCTCAAACAAAACTGTAAACATTTATCACCTGTGGCTATGTCACTTAGTTGACCATGCAGTCCCAATACAGCAAAACAAAATATCAGTATAGGAGAAAAGAATAATGAATACTGCAATGATGTAATATGTTTGGCAGTGAATGTAAGCCGTTCAGGCCTACATCGTCAAACCGAAGGAAGGTAGATGCCTGAGAATGTCATCACACAAATGCTTACAAACTATGTTTATACTACACAGAAAATTGTAAATTTAGCATTACGTTAAAGCTAAGAATACATAGAATAAAATAGATAAAAGAATGGTGGAAGAGATCTCCATGATCCAACAGCAGGACGTGGTGAAGAGTCTTAGAGCAGCAGACCTCTTCAAAAACCTGGGTTCATCTGGCTCCGGATGATATCGTCCAGGAAGGGCCCCTACCTAGGGTTAAAGGTAAAACCCGGTCAACGGTCTCAAAGGCGGATGAGGCATCTCAGTTCCCAACGGCAGAGAGAGGGGAAGAATCTAGTGGAGTAAACCACGAAAAACAATCATTTCGGACTAACAATCCGATCTTATCTCGGAATTTAATTCTTACTTTTGCAGTGTATACAATTTAAATTTCAGTATGGAAAGTCCGCTAAATGAAGGCACTACCCCAGTTAGTAATTTGAATCAACATCAACGTGGATTAAAGAAGTCCCAAAGGATTTAGAAAAAAATAATATACACGCAAAAGATGCAAATGAAAGAGACGTTTTTCGGGCAAGAGTGTTAAAAATAAAAGAAGTCCAGGGTAGGACAGAGAAAAACGCAGGTTCAAAGTGGACTGAAGACAGGAAGAAGAGACACAGTGAAAAGATGAAAGAATATTGGAGAAAAGAAAAGAACAAAGAGTAAAGAACTGAAATTGGCATGTGGTCCTTAGATAGCCGTATCATAAAAAATAAATAGATAAAATCTAAAATCTAAAACTTTTTTTTACCAATAAGGTCCCTTAAAGAAAACGATTCAAGAGATAAACTTAAAGTTCTATTATAATTAAAACTTATATTAATTATATATATATATATTATATTACATTATATTATATATATTATATATTGTAATTATATTAAAACTTAAGGGCTGAAAGGCCGTGGTCGAATGCTTGTTGTAAAGGTGCTAGACGTTTTGGCCACACCACCAGTGGCCATCTTCAGTAGCAAATAAAAGTTCGTGATAGATGGAATGCCGAACAATTCGCCCAGTGAAATGTGACAAACAACAATGAGAGACGGCTACGCTGTTTCTATTTATAACTTTTTGGCCGCTTTAGGTGTATAACGCGAACCAATCAGAAGCCAGCTAATCATTCTCCACTCTGATTGGCCGTGTAAAATAAACCATGCCAGACACTATTTCAGCCCGGAAGTTTTAAGTAATTGTAGTGATTGAAACGTCTAGCACCTTAACAACAAGCATTCGACCACGGCCTTTCAGCCCGGAAGTTTTAAGTAATTATAGTGACACCGGCCGTGAAAGCCTACGTACTAGAATTAAAGTCCTATTGTATGAATACGTACTTTGAATTTTGTAAGAGCAAAAATTTAGGTGAAATTCTGTTTTGTGCATAAAGAGAAATAATTAATTAGTTAAAGTTAGCTAATTAAAACGTATTCATTATATTTGCATGTTTTTAAACTACAGATTTTAAATACATTTGAGTAGTCAACTTTATCACTTGTGACACATTTGTTATTATTTTGTTATTTGTATTAGTAGTCTCTCTGGTTCCAACTTTGGTGTGCTTACTTGTTGAAATGCTTCCTGTGATGCTCCAAACGGGTGTCTCTACTATTATCAAGTCCTAAACCAGGGCATATTTATTTTTTAACTATGAATTTAATAAAATTACATAGAAGGAAGAAAGGAAGAGAGTAAGGATGTGCCAAAAATTCTGATCAAAATGGAAATTTAAAAGCAAAATGGTAAATAAAAAAAAAGAAAAGCGGCGTATTAACAAGAATTTTAAGTATTAAAAAGAGACTTTTGGGCACATTAAAATATAATTTCTAAAGAGAAATTTCGTATACATTGCGGGAAACATTACACATAATATTTTACCTACAGCCGGCAACGTAGCAGTAATAAAATATTCTGAGCACACACTGTTCTCGCCCGTCTACGTGACTTTAGTGATAATGTCTGTTTCCCACCAAACGTTTAAAACGTTTTGTGGTAATCAAGTTTCCCGTTCCTAATAAAGATTAATGAGTTACGCTACTTTTAAAAGTACACGCAACCTGTGCACCCGGAAACAAAAGGGACCATCTTACTGGTGCTCTATATTAAATGATCTATTTTTTAACATTGAAAATGTTTATAAGGATGTGTCGCACATTTACGGCCGATCGCTGGTGCGTGATCGAAAATGGGAACCGGTGAGTTTCCATAGAAACTACTTCTTTGTTGTCAGTAACGTAGTACACATATAAAACTTATAAAATATTATCGATAAGTTTGAAGAAATGGACAAGATTAATAAAGCAGGACCTCGTAAAGTATTGTCGCGATTTACAATCCAAGAGGATCAGACGTCTTCGGAAGAGGAATGTGATGAACAGCCTGAGAAAAAGCGCAAAATCAACACGGATGATTGGTGAATGCGTGCGCGCTAATAAATGCGACTACATTTAACTAATAATCTGTACATTGGTAAATGAAGAAAAATAAATATATATATTTTTAGATTTATTGAAGCATTTTCAATGGCCTTCTCTGTGCATTGCATTTGTGCAATGCCTGTAAATTTTTTTGTCTTAAGCTTACACTACCGGTGACAATATTTCCAAAATTAATAAATACCTGGCTGTCAGGCCGTGGTCTGTTCTATGAATTCTCGACATCGTCGGCAACATTTTGTATCTCCCTCGAGCATCTTCGGCAATTGTCGGGTATCGGGTATCTGCCCTGACTCTTGTTGTACACCGCTTTTTGCGGCCTGAAGATGATCCACGAGTGGGATACAAAACGTTACCGACGATATCAAAAATTCACACCAACCGACCACAACCAGGTATTTAATAGATACCTGTTTATGCTATATAACCTGACGATGTTCTATGACCGAAATCGATCGCTTTAAGAATATAAATAATAACATCATATAGTACCTTTAGGCTATATAAAAAAGAATACAATACAAAAAAGGTATTTAATCATTTTTGAAATAAACGATCCCTATTATTTAGTATAAGAATGGTTTCTGGGGAATATTCCATTAGTTAGTTCAGTGTCTCCAATTCCCGTATTGTGTTTCCTTTCCTTCGTTTTTTCTGCAGTTTTTTGTTTTTTTTTCGTTTTGGCGATCCTCCGTTTACGTATCATAGAATCGTATAGATCAACCTTCTGCGCGTGATACTCAAGTCAGATACGTTTCCAATAAAAACATTTGGCCGTCTGCAGTGTATTGTTAAGTTGAGGCAATGGATAGTACCGTATCGCTTAATGACTAAGTGACCCCTAAACACGTATATTTGATCAACAGAATTACGTTATGCTCTGGAATGTTCTAGATCAAGTGAGATGTCCCTTAGAGACGCTGCTTGACTACTCTATCGGTATCGAGGTTCGCTATCTCCCTACAATGCAAGTCAACGGAGGTATAAATACCGGATATTGATGGGGTTCAGTTTACTTACAACTGACGTTTTTTCAAGTGCCATACGAATAGATTGTTGCGGTATAGTGGAAAGTGATTATTATGTTAATTAGTAGAGACCTTTAAAAAAGTGTCGAAATTTATGGCTGCGCCTTCTTCTTCTTACCTCCTTCAAGGATTAGGTTATATTAACCTGTTTCGTCACCCATCTCATCCTCGGACGACCCACGTCTCTTCTACCAATGGCTTTCTAGTTCAATGCCGCTTTCGACAATTGATCCTATATCATCCTTTCCAGATGATCCCACCATTATCTTCTGTAAATTGTAATAATTTCATTTATGTCTTTACTTTAAGTTATGGTCTGATATCTTCATTCCTTATTCTATCTTGCAATTTATAATTTAAATTATTTCGAAGAAACTGCATTTCAGCACTCTGAATCTTGCCGCTTTCTTTTTTTGTCATGACCCACGCCTCACTCGCATAAATCAACGTGGGTATTGCAATTGTCTTATAACATTTAATCCTTGTGGTGTGTTTTGTTTTATTTTTAAGATTTACATTAATCATACCACAAATATTCCTAAATTTATTTATCTTCTTTCTTATATCATATTCAGATTCATAGCTTATTACACAGCCGAGATATATGAAACGGCTCACTTGCTCTAAAGTGCTTTGGTTTATAATTATCTTAGCCCTCACTGGATATTTACCTTTAAAGGCCACGGTTTTATTTATGGTTGCATTGGACAAATTAAAATAGAATTGTTGTATAACAGTACCATTGTTGTTTTCAAACTGTTGTTGTATACAATTAAAGTTTGTGATTAGTGACTGACGACGACGACGGTCTGTGTGGATGTCGCAACAATATATTCATTTGTTATGTTCTACACAGCATAATATTCTAATCTACAATATTATTGGACTTTGTTTCCGAAGTTAGTAAAACTCTGTGTACACATAATTTTACAGCTTGTCAGCAAATAGTTCCTTTTGCCATAATCGTCTGTTCTCTTTCCGTTTAACGCCCAAACTTTCCTTGTGACTTATAATTAAAGTGCTAAATCTTAAAAATTCCTGTCTACGTGTATTTCTAGACCTATAAAAACATAAGACGTACTTAATATTATTCTAAGGCTTTTACGGCCGGTGTCAGTTATATTAGAAGTATGTAGCGGGCTGTTTGGCCCTGGTCCAGGGTTTACAAACAAACCAAACGTTTCATCAGCACCAATGGCTGCCACTCGAGGAATTCCACTGAAGATGGCAGCCAGTAGTGCTGCTGAAACGTTTGGTTTGTTTGTAAACCCTGGACCACTGCCAAACAGACCGGTACATACTTCTAATATATAAGACGTACTTGTTTTATATACTATCAAAGTCTTAATATATTTATCGTTTTAAATCTTTATGAAAAAATATTTAATTACCTATATTAAAGCTACGTTACAGTTTAAACAATTGATGAAATTATGTTTATGTATTTATGCATAAATAATTAAATTTTATTATAAATTTACAACTTTTTAAAATATTAACCAAAGCAAATCAAGTAATTTATGCTTTAAAAGAAACTAAGTTTTGGTAAAGTATAGCTTCGTCGAAAGTGTAAACATTTTGGAAATGTAAATAAAATTATTTCTATTTATGCAATATGTAATCCGATTATAATTTCACCGGTGTGTAATTATGATTGTGCCTGTGTGTTGAAGTTTATTTGAGAAAAAGTCTTATGCATTACAACGGGCAATAATAAATTGCAATAATTGTTTTAAAAATGTCTCTTGAAGATAGTGGTATAGATATTCTGGTTTTGTTCCGTTAACGAATCCGACTCTATCAAAATACTTTCATTTATTTAAACCAAAGTTGACGTAATGACTAAGTCTAACGTCACATATTGTAGAATTTATGAAACTTTACAAAGTACAAGTGAGAGCTTTTAGAGAACTTGATCTGCAATTGACAAGTTTACAAAGTCAGTGGAAAGTCCAGTCGATCCTCAGCGGCAGTTTAATCAAATTAACCATTGCAAACGTCTTTCGTTACGTGAATTAATTCGCTTTTGGGACGTGTCATTCCGGCGAGATAATATTTGTTATTATGTTGAAGTTTCTGGTTGCAGGAAGAAAATCACGTTCAGTGACCAGATTGGTGGTGCTTTTCAGTTTGATAGAAAAAGTTGGAATTTGTTTTAATTTCTTTTATTTTTCACGACCCCATTAATTTTAGGCTACTAAGCTGAATTACCTTAACTTAAATTGGATATTTATAAAGTTTGCAAATCGTTCCATTTTACTTTGATTCCACTATTTATTCACAGCAGTCTACTGAGCACACGAGTAACTATTTAGTCCGATTACACCGATCATTATTTTTGATATTACTTTCATGTTTCATAATAAAATAAAAGAATGGTGATGGCGAAAAAATCGTGTTCGAAATACAGGCTTATTCTGATTGTACTACCCTCAAAACAGGAAGAGAAGTCATTTTTCGGAATGTGTGTGTGTGTGTGTGTGTGTGTGTGTGTGTGTGTGTGTGTGTGTGTGTGTGTGTGTGTGTGTGTGTGTGTGTGTGTGTGTTTGTGTGTAGAATGTTATGGGGCAAACGATAACTGCCGCAAATTCAAACAGAATCAAATAAGTTTTAGCATGCCTGCCTCAGTTGTTGAGAACTCAAGGCTTGTTGATTTTGGTGAAGATCGGTTGAGGGAAAGGGGTAGTTTACCAGCGACGTTTTATGTTTTAACAAGAGTAATTTTTTCCATGACGAACGATAACTGCCGTAAATTCAAACAGAATCAAATAATATTTTGCATGTGTATCTGAATTGTAAAGCACTCAAGGCTTCTTGACTTTGGTGAAGATCGGTTAAGGGAAAGGGGTAATTTACCAGCAACGTTTTATGTTTTAACACGAGTGAAGTACTCAATTTTGATAAATAAAGTATCCTGAAAAAAAGCTATAATAATCTATGGTAAAAAGGTAGATAAAATATCTATAAATGAAAAGGGTAGTTGAAGGGGGAGGGATAATTTTCATATGTGTACTACGTTATCGGCAACAAAGAAGTAGTTTATTGTTAAATTTCCTTTCCGGGCTGTTTGGCCGGGGTCCAATGTTTTCAGTAAAACGAGAGTGACATCGACTGCCATCATCAGTGAAAATTGAGTCGTGACGTGGTATACGTTAGTTACTACAGTACTGTGGTTAAGGGTGAATAAAGAAGTTCCTTTCTATGGAAATATTTCATTTCGAAAATGATTTTAAATATAAACCTTAGATCATGGAAGTCATGTATAGTTCTCCATACCGATATTTTTTGATAATCGTAATCAATACGTATTACAGTTGGATGTGGCCCAACCGTTGAGAAGGTGAAGGTGGAGGACTAAACTGCAGTTGCAAAGTACGTCTTCGGGTTCGTGTTAATGAAAGTGTTTTAGACGTACCGTGCTTAGATTTACCTCTTGAATTCAGTTATCTTTTAGTTACTTTTAGTTATGGTGCCCTATTTCACCGACACTTTTTAATATCTACATGTATGACATATTTCGGCAATGGATAGCTAAAGCTGACTCGAGAATATCACAGCAGCGAAGAATTCATGTGAATGTAGTGCTTTATGCAGATGACAAGGTAATAGTTCAGAAACCAGAAGACCTGTTGCAGCGGACGATATTTACAATCAATAGCATCATGCAAGACTATGGGCTACACAGATTTCTACTACAAAATCCAAAACGATGCCATTTCAGGGCAGGTATCCTATAAGAACTAAGATAATCGTGAGTAATCAGATTTTGGATCAGGTTAGTCATTTTAATTACCTGGGTTTTAATATCTCATATGGAACTTATATTTAATGGGATAGTAATCTAAAAAAATTTAAACGCATCTTTGAAACGATTCATAGGTACCTGAAAAATAAAACAAAACAATTTATAAATAGTGATATAAATACGTGAAATATTAAGTTGTTGATTTTATCCAAACAAAAAATTACATCGGCATGGACACACGAAAAGAATGGCACAGGAAAGAAAGCCAAGGAGAGTTATGGATTGGACCCCTCCAGCAAGAAGGTAAAGAGGAAGACCACCTATCAGGGAACGAGAAATTGAAGAAGTTCTTTGGATGGACAAGCAGCAGTGGAAGATCACATTTCAATAATTTCTGCAATCTTTGGTTCCGGAAAATGTGTAAAAATTGTATAGCCGGAATACTATTAATACATAAAAATACGTAAAGAAAGTCGTAGAATTATTTAACATAATTTTATCAACAATCAGAAAATAGATTTTTTAAGCTAAGCTGTTGATTGGCATACACATATAAGAAATGTACAACTAGATGGCGTTAAGAGGTTTTCAGCGATATCTCTTCGTGGTTTTTAAGGTTAGATGGCCAACGTCCTCTCAACCTGTCCATTGAAGGCTGCAGAAGTAGCGTGATTTTTGGGTTACGACGGTCGTAAAGTCTCCTACGGTGTCTAATGTCACGTTCTTGAGTGACTTCACGGAGGTATGGATTATGTAAATTCATGTGCTCGGAGGATCCGCGATAGCTCGTTGGATCTTTGATTGGCATCGCTGTATCATTGCTATGTTAGATTTGGTGGGGCACCTCAAAGTTGGATTTCGTAAGTCCATATGGGTTTGAGGACGGTTCTACAGTAAAGATGATTGTTTTGTATAAACAGTTTGGATTGTTCGCCTATCAGACAGTTAATTTCCTAAATCTTTTTTTTATTGTTTTCTTTTGTGTTTATGTGGTATTTCCAAGTAAGTTTAGCGTCTAAATAAAGGCCTAAGTATCTGAGTGCTGTTTGTTGTGGTAGTGGGATGTGGTTGAGATGAACTGTGAGGCAGTTGCCTCTCCGTAATGTGAATGTATTAGGTGACTACTTGGATTCTTTAGCCTTGATTTTCCGTTTTCGCAGACATTCTCCAATAAGACTGAGGTGCTCTTAAAGATTGAATAAGGCGACTGTAGGACCTTCATTAGTTGAAAACACAGCAAATTTACCGATTGTAATTATTAAATAAATGGTAAAATAAGTGTAGGTCAAACTTATGTGCGGGACCATTAGGCGAAACTTTAAGTCAGCAAGTAAAGAAACACTCCTAAAATTCTACAAGGTGATGGCTCTTCCCACAGTTCTTTATGGGTCTGAGAATTGGACTTTAACGAAAGGCCAGACCAGTCGCATCCAAGCGGCTGAAATGTGATTTCTCACGCACGTGGCAGGGTATACTCTCCATGATCATAGAAGAAACACAGATATACGGCAGAAACTGAATATTATGAGCATACTCAACAGGATCGCCCAGATCGGCTGAATTCGTGGGAACATCTTTGCCGGGTGGATGACTGCCGCATCACTAAACAACTCTGGAACTATTGCCGAGGGGACGGAGAGGTGTCGGACGTCCGAGGAAGCGCTGGAGTGACCAGCTCTAATCTTTGCCTATTTGAGACCGGAACAAACCATCCTTGGTTTAATCCGTGAAGATGAAGGTGATGATGATGATGATGATGATGATGATGATGATGATGATGATTTAACAAATTTTTAATTGTATACTTATCATCCGTCTTGTCCCTAGTTCAGATTATAGACAAAATGATGATATATTCTGTTTGATAAACAATAGCTGTTTATGTTGCTTTTTGAATATGGCAAATACTGAGAGCAATGCTGACGCAAACTAGACATGATTAAATAAACTTTAACACAAACACAAAGTTTCAAATTAATATTCGCTGCAGAGTAACTCACAGATGGATACTGTAAAATAAAAGTCGAAAGAAGGAAATTACAAAGCGTAAAAATAAGAAATACAATTACTATGGGGACCTCCTCTACCAACAGCGTATACTGCTTGAATAAATGTTGATTTCAGGTTTGTGGATTAATAAGTTACAACAAAATTTACTGTTGTCATCAGCACCTGTATAATGGTAATGCCATAATTTGATACAGCAAATAGTCGGTCCCGTGGCCACGCCAAACACCTTTAACAGGGGTTTTCCACAAATCTTCAATAATCGCTGTTAGACTAAGTGTCCTATGATCTTACTTTTTGTGACGTGTCCCATCCTTTGACATTTTATCTCCCCTATTAGGGTTACTCGTATAAAAGTTTTTCATTTACCTCGTATTCCTTAATTCCTCTTTCAATCTCTCATCCCATAATCTTTTTTAACCTTAAAATATTCATTTTAACTGTCTGTATTATTGATATTTGCGTGCTTGTTATCGTTCAAGGTTTCACTAAAATAGTTAGGAACTGGTAACGCCATTGTTTTTAAAAATATAATTTATAATTTTTAATTAATAAATTATTTTTTTAATTTGTGTTGTTATGTTTTTCCGTCTTCTTTGAATCGTTTCGCCTCTATTCTGATGTCAATTTTTTTTGACTCTTATATCATTTACATAACATATATCACAGTTTAGAAATTTGAAATGTGATATATGTTGTAAGATTTGTTCCTCAACCGTGATCTAAATGTCACAACTTTCATGTTGTTAAGTATAGGTCTTTTACAACTCTATGCTACGCATGAGTTTCCAAGTGGCAGACAATTTCTCGGGAAGTCATCTAATCACAGACAAAAGCGTTTCAGCAAATACAATCAAGTGATAGTTCTTAATTTTCATTTAGCAAGTGATTAGTACAGAATACACCGTTAAGGTGCACTTGTTTAGCGTTACTAAAATTATGTTATTAATCGGTTTAACTAAGTATAGAACTATTTGGACTTAAGTCTATTAAAAGAGCAATCACTGTTACTTTATGCAAACCGAATATTTTTTTTTAATTGCGCACGTGGGCTTGACTCTAACAAAGCACTAGTTGCTAATCTGTATTAAATTTTATTAGTAATATTTACCTAAAATCCTTTTATAGAGAAACTAAAATATAATTATTATTGTTTTACATGCACTTTACTCTTTTTCATTCTAACTTTCTTTGCCATCCATATATTGTAGACTAAAAATATCTAGTTTGGTTCTGTTAATTAGGGTTTGTGAGTGGCAGACTCCTGTGAGATACAATACTTTCTAAAGTACCTTTAGTTCAATGGCACGGGTGTACAGCATGGTGTCAATTGTCTGAAAATAACTGTAATGACTGCTATCCAATACATTGTTTATAAATGTTAAAAAAATTTGTTCATAGATTAGTCATTGCAGAAATCAAGTGAAAAGGAATCTATGGTCTAGATCCTAAAAATTAGGCATTGAATTCTGTAAAACCTCATAGTGCCTAATAAGTTAGAGTGTTCTCTGAAATTCTGAAGAGTTCCTTTTTTAATCTATGACAACACGAGATAGTTTCTACCTTACTGCTTCCGTCTCTAAGCTTTACTTGCCCTTGAAAATGTAAAAAGTTGAGTTCAGGAAAAATACTGAATATGTAAAGCAATTCCATATTTATTCACGATTTTAATAATTATTTGTAAGCACTGTCTTCCCACTGTACTCATTCATATGATAAGAACACATGTAATTTAGTTTGCTTTTTTTTCTCATATAAATGTATAATATAATATTTCAGTTTTTGCTACATAGGTAATATGTGAGAATTTTTCCAGAAATAACCGTGTTACCTTTTCAGTATGGTTGTTAAATGTTGTGGAAAATAACATTAAGAAAAGTTATAGTCTTTATTATTTTAGACAACTGACACTCTAGTGTATTAAAAAAAACAAGAATTAAATTTAAAATATAATACAATAACAACATTTCATTTAACTACCTTAATTGATTTGCATTATATTTGATATACATTATTTATAGAGGTAGCAAAGTTTGTATAAAATGGAGTATTATTTTTCCTATAGTTTTTAGAAAACTGTGTAGATAGTGTAACATAGGTCTGTAGATATGTGTATATTTGGTTTGTATGTAAACTCATGTCAGACCCTGGGAGGTAATATTTGTAACTCCACTTCAACTCATTCAGAGTAAACAAAAAGTAAAGATAATTACAAAGGTAAATTTGTTCCTTTATTATGTTATTGATAACAAGTATACTTCATTATGTTAATACATGCATTTTTATATTAGGTCTTATCAATTGTGAAAAGAAAAAAATATTTGTTACATAATTATTTCTTGTACTTGCTACTTTTACAACCGTTTACCATTTACAAAATTGGTGTTGTACTACAAATTGGATACTCTTTTTCATACTGTACTGCTGTGTTAACTACTCATAATGGAGATACCATCTGTTACCACATAAAATAATGCTATGACAATTACGGAACCTTCTCGAAAAGACGAGAGTGTCCTTCTACCCGGTTCTCGACTAGCCCACCCTGCGGCGTCTGTGTCAAGTCAAGGCCGTCCACACAAGTAGTGGCGTAAAGTAATTACTGTGTTGCGGAACTGTTAATAGTTGACATTATTATTGCTTGTGGACAAATTTAACTCGAATTGTTGTACGACAGTGCATTGTTGATTTCACATTGTTAATTGTGACTAATTAAATCTGGTAGTTACTGACTTCATTGCTATCTGTATTTTGTTTACACTGTACCATACCATACGAAGACCGTCGTAACAATATGTCATTACCTCAACATTAATAAAAACTGGAATCTCATAGGTGCTGATATGTAGTAACTCAGCTTTAAGGCTGCGCTGTTGCAACAATGTCATTACAGATATTTTCAGTTATTACTGACCTCATTCTCTTTAAAAACATCACAGAAAATATCCTCATAATTATGTGACAATTACCTCATTACAGTCACGTAGGCAGTATAACGTCTCCGAGAAAATACAGTTGTCTCAACGGAATATTTTATCTTCATATGAAACACTCATATATATATGTTTCAAAACATACTGACAATACGAAGAAACATGTCAGTGCAGTATACGTTCTCTTGAGATCTGGAAATATCTAGTAAGTATGCATTCGATGATTGTTAGTAACCCTTGCATACACAATTTACTTACTTGAGAAATTTACATTATTTTATTACTCCAAATTTTATACTTCTAATATTTCTTCTTGGAACAATATATTGTAAAGCTCGTGCAACACATTGCTGGTTGTGTGGGTTGTATCTCTCGTTTATAAGGACCTCGTAATATCTTTTAAGGGTACACAAGAATCCCTATCTTCTACCGTGTTAACATAAGGAACATTTTTGTAATTTTTGTACAATAATTGGTTCAGTGGTTGATGAGAAAATGTTCCTTATGTATTGAAAAACCATACATTCGGTAATCGAGAAAAAACGGAAAACATGTGAAAGTTGAGTTTTGAGTTTTCCATGGAGATACTGAATGCAGCTGAATGCAGTGTTTCAACTTCAACCTGAATGCAGTTAAACAACTGAGTACTACCACCCTTTCCGCATGAAATTAAATGTAGTAAGTTTTGAAAAATAATCATGAAATTTTATGGAGTGATTGAAAAGTTATGCGCGTTTGAATACGGAAGTTTTAATTGACGGCAGCTGTCAAAAGGTGTAATATATTTTTCATAAGCGAATCTTTGTTGAAAATAACAAGTTTCGCACCTCAGTGCATTTAGAAAAACCTCAGCTTTTAACTGACGCTAAAAACGAAAATTTAAAAATACAATTTTTTGTTGCTTTCCGTCTCCCCGTAAGAATATTAGCATCTCAAAATGTCGCACATATATTTTGTACTACAACACTGAAATAGATAACAGTTATAGGAATTTTATATTCAGTCACGCTAAGTAGCAACCGATTTATTCCGTAAACATGCAAGCAATAGCCGGTCACAAAGTTCTTAAAACAGGTATTAGACTAACAATCTTTTTACACAATACAAATAACAAGAGCTACCAGAAGCTCGCAGAACACGATAAAGGAAGGAAAGAAGAAGAATACTAAACCGAGGGTGACGAAAACTTTATTTTTTCTCCAACATCATCATCAGCCGTGGCTCTACAACCCTTGTTGGTTCTTGGCCTGTTCCAAGAGTCGATTCCATTCCTACCTATTGCATGCCCTGGCTTTCCAGTTTCTTATGTTCAGCTTTCCGAGGTCCTCCTCTATCTGGTCATTGAATCTATTGCGGGGTCTTCTCCTTTATCTACTACCCATTAGTCTCTGATAGAAAATATGTTTCGTAGGATGTCCTTCCTCCATTCTCTGTATGTGTCCAACCCACCTTATCCTGTGTATTTTGATTAGTCTGACGTGTCCCGTTCTTTGTAAAGATGATATAGTTCATAAATATACCGCCTGCGCCACATTTCATTTTCTTGTACTCCTCCAAATACTGTTCTTAGAATCCGCCTTTCACAGCAACCTAAAGTCTCTCGCTATTTTTTGTCACTGTCCAGGTCTGTGAAACATATATCAGCACTGGCTGGATAAATGTTTTGTAGATTTTGCATTTCGTGCTTTTTTAGATGAATCTAGATGTCAGGTGCTTTTTTAATTCATAATATGTTTCATTCGCGATATATATTCTTCCTCTTATTTCAGTGTTGATGTCGTTAGTGCTGTTTATCTGGGAGCCAAGATATATAAACTCTTTTACTGCCTCTATATTTTTTATGCCTTTTTCATTTTCTTCTCGACAGCAACTCCAAAATAGCCTAAGTCGGCGTGATCGTAAAAAAAGAACATCAAATTGGCTGCACTTTTCGGTATGTGCTGGTAGCCTGTTCCGTTTTCCCGAAAATTATTTACGCAAGAAGCACCACACATACCTTTCCCAATCGATTTGCAGTCCACCGTTTTTCTGACTACCCTCCAATCTTTCACTCTGTAAATGCGTTCCATTTACTGTCATTGTCTTCCCTAACTTGTGTTAAAAGAGTGATTAAAAACATGAATTTCTTCTGTTTGCTTGCTGTCGTAAATTCGGCATCTTCATTCCGTTTTTAGGTAATAACCGATAACCGTTTATTCAACTTAAACCACTTTTTGGTTGTTAGTATTACCAGTTTTTCTTTTCCTGTTATCATTCAGATTTTACGCTCATGTAAGAAGAGGTACAGTCATAATTTTTATATATAGTATGCTCCCTGAACTTTAGAATTTGTTCACTATTTCAAACGAAATACGTCGATTATTAATCAGTTCAATATTAGACAATTTTTAGTTATTTTAAAAATTACAAGAATTTAGTATATTCTACTGTTTATTTAGTAATACAACAATTAAGTGTTGACAGTCATACAGAACATCATTATCATCATCATCATCGTCGTCATCGTCATCATCATCGTCGTCGTCTTCATCGTCATCGTCATCGCCACAATGATGATCATCGTCGTCGTCGTCGTCGTCTTCTTCGTCATCGTCATCGTCACAATGATGATCACCGTCGTCATCGTCGTCGTCACAATGACGATCGCCGTCTTCATCGTCATCGTCATCGTCACAATGATTATCATCGTCGTCGTCTTCATCGTCATCGTCACAATGATGATCATCGTCGTCGTCGTCGTCGTCGTCATAAACATAATAATAATCATCTTTACATCAGAGCATTGGCAAGATCCTGCATGTTTCCCCTTCAAAGATCCTCCAGCCATCTCTTTCTGGGTCTACTCACACACCTATGCCTTATAGGTTTATATTTCCAGACTTGGTTGGTCCGCCTTGAATCTAAATTTATTTCTTAGTGTTCTTTCCATTATTTTTTATAAATTTTTTTGTTCTTTAATCTAAGACAAATGTTTGTAATTCGTCTACTACGGCCTCATTCTTTATAGAATCAAGTTTAAAACTCCTCTTAACAACGGTATTTTTGAGACCTGTGTATTATGTAATAAAAAGTTGTTAAGGCAATAAAACAAAAGAAAAGGGGGTAACACATTCATCTAAAACAAAATTTAAATAAACTTAGAGACTATATAAAAAAAAGAAACAAATAATGGTTTAGTAACAGTTACATGATGAATCACTGAGTCAGTTTATAGGGAGCTTTGAATATCCTGTACAAGGAAAAGAACTTGTAGCCTACAAAATGTTAAAAGACTTGAATAAAAATGAAAATTATACAGCAAAATTAAACAACATTCCCAAGCATAATTCCCAAAATAAATGTCATTATAAAGTTCTCTGGTATAATTATGATGAGAAAGCAGACCATAGAAATGTAGATACCAACAACTTTGTTACCTACCACGAACGAGCTTGAAGAACTAAAAATCGAAAAAACAAACAATTAAACCGATTTTTAAAATTATTATTAAACGATGGCGAAATATACTCATTACAAATTATTGGATTTCGGACATCAGCCGTTGTAAGTTAAAATTAGTAGACACAACGTTTGGAGTTTTGACGATATTTATTTGCTATTGCTAGATTTATCTTTATATTAATTTCTTGTTTGGCTAAAGACGACCTCTGATTCTATAGAGGTCAAAAAGGCGGTTTTATTAATTTTAACTTACAATGGTTAATGTCCAAAATCTTGTAATTTGTATTGAAAAGAATTAAAAATCTTACACTAAACACTAAAATATGGGTATGGATAACCATGCATGACTTCCATTTTCTAACATTTATATTTAAAATCATTTTTGAAATGAAACATTTCCATAAAACCTACTTCTTTCTTCAACCTTAATCACAGTATTGTGGTCACTAACGCAAACCACCTCACGTTAGCGCACTTCATTTTCACTGATTATGGCAGTCGATGACACTGCCGAAACGTCTCATTTTCTAGAAAACATTGGACTACTGCCAAACTGCTCGGTAAGGAATTTTAACAACAAACTACTTCTTTGTTGCCGATAACGTACTACACATAAAAAATTGCCCCTCCCACCATCAACTATCATTTTCATTTATAGAAAATTATCCCCACCCCCTTCAAATAACCTTTTCATTTGTAGATATTTCATCTACCTTTTAAAAGTGGATTATTATGACATTCTTTGCAGGATACTTTATTTTCCAAAATGAATTTGTTAAAATATGTTTTAACAGGATACTCTTTTTAAAACATAAAACGTTGCTGGTAAACTACCCCTTACCCTTAACCAAACTTCACCAAAATCAACATGCCATGAGTCCTCTACAACTCAGATACATATAGAAAAAAATGTTTGATTCTGTTCGAATTTGCGGTAGTTGTCGTTCGCCATAGAAAACCTTTAAACACGCACATACACACAGACACTTTTCGGAAAATGAATTTTATTCATGTTTTGAGGGTAGTACAATCAGAATCATCCCTTATCTCGAACACGATTTTTTCGCCATCACCATACTTCCATTTTCTTATGGAACATGGAAGTAAAAATGTAACAGCAAACGTTCGGAATTGGATTATAATTCTTTTAATCTGACACGCTGCTGGATGATTACACGTTTCGTCATATTTGGCTCCGTTACATTTACTGTTTCATTAAATGTTCTGTAGTTTTAGGAAATAACTAAAGATTTCCTTTGTTCGAACATAAAAGTGATTGTAAAATTTTAATTAAAACATACGAAACATATAAAATCAATTTATACAAATTTAGTTGTATTAAAGAATGTTGAAAATGTATATTAAATTATGATGAAGTGCGACCTAGTTTGGAAACAGTTGTTAACGGCGACAATGCGAGAAATATTGTAAACGTTTCCTTGTGGTCATAACGAGCTGAATATTATTACATAAGACTTTGTTGTTTTTAAAAGAACAACTTTGTAATAAATTTATTAAAATATTCCAAGTTAGCGCTGTAAAGTAATATTTAGTTAGTGCGAATTAACAAATCACATTTAATAAACCTTACGAAAACTGTAACCCTACCGTATAAAATTATTCACATTAGAAAAAAGCTTCCATCATTGACAACAATAAATGGATTCTTTAATAATACATTAAATGGTAGAATGAAATACATTAAATTTATTATTAATTTAACAAACCTTAGACTGTGACTTACTATTAACTCTTTAACAAAATTAATTCTTTTTCATTGTCAAATTAACAAAAATTATTAATTACAATTTGTTAAATTTTGTATAAATTGTCTAGTTGTTCTGACCAAATATTGTGTTGTGCATAGACAACACATGCGTAGAACAAGTAAGACATTTTAACTATTTAGGACGTGACATTACTTATGATCAAGATAGGGATAGAGAAAATAAAGTGACGAATTTCACAAGAATGTGTGGAACGATGAGAAATAAATTAAGAAAAGAAACCCAAATAACATTTTGTTAATCAATGGCAAATGTTCTGAAACTTGAGCCATAAAGAAAAAAGATGAACAGAAGGTACAAACAGCAGAAATGAGATCAGTTAAAAGGTGTAACAGACGAGATCATATAAGAAATGAGGAGAAAAGAAGTAATTTAGATATTTTTGCAGTTAATGAAAGGATTCAAGAATACAAAATAAAATATATTCAATACACAGATATAATGGAAGAAAGTAGAATATCAAAGATAGCGAAAGATTACAACTCTAAGAGGAGAAGAAAAGTTGGTAGGCCTAAGAAAATGTGGACTGTAGAGTAGGAACAGACCTGTAAAGCCTAAAACCGTTAAAAAGATGAAGATGATTTTCTAGTGATTAAAGAGGTAATTTTATTTTTATTTGAAACTTGTTATAACTGATCCGACTTTTAAAAAACAGGTCCCACATAAGTTGTTGTTCTTTTTAAATTACGATAGAATAAAATATCTTTAAAAAATCAAGCATGACGAACAATAATTTGTAAGACTTTGAAAGGAGACTTCATGCAATAAAATACTAATAAATAATAATTAACAGGGAGGGCAATAATTATGCTGACCGTTGGCATTCGGGATAAAAAAACTGCGAAAGAATACTGATATGACCACCGCAGTAATAGTTAAGCAAAGAAAGTATAGCTTCTGTTGCGTACACTACACATGAGTGAGAAACTATAGTAATCGGGGTTATACGAGTAACCTAGACTATCCGGTAATACGTTTAAACCGTTTTACAAAATATTGTTACGCCATTAGAGAACGTTCTACCTGGTTCTCATCTATCCCAGCAGAGCCCAGCTGTAATTTGTGTGCGTACGTGACACTTAACCTGCGTCAAGAAACCAGGTGTTTTCAGACCATACCGGTCAGCGCGCACTGTGTTCAAGGCCGCAATCAATTACGCTCTAGTGTTTTTGAGTAGTATTGACGCGTATTATGGTTTATTTTGGAACACTTGTGGTATCTATATAAAACAACGACATCTGCCGCTTAGTTCAGTTTTGGGTGGGCGACTACACAGTGAGTTTAAGTGGCGATTTATTCAAGTGAGGTTCCAAATATTTTAGCTTCAAGTGTTATAATTGTGCGGGACTCTTATTAGTTGACATTACTATTGCGTGTCCACAAATTTTGCTCGGACTATAGTACAAGTTGTTTATAAACTGTATTTTTGATTAATTAAGGCTGGTGATTAGTGATTTCATTGTTGTCTTGTATTTTGTTTTCCACTGTGCCATACGACAAACAATGAGACCGTTGTAACAATAGTAGTTTATGATATTCAACACATTTTGTGTAATGTACTATCAGCAGTTCACCTTTGCTACCGAACAAGGGATGTAGTGACGTATGCCATTCCACTGCACGCATCACTGTAATACTACACATTTAAAATTCTTTTAACACAGTTTAGGTGTGACTTGACTGTCTCTCACAAGGTATTTCTTGTAGCGAATAAAAAAACACACTTTAACAAAATATTCAATAAATTACACTTACATATAATGTACGAAAATTCAATCTAATACGCACACAAAATTACAACTAAATTCGTCTTCTGAACGTCTGAACAATGTTTCCAGAACCGGTAATACCCCACCAACACAAGCACACACTATCATTCAGTAGACAGTAGACGCTCCACAGGCGTCTCGACAGCAAAACTGGTGTGCGTGCAGTAGTTTGAAAATAATTCAGAGAGAGAATGTGGGAGGAATGGGTGGCAGGATTCATCTAATTCATATTTGTCAACGGCGTATTAGTTTATCGTCGGCTTAGCTTAGACGATGACGTAGGTTAAACATGACGTCGGATAGACATGTAATTAATTTGGTATCCAAGGTGTCACCGCGCTGGGCTGAGAAACCAATTATAATCTACTCAACGTCGCTCGACAAATCTCCCTACATAAATTTCTCTTCTGTGGAGATCCAGGTTCTCTAAAATAATAATATTTCTCTTAGTTGATAATAATTAATTATTTAATACGTTATTGAATAGTAGATTGACTGTTTTAAAAGTTTTAAAAATTTAAATGTATCTATCTAAATGGAAAATCTACTGGACATTACGTGTTTGAAACTAATTACTTTACCATTCAGTGTGTCTTCCAAGTGAAGTGAAAGACCAACAGCAAATTAATTAAATTCGGGTCTATTCAGAATCACATACACGTTCCCTAAGCCAGCCAGCGATAAACTAATCCGTCGGTAGCAATTATTAAGCGGTTAAATCTTTTCCACCATCCATCAACCCCTTTAATTTATTTACGTTTAAACATTTTAAGTATTGTCTTTCCAATACGATTTGTGTAATTCGGTTTGTGGCGTGTGAATACACCACTGACGTTAACGATTTAGCCGTGCTTTAATGGTAATTATACAATCTGATAAAATATTTCGGTGTTTCTATTTATAGTTTGTTACATATGTATTCCTCCTATAACAAATACAATATGAGTTGCTAAAATAAATAGATGTTAATACAACAATTATATATATATATACGAGATATATATATATTCAATCACTTTCTGCTACAGTCTGTTTCTTCATGTATATAATACATTTAATATTTATAATGAATTTATCTCAAGATATGTTTTTCCTTATTAGGAAGATGTTTCGGGTACCATCGTGTATCCATCTTACCAGACAAAGGCACCATAATGAACATTTAGGAAAATTTACAAATATACAAACATAAAACACAAAACAAACTAATGCCTGAATAAATACAAATCAATACAAAACATGACACAATATTCAAAGCACTCAATATCGAAAATACACAAAAAACTAACACATACACCACAATCACACACAATAAAACCAATTTGAAGTACCAGAAGCCAACAGGAAGCCACAATAATAATAGTGAACCAACACATATGTACTTCACCAGACACAAAAAACAGAAGGCTGAGTATGGGTACAAGATGGTATCCGAAACATGTTCCTAATAAGGAGAAAAATATCTTGAGGTAAATTCATTATAAATATTAAATGTAATATATATATATATATATAAATTATAATGTAACTTAATTTTTAAATACTAATATATTAATTATATTGTTACGACATCACAGAACAATCTACGTGTTTATCGAAAGTTCCAGAGGGAACCAGAATATAATGCAGTGGTGAACGTGACTCTCGACGCATTCGCGAGACTTTTCTCGAAGCCGCCAGCCGCGCGGAGTGTGTCAAGGCCGCAACTAATTACGTAGTACACACTGGCGCTAACACTCATTTTGGAATATTCTGGTCTGTGAGCCTTGTATAAATACAAGTGCTCAACGACGTTCAGTTTAGTTATTGTCGGACGATTACAAGCGATATTACTCTGTGCGTTCGAGTCGTTAACAGTGAAGTGTTGTGATTTATAATCGGGCGGTATATATTGTAATACAATTGTGTTTTAATATTACTTGATATTTTATTGCGTCTGAACAATTTTTATTTGATTTGTTGTATGAGATCGTATTGTTAATTGCGAACTGTTTAATTGTGAAAATTAAAGCTGGTGATTGGTGATTTAATTGTTGTCTTGTATTTTGTTTTCCACTGTACCTACGACGATCACGTAGACCGTCGTAACAATATACTTGGAAACATTATTGGGCGGGTTGTTAGGCCGTGGGCTAGAGTCTATGCTGACAGACGTTTCGGCCTCACCATCTGACGTCATCAACAATTGCACGGTGTCCGCCAATTCACTTCAGTTATAAAGTAGAGACTGTCTCTACCAATTGTTACCGATAGACATCGCGCCAATCGACACTGAAGACGGCCTAGGACGGTAAGGACGAAACGTCTGTCAAAACAGACTCTAGACGACGACACTAACAGCCCGGTCAATAATGTTCCCAACTAAGTGGACATCGGCCGTGAAATCCTTAGGAAATCTATTCATTATATTTCATGCAATTGCTGAGGCATTTCAACTCTGGTTTTACTTAACATTTCGTAATATAACGTCCCGTTTTCTTCTGAACCAGTTAGATATACACGAAATGATTTTGAAGCTGCCTTAAAACATTTACGGCGTTGTCTGTTCAAATTGAATTCTTTACTACGCGTAAGCACAACACTACGTGTGTATTTAAGAACACTATCAAACGTATGTATGTAAGGTCAAGAAAATAGTCTTACAAAGAAATAAAATCACGTAATCAACAACAGTGTAGAAAATAAAGACATTGTAATTGTCGCTCGGCATCAACAAAGAGTTTTGGCCGCCCCGAACTTTCACAGCCGGCTTCAACATTATTGAAATTATTATTATCAGTATTGGTATTAGGCCGTAGTCTTCACTTGTCGTTATTGACAAAGGTTTCGGTCTCACGATAGGAGGCCATCATCAGTGCCTAGATTGGCACGGAGTCTGACAATTCGCCCCAAGGTGAGGTAGAGGCAGTGTTTTGCCTGAGAAGGTCCACATTTATAAACTTTCGTACAAGCACGATTTAAACTGGAAAGGAGTGCCAACCAATCAGCATCAAGTGCTATCTGATTGGCTTGGGAGCACACTGATTATAGCTACCTATGCAGGGGCCAAAAACGATTGACAATAACGACAACTGCGGACCATAGCCTAACAGCCCGGCTGATAACAATAATTTCAACAACAAGGAGATTGTTGTTTTAAATATTGGTGAGCATTTCACGTTTCCTCGCTCAAATTGAACATAAAGTTGACTTTGTCTTACCCTCATACAAGAATTTGATATCATCGATGGAAACTTAGTAAGAATTTTAGAGATTGTAAGAGGAAGAATTCAGTTGCTGGTCTATTTAAAATAAATAAGGGAATACTGGGAACCGAGAGAAGGAACCAACCAAAGAGGGAAAGCATGGCGAAGTCAGAGAATTCTTTTCAAGGTCAAGGAATCAAATAAAAACAAAAATTTATAGGCATGGCACAAATGCAATGCACATAGAAGGGCATTGAAAATGCTTCAATAAATCTAAAAATATATATTGCAACGATACAGCCATACGCTGTATTAGGCATTAATTTAAATAAATATAAAATTTGTAGAAGTTACGGGTAAATGGACAGGTCTGAGATTGTAAAAGTATTTCATTGTTAGATTAGGGGAGAAATTAACCTGTTCCGACACTCAGTGAACACCTGCTCAATTGTATGTGTGTTACACTTGTATCTTGTGTGTGTTAGTGATGCATGCAAAGACAGGAATCTCAGCAACCCGCCCCAAGTAATTAATAAAATAACTATTTTAATTCACTGTGAGAAAACTAATTAGTGTGTGATCAAACCAAAAGCACCAAAGTGTGTGTAACATTTATTGTTATCCCCAGTGAAAGATGACGTTAATAGAACACGTTATGCGAAGTCAGTGCAAAATAAATGTGCTAAAAATACCCAAATTACCCTAAGACGCTCAAATTAATACAGTGAATGCTTAATCGAAATAGCTATGGTTTGTGCTATCTCGATTCCGTGCAAAACATTGCTATTTGCTAATAATTGTAAATAGATGAAAAGGTTCGGGAGTGGGGGCTGTCACGAGATATGCAGGTATCGGCAGGACGATTTTGGAGCCAACTGGCGCGGAATCTCGAGAGGGTATAAATTAAGTGTTCTACCAAAAACCCTTCTCTTCATTTCAAGACACAGTTGCAGCCGGACATGCTGTCCGTCGGCAAAACAGTTTATTTTTATTTCAATTACAAGTCGCAGTAACGAAAGGAATAACGTTCGTTAAATTCACGACAATATTCCAGAAAAAGTAAGTACTGAAATCATAAGTCGACCAAGAGTATACACAGTGCTGGCGAGCGACGCTGGACTCTAGACGTATGCAGGAGCACACTGCTGGAGAGCGGCGCTGGACTCTAGACGTATCCAGGACCACGCCAGGACAGGAGGAATGAAAAACTAACTCTGGACAACGCTGGACCCCGGACAACAATTCGTAAGATCATCATAACTCGAGGTGACATGCGTAATGCATTTTTAAATGATTTTTAAAAAAGAAAAAGAGCTCATAAAGAATATATCAAAAGACAGTAAATTAAAACAAAGAAAAATTTATACTTAGTAATAATATTTTAAAATGTAGATAAATGTTTAGTCGTAAGAATGAGCGATCTCATATAAAAGAATTAATAAATGAAAGAGAATTTAAAGTAGAGAGAGTAGAGTTATCAGAATAAATAGTAAATTGATTTGATATTTGAATCATAGAAAAATTAATTTAAAGTTGAATACTGAAACAAATGCCAGTCTACAAGCAATTAATATAATTTTAAATTGAATTTTAAACATTGGTATAGACTGAGCGAATAGAGGTCAGATCTGAGTTAAGAAAATTTATTTTATAAAAACATTTTAATTTTATATTTAATTAATAAACCAATTTATTAACATGTCTAGATATAAGATTATTAACATGTTTAGATATAAGAGATTTGTTTAAATATGTGTAATGTTGCATATCATAAGATAAAAACATTTAATAATGAGCAATATCGTGACCGACAATTATTAATGATGTTTATGAATATTTATAATATTGAGTAAATAATAAACATGAGTTTTAAATACTGATAAATAAAATACTCTTATTATAGTTACACCTGGTATCATTATACAACCTATCGAAATTACATATAAATTCGTTATATAATTTTGTCGCTTCCAATGTGAGGCTCGATATATGTAATTTTATCGTTGTATATTTATGTATATTTATGTTCATTCACCAATCAATGAATTCATTCTTCATTCACCAGTCAATGAATTAATTCTTCATTTACCAATGTACAGATTATAAGTTAAATGTAGTCGCATTCATAAGCGAAGATTTATATGTGTACTACGTTATTGCCAACAAAGAAATAGTTTGTATGGAAACTCACCGGTTCCCGTTTTCGATCACGCACCAGCGATCGGCCGCAAATGTGCGACACGTCTTTATAAACATTTTCAATGTTGAAATAATGATTTATGATCAAATTTTAGAACAGGTGAGCCATTTTAATTATTTGGAAAATGATGTACGTTATGGCAGTAACTACGATATTGATGTTAAGTTAAACAGGTTCCAAGCGATCTATGGGACTACCGACCGTGTTTTCAGAAACAATGTACATCGGGATACAAAAATAAAGTTCTTCAAGTTTACTGCAAGTTTACTACAAGTACTGTACTATGGGTGTGAATTATAGACACCAACAAAGAAAGTAAAATACAGGCTTTGGAAATGGAGTTGTTAAGAGAAGTTGAAAGGTGCTCTACACTCCACCGTATACAGAATGAGGCCATAAGAAAATAGTTACAAGTTTTTTGACTTGAATGAAAATTTAAAAGATTACAAACAGCAGTGGAAAGAACACTTAGAAAGAATGTCAGATTCAAGACTGGCCAAACAAGTCTGGAAACAGAAATCTATGAGACACAGGTGTGTGGGTACACCCAGGAAGAGATGGTTGGAGGATGGTTGAAGGCGGTACAGCCAACACCTAGCGTGTGCCGTGTTGCGAAGATGACGAAGAAGTCAAACATCTACTGTCAGACACAACATTTACTAATAATAATTAAATACAACTATTATATTAACGACTCGGAACACAAAGTTTTTTACAAGTAAAAACATAAAGTTTTACCTTAAACCCTGAACCGGCTTTCACCTTTAAAAGGCTTCTTCAGAGCCTCTGGAGAAGCCTTTTAAAGGTGAAAACCGGTTCAGGCTGTAAGGTAAAACTTTATGTTTTTACTTATAAAAAACATTGTGTTCCGAGTCGTTAATATAATATTTGTATTTAGTTAAGTAACGGACACGTCATGGACAACGAAATCCAAGATAATAATAATTATTGTTATTATCATGAAAATATTGAGTTTCAGTTTACATTAGTCTACTTTTTGCAGCTGTAAGGCACGTCTGTCATTATAAAAAGTTTTCGTACAAATTAAAATTTTTAGTAGAAAATCGGAGACCGTAACATATACTTAAAATTATTAAATTAATATTTGTTTATTTTTGTTGTGTAATGCTTTTTTATGTATACATTTCTGCTGCTGTGACATAGGCACTGGGTATTCCTAACGCAGTGATTCCTAGAAATCTTATTTTATTTCTAAAACTTCTATTAATCGTACTACAAATATTTTTAAATTTATTTATCTTCTCTTTTATATTATTTTCAGATTTATAGCTTACTGCACAGCCAAAATATTTAAAACGGCTCACTGGTTCTAAGGTGGTGTTGTTTATAACTATCTTAGACCTCACTGGATATTTACCTTTAAAGGCCATAGTTTTGGTGTTTCTTACTGAAATTGTCAGTAAGTAGGTCTACTGTCTTGCCACTTCTTGCAATTGTAACATAGCTCTTTGTAATTCATTCTGATTATAAATTACGTTTGTGTTAATAATCTATATCACCATTGCGAATCGAAATTTTATTTTTTGTGTTATATTTTTATTCGTGAATAACTATATCTGTGCTATTCGGTACATGAAATACGTGTAGACAGAGATACAAGTACACTATTTCAATCGCTGCCTAGAAAACGACACGTTGTAGCAGAGATAATTGCAATTAACCTGTATGCACAAAAACGAAAGGAAGTTGGGGAGTAGGAAATCGAACAAGGGAAACTCCAAGCTCGCAGGGAAGCAATATCCACAGCGGCGACAAAGTGGCAAGAAACTTTTCATACATTTTTTATATTTTTTTTTATAAATTTAATAAATCAATGATTTTATTTTTGTACTGTACAGGCAAGTAGGTTTTTATTTTTATTATTATTGCAGCTGTACAATCTTTTGGAACTAAATATTACAGAAGTGATTGAATTCTCATCTTCGACTGCTGCTTGTCCATCCAAAGACCTTCAATTTCTTGTTCCCTCAATATAGTCTGAAGTTCTTCTATCCAGGTGTTAGGTGGTCTTCCTGGTGGGGTCCATTCTATAAATCTCCTTGGAATTTTTTTTCCTGTGCTATTCCTTTCGTGTTCATAAGTAGTTTTTATTCCACCAAAATGTTTTATGAATACTTCTTGTTGGTATACCAGTGGGTTGTATAGAAATACAAAATAATAAATAAAATAAAATAAATGATATTTTGATGAAATAATGATGGGTCGCTAGTAAAATAGTGGGGTGCGTGAAAATTATTTAATTAAGCATTGCACGTAACCACACAAGAAAATCAAACACTGAATTACACGCACTTGAATATTTTACTTTTACAATAATGATCTGAACACAAACTAAAACAATATCTGTTAATGATCCCTACATGGAAAGTCTGACAAATTATGTTATTAGGTCACAGCCTTGAACCCAGCTAACTGCCTCGGTTAATATCACTGTCTCATTATGCAGAGCGCAGCATAATGAGCGTACACTGCTTCTCAATCATAGTCTTCAACTCGAGGAAAGTAGCGGTGGTACGCGCGTTCCACATGGACAGGGGTCACACATCAGGTTAGTATCACGTGTGGTGACACCTAAACCATATCAGTAGAGTATCAAATTGAGACATTTTAAGAAAAATCGTATATAAAACATTAAGAAGAAGGAACTTTCTCTGTGCTCAAAAAAGAAAAAAAGTCAAGTGCTTTTTCGTGAGCAGTCAACGCGTGACATAACATTTTATTTCTTTAAAATAAGAATCTTGTATGCAATGAGAAGTGTCAGCTCATTGGGTGGTCGCCACGTAGCAAAGGAAATTATACATTCAAGTAACGAGCCTCAGTTTCGAGGGTTAATTTTATTTAGTTGCGGGTTCGGTCAACTGGATTTCCCTTTCACTTTGTAAACTTGGGGTCGATTTGCAGATTACTTCTCTCTCTCTCTCTCTCTCTCTCTCTCTCTCTCTCTCTCTCTCTCTCTCTCTCTCTCTCTCTCTCTCTCTCTCTCTCTCTCTCTCTCTCTCTCTCTCTCTCTCTCTCTCCTGTAGTATGCAAATTCCACAGTATATAAGTTTACAGTGCTACGTCACTTTCATCAACTTTGGTTTAACTTAATTAAAACATTTTGTTGAGTCATGTTTGAAATAGTGGTACACAATAGAGAAAGCATTTACTTCTGAAAGACAGTAACTTGCATAAAATAAATTTAAAAAACTGTAAGTGTGATAGAAAACCAAATTAATCAAAATAATATTAAAAGAATATTTTATTTAAAATACTCAAAACAGTCAAAATACTTTTTTTATTTTACATTCACAAGAACAATAAATCATAAAGTTTTAAAATTATTTAAACGGATAAATTAAAAAGACATTTGTCAAAGAGCAGCTTCAAATCCTGATAAACCTGTAGTCTTAATGTGATCTCAAATAGGAACAGCGAAAAAATTTGCTAAACGCCCAACCCTACCCAAACCATTTTATAAACGTATTAATATCTACCTACGCAAATTAAACACCCATTTTCCTTTTGTTTTCACCAAGCAACATCCACCAGAGCCTCCTTGGTGTCGTAAACCTCTCAAATTTGATAACATAATCTCAGAATCCATAAAAGCTACTACAACTCCGTACATTTTCTTGTCTAGGTTCTACGAAAAGCTTGATAAATACACAGAGTACACTCATGTGTTCACGGATGATTCTCGCACAGACGGAAACAATGGATGGGCAGTAATATTATCTGGACTTGAATACTTATTCAGGTTGGACAGGGTCTGCTCGGTTTTTTTCTGCGAAGCATATGCAATTCGTTCAGCACTGGAAATAATAAAAGATTCCATGGGCTCCAAGTATATCATCTTCTCAGATTCTCGAAGTGTTTTAGATAGTCTGCAGCAGGAGGACAGCAAAGAACCCATTATTCAAGATATAAGTAACATAACCTTTGATATCTCAACTAGACAGTGCAAGGAAATTATTTTCAGTTGGATCCCATCGCACATCGGAATTAAGGGCAACGAGATGGCTGATAGGGTTGCGAAAACTGCTACGTCGAGTCAATATCATCTTCACAAACTATCCCACAATGACCTTAAGAAATATCTGCATTTAAAACTTATGGAGCACTGGAATGATGAACGACTTAAGTCACCTCCCGTCAAGCTATTCCGAGTGACGAAAAATATTTACGAGCAGCACTCACTTCCTACAGACTCCAGGAGAAATCAAGTGGTCATAACAAGACTCCGCATCGGCCACACGCTACTGACTCACAAGTACTGCGAGATGTAATCGCTGTGGCACGATTTTGTCAGCTTTCCGTCTTGTTTCAGAGTGCCCTGCTCTTCAACATCTACGAAGCAAATTTAATATCCCTGCAGATGTGCGAGAAAGTTTAAATGCAGCCGCCAACATACTTCTCCTCTTAAAGGAGATTCAGTTGTTAACAGCAATATAGGTACGAACTAAGAAAATTATGAGAACTTTAAAAATTGTGTAATTAAGTTAATGGACTGATATGTTATTATGACTTATTGTTATATAGTTGTTATATTTTCTTACTTAAAGTTATATTTATTACATGTATGCTTAGTTATATTTATTTATGTGCAAGATATGTATTTATATTGCTTGTATTGTGGGGGGTTAATATTTCTCATTTTATTTTGCATCAGTTAAACTAATACTGTTATTTGTTAAATACTTTTATCTATCTCATTTGTTTACACTATTTGGTATTTAAACAAATATTTACTATATGTTAATACATCTGTTTAAGAATCTGAACAAATTCAATTTTGTGGTCGCTAATGACCGTTGCTGTTGCAGCGACCTTATAAAAGAAAAGAAAAGACAATAGTAACAAAACAGTTTTTGATCAATCAAACTAGAAACACCTCTTAAAATTCGTAATTTAAAGGGGCGTACATATAATTGATGCTCTGATTGTAATAAATTCTATGTATGTGAAACTAAAAAACATTTAAAAAAAAGATTTAATCAATATCAAAACTCATTTATTCATTTATAAAACCAGAAATTTAAAAATCCAATTTACCTACAAATTCAATTAAGAATAACCATATTTTCAAATAAGAATAACCGAATTTTTCAAACATTTTCATTAGAATAATAGGGAGTTTTATGAAAACAAAAATAATAAATTAAAAAATACAAATTTATTCAAACAACAATAAAATTTGAAATGATTAATTAAGAAAATTAATATAAGCATATATATAACCACAAAATATTTATATTCCATATTTTTATATAAAAATAATTTAGATGCTAGTATATATAAAATATATGTTGCAACAATTATTTAAAATTTACTTATTTAACTCTTAGTTGTTTATGTATTACAGTTTTTGTAGCATTATAATTATTGTTACTCAGGAGTGAACATTTAAGGCCAAGTCAAAGTACGTTTTTGACATTTCACGGGATACCGTTATCAGTGAGATTTATCAGCCTGTAGTTGGATTTAAAATCGCATATCGTAAATCTGTTAATTTACGTAGATTAGGTTTTCATGTTGTCAACAAACCAGCTCCAGCATTGTTAAGCTTGCTGCTAAAAGCTTAAGCGCCAATAGATTAACTCATAAGTTGAACTGTTCAATCCGGCTTTATTCAATCCAGTTAATTATAAGCAAGTATAATTTAGTTCAATTTGAGAAATGCGAAAGCGATTTAGTGAGACAAGTTGGGGACCGATTTGTTTAAACAATATCATGTGTGTCCTTCGACTACAGTGTAATATCAACACAGAATTAATTAAACGACGTTTATTGGTAAAACACAGGCACGATATCTAAGCCAACGACAAACTAACATTGGGTTAGATATTATAAAGTGGTTGTATCTCTCCAACCCTTCAGACCTCATAATCAATTTTCATTACAACTTTCGCCTGTTATCCTAGCAGAGTGCTCCTGTTACACATAATCTTTATTAACAAATCTGTCCGAGTGAGTTAAGCCGTTAGAATAGACGCCTTGATGAATGCCATGTTGGACTATAAGTAATGTTTATTTAGGTGGAAGCTGGTAAGAAATCGAGTAATAATGCAGGCATGTATTTGAGTGTGTACGTTTAACAGTAAGAGTAATTACATTCTGACAAATTCTGTCAAAGTAATCATACAGTACCTTCACTACTACTTACTCCAAGGCGCTACAGCTCATGAAGAGCTCTGGCCTTCCACAAAGACGTACCTCTACCCCTCTCTATCCTATTTGACTCTTCGCCACCTTCTAAGACCCAGTTTTATCAAGTCTTTATCCAACATCTTCTACCCATCTTCTTCATGGCTTTCCTCTTGCTCTTATTCCTTCTGGTCCTACTATGATTTCTTTTTCACCACTCTTTCCTCTGTCATTCTTTGTACGTAACCGGCTCACCTAATTCTATCTTGTTTTATTACCGTGACGATGTTCGTACAATTCGGCATTTGTCCTCATACGCTACATTCCAGTGTCTAGTCCATCTGCATACATCCTTCTCAGGATTTTTCTTTCCCATTTTCTGATCATATACAATCCTTTTACTTTACTTTTTTTCCAGTCTTAAGTGGTATATTATATTTACACATGTTTTTGAAACGATTGTACAGATCGTATCTTCAAGCTGTATATAAAAGTGCTGAACACCAGAGCAACCATTAATCACAACTTTGTTGACTTCTTCAATAAATGAAATATTCGTATACAACAATGATCAAACTTAGTTTGTGTAGCACGCATTGTTGTAATCAACAATACCTGTTGGAAATTCCAAATGGCTGCACACAGTACTTAACATTACAGAGCTTACACAAAACCGCTTTACAGTAACAAGCATCAAGTCGCTGTGCTGGTCATAATTAATAACTCGTCTTATCGCATTGCAAAACTGACAACGTTGGGCGGCTGTTTCGTTATGTATTGTCACGACAATTACACGAGGCTTTAGAAAAGCGGAGAGTGTCGTTCCGAACGCTTCTCGACTAGCCCAGCGTGCGTTTCTGTGTCAATGCCGTCCACTCACGTAGCACTCCAGACTGTTAGAGTACTTTAGTACTTTAGCTACTGACTTATGCTGGCACGCAGCCAAAGGAATGGATAATTATTCTAAAACTTCTGCGATATATATATACATATATATATATATATATATTTCAATCACTTTCTGCTACAGTCCGTTTCTTGATGTATATAATACTATAATACTTATAACTATTTTACCTCAAGATGTATTTTTTCTCTTTAGGGACATGTTTAGAAACAAATCAATAACATACATCCGAAAATACAATTCACAGAAGAAAAAGAAAAACATTACAAAATCAACTATTTAGACATAACCATCACAAGATACAACAAACACATACAATATGCAATATATAGAAAACCAACTTCCACTAACATCATTATACCTAACCATTCTGACCACCCACCACAACATAAAATGGCAGCATTTTATTCGTTATTTAACAGAATGTACAAAATACCCCTAAACAAACAAGAAACTGACAAAGAAAGAAATATAATATACCAAATTGGTTATGCAAATGGATACAATAAAAATACTATGATCAAAATAGAAAATAAAATCAAATACAAAATAAAAACTGAACAATTAAGAATTAATCAAAATGAACAACACATAAATAATAACAACAACAAAAAATGGGCCACATTCACATATATAAATAATAAAATGTCAAAACTAACAAAACTATTTAAAAACACAGATATAAAAATAGCATACAAAACTAATAAAAATAAATTACAAAATCTAAATAACTCACACAACAAAGATAATACAACAACCAACGGTATATACAAAATTGAATGCCAAGATTGCAATAAATGTTACATAGGACAAACAAAAAAACAGCTGAAAAAACGTTATATTGAACACCTAAATGCATACAAAAAACCAAACATATATAAATCCAATTTAGCCACACATGCAATAAACACAGGACATGAATTCCCAGACATAACCAATGTAACACTAATAAAACATATACCACACAAAGGCACCATAATGAACATTTGGGAAAATTTACAGATTTACAAACATAAAACACAAAACAAATTAATACCAGAACAAATACAAATCAATACAAAACATGACACAATATTCAAAGCACTCAACATCGAAAATACACAAAATACAAAAACAGATACCACAACCACACACAATAATGCAACATTGAAGGACCAAAGACCAACAAACCACCATAATAACATCCAGAAGCCAACACACAAATACTGCACCAGAAGCAAGATGGCGAAGGTTGAAGATGGGAGAACAGGATCTCCCGAAACATGTCCCTAAAGAGAAAAAATACATCTTGAGGTAAAATAGTTATAAGTATTATAGTAATATATATATATATATATATATATATATATATATATGTAAGCAACGGTGGCCTTCTTAGTAGTTCAGTTATAACTGGGGAGATTATAGAATGCGGATCAAGTGATTGTTTCGGATTAGCGGAAAGTTATTATTGCCAGGATATTGATTGATGACTCGTTGGAGACTGGGTGAAACATATTATTACATAGGTTTTAGAAAACATACAAACACTTGGTTTTGTATCACCACAATGTCCGATATAAATACCATCGCATTCTGCACAGTGTATTTTATATCGGACAATGTGGCCGTTCTCTGAAACACTGCATTTCTGAACATAAGAAAGCGATTTTTTACTAATACAGCCATTACAGGTTTTACAGGTCATTGTTTACAACACAATCACTTCATAGATACAAGAAACATAACACAACATACAAAAAGGTGAAAAAATGGATTTATTGGAAATTCTAGAAATTGGAAAAGCAATCAAAATTAACGGAAATTTAACAAACGAAAAAACTGAATTCTGTGTATCCCCTTTATTAAAAGTTGTTGTTTCATTTAGTTAATTTTTTTATTATATTTCCTTCAATTTATACACAGTTTTTACAGGCACATGACCTTCCTTTACTAGCTGCTCCACCCCCTCCATTATACACACCCCACACACATGTCCGGATTCACAACCTAAATACATGTTACCATCCTTACAATTCTTGTTTAGGAAATGTTTACATCCCTCGTTATTTTCTCGGAAATTCTTTAGATGTACGGAATTTAATCGGAATTTCTTTGGATTATTTCAAATAGAGGATTTACACACTTATGCATTTAAGCTATAATTATAAATCTTACTGAAATATTTTGAGAAATTAAATTTGTTCAATTAAAACAGCGGGATACATTTTTACTGTTCAATACATAAGAATTATTTTAAAAAGTTCGAAATAGTAGTAAAAATAATATATTGGTAGAATATAAACAAAAGCTAGCTTTCGTAGCTAAAGGAGTAGGCCTATTATAAAAATATTTGTCTCTTTCTCTTAAAGAATTTTATTCTTTTTTTTAAATAAGTATTCACCACAACATCTGTCACTCCAAATTAGTTTATCTTTCTTCAGCACTACAGCCCAACGTAAGCTCTGGCTTTCGACATCAATCTTCTAAAAAATTCTTCTCTCAATTCCCATCCCAGTATAACCCCTCATATCTATTCTCCTGAGATTTTGTAGCATATCATCCAACCATCTTTTCCTAGGTCGGCCCCTCTTTCTGCTTCTATAAAGTTGCACCCTCAAAATTTTCTTTGGCGTCCGCTGATCATTCATCCGCTAAAGGTGACCTATCCGTTGCAATCGTTGCGCCTTTACAAATCTTACAGTGTCTCATCTATCTCCTGGTTATATCATATTCTTCATTTGTCATCTTCGTTAAAAGGGTTACAAACGAGTCTTACAATCTCTCTTTCAAACCTTCTTAGAGTTTCTTGTGTTTTTTTTTTTTTTTTGTAAATGTCCATGTCTCGCCTCCATAAATATCTTTGTCTGATAAGTGTCACATGCCACTCCAAATCTGCTTTCAACAATTTAGTGCTTACACCCTGAGAGTGAATCATCAGAATAGATGCGCTGGGGAACCACACATATACCGTCATTTATACATGTATAACACTTAGGTAACTGAGCGTCTATTGTATAATGTGCAAACCGTTTGGAAACTGTAAATATCCACGCGTATTAAAACAGAAAGTACAATAAGATTTACACGATAAATACACGCAGTCTTCTAAATTAATTATAAACTTGGTTACAAGATAAACAGTTTATAAGTTTCGAAGAAGGTTAAGTTACAACGGAATGAATTAGCATTCTCGCAGTTAACCTTCGTTAGATGTGGGTGGGTTAGGTAAACCGGCAGGTTCCACTTTACGTGTCTCTTTGCGGATTACCTTTACGGACCTCTCCTTTGCACTTTGTAAGAAAACTATGGTATCTAGGTTAACTTTGTCCCTTTGACAAACTTTAGATTAACTGGATTAAGTCTCCTCTTCATAAGACTTTATTTTGAAGTACGTCTATAAAATTTAATTAAAGCTTTACATTCGATCTAAGCAAAACTCTTATGATTTAATAAATTGTTATTTAAGTAACGTTTATTTAATATTATATTATTCAATATAGTTTCTTTTGCAAGTAGTGTATTGCATTTTTGTAGTTTCAATGAAAAATATCAGCATCATCAGAAATTTTTAAGTAATTCAATAACATGTTTTATTCTTCGTATTGTTTAAATTAGCAGCCATCCTTACTATTTCTTTTATGAATTTGCTAACTGCTATAATTTTTTTATTGTTCGACTAAGCTTTTCGTCATTACTGACATATACCTGAAGACCTGAAGATGTCAGTAATGACGAAAAGCTTAGTCGAACAATAAAAAAATTATAGCAGTTAGCAAATTCATAAAAGAAATAATTCAATAACAATTGGAATAATTCTATTGTTACGTATGCGGAAAAAGTGTTACACCGCTACTAAACATTCTACTTGTTTCTCGGATGTTCCAGTGGAATCCGGCTGTAATGTTGTGTGTCTAAGTGATCTCAACCTGCGTTAGGGAGACTTTTCTAGACTTCGCGGCAGCGAGCACTGTGTCAAGGCCGCAATCAATTACTTTCTGTTGTAGTGCTGATGCGTAGTATGGATGTTTTCTCGAATTTCAGCGGGTATAAATACAAGACTTCATCAACGCTTAACTCAGTTATTGTCGGGCGAATTATACAGTTCAAAGTATTGTGACGAAATGTTATGTGTTTTATAAGTGTGCGGGACAATTGGAATACAATTGTGTTTCATATTACTTGTCATTTTTATTGCGTGTGAACAATTTTTATTTGACTTGTTGTAAGAGACTATCTTGTTGATTACAAGCTGTAATTGAGATAATTAAAACTGGTGATTAGTGACGTAATTAGTGTCTTCTATTTTGTTTCCACTGTACCATACGACAATCAGTAGACCGTCGTAACACAACGTTAATATATAGAAAATGTATTATAAATTATAAATATTATTATAAGTACAATATAATATTTATGTATAATGTTAAAAATGTTACAGTTTTTTCTTAATAACTGTCAAACATTGTGAACAGGATTTGGATCTACGCCATTACCTGCCAAGGAATGACACCAAATGTTTGTACCAGACAAGGTTCGACTCATCGGGCGGTGTGACAATGTGCACCATATTGCACAAAACTAAATTTCCATTAGGAAATCAGTCCTTGCATTGTAAAGACATTAGTGTTTTTAGGACATTAGCGTATTCTTCGTAGTCCCTTGTACAAAATACAGTCCCCCAATTCCTTTACAAGACGTGTCACACAAAGTATTATTCAAGGTGAGTATGTTTAAGCCTCTGTGCAATATATTTGGGTTTCAACTCCTTGTATTTTAATGGCAGTGTGTCAGTGTATATATATATATATATACACACATAATATATTTTATAATGATTTTACCTCAAGATGTTTTATCCCTATTTATATATACACCACAATCACACACAATAATACAAATTTAAAGCACCAGAGGAAACCACAGCAACAACCAACCAACACACAAATACCTCACAAGGCTCAAAATCAGGAAGGCTGAAGATGGGAACACAACGCTTCCCGAAACCTGTTTCAAATAGGGATAGAACATCTTGAGGTAAAGTCATTATAAAATACATATTATACACATCAAGAAACGGACTGTAGCAGAAAGTATTTGAATATATTGCAATGAATCACAGGATCCTGATAAGCGGGGCAAGCTCATATAATACACAGACTATGAACATTCATGTTTATACTGGTAGATGGTTAGATTTGGTTATGATATCAGTTGTATTTTAGTAAGGATAAGGATTTAAGTTTAGTAAAACTGTGTATTATTTATTTATTGTTTATTCATGTACTGTGTTTGTGGAAATGTGCGCGCGTGCGCGAGTGGTAAACGTTTCCCTGGCTGTGCGTGAATAAATTATCGTTGTGTTATGACATTGAACTGAACATAGACATATGTATTCGCTACAAACCCTGTGTATTTCTGGCTATTATTTTCATTCATATATGATATTATTAAAGTATGCAGTTATGCATGAGATAAGGGTATTCTGATTACCGCTATGCATGCTCTTACAAAGTTAATGCACTTTACAGCATGAAAAGTTGCATGTCATGGTGTATGTAACCATGTGACTTCCTTCCACCAATAAAATGCTGGAAGGTGGTCGGAAATATTCTTAAGCCTGTTGTTACACAAGCAGTTCTCCGCCAGCTACCGCGAACGGGACGTGCAATTCTTGTTCAAGATTCTACCGCTTGCAAGAAGTTGTAAAGACTATTCGTCGATAGTGACGCGTGAAGACTCAGAACTGTGTGTGTATTACACCTACACACAGTATTGTTATTAACGCATTGCGCGCATAATTATAAGCAGTTCTTCTCCGCCAGCTACCGCGAACGGGACGTGCAATTCTTGTTCAAGATTCTGTCGCTTGCAAGAATTTGTAAAGACTATTCGTCGATAGTAACGCGTGTGAAGACTCAAAGTTATTCGTGTTTTACAACTACACACAGTGTTATTATTACAGCATTGTGTGCATAATTACGAGAGTTTTTCTCTACCATCTTTCACGATCGGGTCGCGCAGTTCTTGTTCAAGATTCTGTCGCTTGCAAGAATCTGTAAAGACTATTCGGCGATAGTAACGCGTGTAGACGCAGAACAGTTGAATATTAACTCTTTACACACGGTATTATTATTAAAGTATTACGTGTGTAATAAGTGTGTGTAAACTGTATCAATGTGTGAGATTTTCTGCAGTGTCAGTAATATTTAATAGTTACGCAATAGTAAGTTGTTTCATCAAGAATTATCCGTGTTAGTGGAAGATTTCCGCATAGGGTGGTCTGCTGATCGCGGTAGACCTTGTGATTCGCGTGAACACTTGAAGAGTCCGGAGTGGTATAAGTTCAATATACCGTTGTTAGATTAAACTCACTGTCACCTGAGATACTTGTTAGTTATAAACTCTATATTAATTTAACGAATAGTAAGATCCATAGAACCGTTGTGGTGTGCGAAGCGTCAGAGTCATCGTGGGAATTACAGGACACCAGCCCAGCTGAAAGCGTTTCAGGGTTAATCGTCTATCATCTATAAGCCATGCCTGACGACTCAACAACGCAGCAAAGCCCCCCCTTTTCTCTTCAGGAACATCATCGTGGGAATCTTCACTTATGTAACGTATCACATCATGTGTATGAACAATATTTAACATTTTAAAAGACTCTATATCAAACACTACCATTATTGTACATATCAAATATACCATATAAACAATTACATATGTCTTGTGCAATAAATAATCTTAAACCCTCCAATATAGACTTTTAATTTAAGATACACATACTACCATATCCTATGCGCCAATAGTTTAGTAATTTGTGTTGTCGCAATATATATTCAACCGCTTTTTCCTATAGACTATTTCTTGGTGTATATAATATATTTAATAATTATAGTATCTTTACCTCAAGATGGTTTTCTTTATTTGGAACTGTGACGTTTTAATATGCCTAAATCTCACAATAAAATTAAATAAAAAATTATAATACTAAAATTATTTTATAAGGTACAAAAAACCCTATCTCTATGTCCCAAACCGGTAGTAACATGCCGATTGGCCGATGTATCAGTTAATAAAATTAGATTTAAGAAACTCAATAAATCCATAACGACCTCGCGTTACATAAAAGAATAATAAAAGTATAGAGTGATGTAATTAAATTGTAAGCAAATTAAAGTAAAATAATTAATAATAATTAAGAACTACTTTTCGCGCTGAGAAACTACCTGCGCGCGGACAGCCCCATTACCCCTATAGTTAGTTAGTCCAGTTGAATCAGAGACTCCCCTGGTGATACAGCGTACAGCACATTATGTAGACCGCTAGAAAATATTAAACATGTAGACTAAGTAAAACTTACGTAATTACCGGATAATGTGAATGTTGCGAATGACTTGAGTGTGAGGCGATGACATCTCTATAAATAAATAACATCACCTAAATGTAATGTTAAACTTCTAGAATGTAACTGTTAACCATAAGCAATATGTGCGGTACAACAATGTGAACACTAGTGAAAGTTACCACGAAGAAACAGACCACAAGAATCTACAGAAGAGACAGACTACTCATCTTTAAGAATGACACCAAACTTCACCAACACACGATAGGCAGAAAATCTCCCAGACACCCTGCACGACAGATAGAAGCCCCGATTCGCCGAGGATATGTTACACACATGTGACACGGAAGTTCTACTTCTGTGGTTCAGAACTTAACTTTAACTAATATATGAAAGACACTTAAATAACAACATAAGAGTAAATTAAAACACAAAATACTGACTATTATGATTAATTAGCATAAAATTGTAATTTCATGATAAGTAATAAGATGTGTTAAGTTTAATGAGTATAACACGCTAAAGTTAAGTAAGCCCATTCTTCAGATGGCACAAAGTAAAGATTATTATTTTTAATATCATATACAGGAACACACAACTCGGATCCAAGGACAGTACAAGCTACGTTCACCCATGACTTACACTAATTACAATTGTACAAAATGCGCAAATATTTTTATCATTAGTATACACATTACTATTTTTCTTCTATGATGCTAAAACAGTATGTAATAAAGAGATGTCATGGTCCAAAAAGGTGAGTGAATAAATCTACAAACCCCCAGTCATAAAATTGCTCAATTCACGGGATCCTATTTAGTGTTTGTTTATATTTCAGATGGTTATGAGTTTGTGAATATTATGGCAGCCTGTGTAATTGACCTGAGCCAATTAACCAGGTTCCCGATATTATAATGTCGTCACGACGTTATAGAACTTTTTTCGGGACATCCAGTGTTCCCATTCTTAGCCTTCTGCTTGATGGGGAAGAAGCCTTCACGAAGGCTGAGGTTGGGAACACTGGATGTCACGAAACATGTTCCAAATAAAAAAACATCTTGAGGTAAAATTACTATTAATATTAAATACACATATATTTATATGTCTGTGTGTGTGTGTGTCTGTTGTGATATTATTCAATATAGTTTTTTCTGCAAGTGGTGTATTACGTTTATGGCATTTAGTTTCACTGAAACAAATCTGCAGTATCAAAGGTTTGTAAGTAAATCAATAACGATGGAAATAATTCTACATTAATACCGAAATTAACGAATAATCGAATTTGTTCGATTTTAATGTAAAATAATGGTAAAATAACAGATAATCGATTTAATTCGATTAGTTAACGATTGTTTTGCTGTTTATTTACATGAGGAGCTGTTTTGATGGTTACATTTGAAATATTTTACTTATTTTAATAAATTTATAATTTTAAATAGATCACCTTTTTTTATTTCATTTTGCTTTTAATTAACAATTTTTTGTTATTGTGTTTGTAAATATTAAATTTTTTTAAATAATAGTTTTTTCAACTTTTGTATGTTTTCAATTAATTTTATATTTTCAGTGCTTGAAAACTGGTGGTTATTATTTAGATAATACATGGCTAAATTAGATTTATAAATATTTGGATTTAAAAGTGCATTGCGGTGATGAAGAAATCTATCGACTAGTTTTTCTTTGTCTGGCCTACGTAAACTTCATTGTAATCTGGACATTCTATTTTGTGTATTCCATTTTTATTTCATTTATACCATTTTATAAGCTATAATAATATTATTCCATATTGTTTTTTCTGCAAAGAGTGTTTAGGTTTTTTGTATTAGGTGTTGAAATGACAAAAACACAATACACTACTTGCAGAAGAAACTATATTGAATAATGTCATAATATTATATAATTGCGATATGAAACTTCGAGTTACGTATATAGACAATTTTATATGCTGTTACGACGGTCTACTCGATGGAAAACAACTATTTACAAGACACCAATTAAGTCACTAATTACCAGCTTTAATTTCCATAGTTTTTTGCGCAATAAAATGTCCACTAAAATTAATTACAATTACCGTCCGATTATAAAACACAACACTTAACTAATAATAACTTGAACGCGCACAGTAATTTCGCCCGACAATAACTGTCGAACCGCGCTGTCAATATATCGCACTAATACTGACTTAAGGCCGCTGCCGCCATGTATTTATACAGACCAGAATGTTCCTAATTGCGTCTTAGCGCTCGTGTGAACTACGTAATTAACTGCGGCCTTGAGACAGTCCGCGCGGCTGGCGCCTTCGAGGAACCTCTCGAAAATGCGTCGACAAGCACGTACGCCACACGCGTTACATCGAGATTCTTCTGGCACATTCGACAAACACGTAGATTGTTCTGTGATGTCGTAACAATACGTTTTTTGCCCATGTTGTTGTAATTTTAGTTTTGTTACGCGGCATGCGTCGTGACAGACCAGGAATACAAAAAACTGTTTTCCAAAAACAATCAACGGTACTTTTGATTCTGTATATTTAGAAAATTGTATGCTGATGCAATTTCATTTGACAAAGCATCTGTGACATGAATTATTTATAATGCATCGTAATTGGGTTTTCTGATGCCGTGATAAGGTATAAAGATAACGGTTAGTACAAGAAATATTCCTCAAGATTATTGTGCTGTCGTACAAAACTGTAACTTGGGGCTCTATCTGCATATTCTCATACTTTAATATTTAGTAATCAAATTTATCTTAGTATAGTTATAAATATTTTGTAACAGTTACAAGATTCAGGAACATAAATTACAAATTCAAAATAACAAAGTGTATTCATACTAGCTTTCTTCAAACTATATTATAAATCATACCGCCTTTATTTATTAAAAATTTAATTTATCCACGCTGTACTAAACACTTAATTATTACAGTATTCTTAATTATTATTTAATGTAACGTACTACAGTCTTTTATATTTTACAAGGTGTGTTCAAAAAGAGACCGAACTTTCTGAATAATACACCAACACACATAAACAACGCGCTGCGAATTTGGGCGCATCTAGCGATAGTTTATGACAACAAATCCAAAGTTTATTCTGTTTCGTTATCGGTATTTGAACAAATACTATAAGTTTTTGAGCAAATATTAGATTGACCGGGGACGTACTCACGCTGGCAGACGGTTTAGTGACAAAGTGATTTATAAAGACCTCGAAGAACAACGTGTGCTATAAAATTTTGTAGCGAAACTAACTTAAAAAATTTTACAGAGGCATTGTGGGTGTTCAATTAAGCATACGCGGATCCTGTATGAGCCAAAAGATTATTTTAAGCATTTTTAAAGAGGGCAAAAGGTCAGTCCAGATCAAAGCGAAGTCAAAGATCATGACAAGAGAGCTCCTGTTGTGGTAATTATAAATGGCCCTCTAACTGCTGATATTTTCTGAGATAATGGGGATCCATAAAAATCGTAATATTAAATTTTGGTGTGAAATCGTATATGCATCGTATCTCTGAAAATTCGTTCTTTGTTTGTTGACTGACGATCAGATATAGACCCGTTTTGAAATCGTTCAGCAACTGCGTACCAATGAAAATGGTAATGACAACTTTCGAAAGCAATGGAAATTACTCTGTAAAGTTTTTACGACGGTAGCAGCAATATTTAATAAACCAACAATGTGTTAAAATAAACCAACAATGTGTTAAAATCTTCATTTTCACTTTGTTGTAAATCCGACGGACTGTGTGTGCTCGAGCCCACTACAGTGTGTGTAGCTTGAACACTGATGATCATGACGGGACAAAGATAACGGCATGCCCGCGTCAGCAGCACGTAATTGTGTAGCTCGCTCTATGCTAAGGTTGGCGTGTTTCCATAAATAGTTCCGTCTTTTTTTAACACACCTCGTACATAGCCTATTAATTGGTTTTTCCTCGTCGTATCAACCAAAATCCCTGTTATCCTTTTTTTGTATAAACACACGAAAATATATTTAATTACTTTCTATTGACCAATAATTATCGTGACACAATATTTTATTAAAACAGTTTACGAACTGTTTTTTAGTTACTTCATACATTAGCTTACTTACTTTATTTAGAAAGAAAACTTTTAATTTATTTTACGAAACGCAAAAATTACCGCTCTGTACCTGTTGGAAATTAATTACTTTGAGAACGTAATACCAAACTGAAGTGAAACACCAACACCGAATTAATTAAATTCGGGTCTATTCAGAATCACACATACACGTCCCCTAACCCAGCCAGCGATAAACTAATCCGTTGGTAGCAATTATGAAGCGGTTAAATCTTTTCCTTCCCTCAATCCGTTTAATCTATTTACGTTCAAACCGTGTTCTCTATATTGTTTTAGCGATACGTTTTGTGTAATTCTGTTTGTAATACGTGAATTTCTCACCACTAATTTAATCCTCCGACGATAAAGATTTAAAAAATATTTTGAAGTTAATTAAATATTTTTATAAAATATTTGAGCATTACAGATAATAATCTCTTAAAGACGGAATCTATTGGTGAAATATAATCCGATTTGGCAAAATAAATCTATTTTTAAAAGATATTTCTATTAAACAGAATTAACACTGTTGCACATCACTATAGAAAAATTATTCGGATTAACGCGTTCTAGCTTCACAGCTTATCATCAGGTCGTATATATCCAGTTCAGAAGGTTATTTCCAATCTGTTGATGGAGCTGTGAAATTTGTAAGCGCTAATCGGAATAATGTTTCAGTAGTGGTGTGAAACAGTGTTAATTCTGTTTGTAATTATAACGACTCTTCTTCTAATAGTTCCTATCCGTAAAGATATCATACAGGCTATTTTAACTTTCTGCACGGCTGTAAGGAATAAGTCAGTTGTATTCATGCCAAACTAGGTCCTTAGTTTATCAGCCATGAGATTCTCGGTCGCCAAACCGATTCTCACTCTCTAATTACTTTTCCCTGTTGTATGGATTGCAATAAGTAAAATTTCTCTTGACTTCTCATGAGATGTCTCAGATACTGAAGCTTTCTAGTTTTCACTGTGTTAATAACTTCCTCTCTTTCTTCATCTTTCTAAGAATTTCAACATTATTTATATTAAATTAGTGATGATGTCACAGAGGTATACGCTCGACTCTGGATGCTGTTTGTAAGTTATTACGTTGTCGTTTTCTTAAAGACACAAACTATTATTATTATCCAGTGTGGAGATGCTAGTCTCCCATCGGGCGCTTCCCCAGGTGGAGGATAGGGGAATGCTCACTAGATATGGTGGGTACCGGGAAAATAAAATACCCGGGACGGACCAAAACTAGCAGCTGCTGCCTTGTAGTTGGATATTGGTTTGTCAAAGGCTAATGAAAGTAAACCTTCATTAAAAATAGCCTGGTCTTCCAGGTTAGGTGCTAATGCAATGGCCCAACTCCCCATTTATTGTAAAAAACAAAATGTTAAAAAACCAAATACGTTGGAGCCGGATGGATTCAATAAAAGTAAACGACAAAAGCTACGTAAACGGACTATGAGAATTGGAGTATGGAATATACAAAATTCAATGCAAAATGTGAGGAAGTTATTAACGATCTTTGGCTGGATAAGCAGCAGTGGAGGATGAGAATTGAATCACTTCTGCAATCTTTGGTTTTCGGTATATGTGTAAACATTGTACAGCCGGAATAATAATGATAAATATTAGTAATGTCGTAAAGCTATTCGCTCGACTCTAGATGTTGGCGTGTAAGATATGACGTTGTCGTTTTATTAAAAACACAAACTAACAAATCAAAAAATCAAATGTCCAGAATACTTTGCAAACAAAGTAGACACTACGCGTCGCAACGTACGGGCAGCAGGAGTTTGCAAGCTTTAATTTGCAAGCAAATTCACGAGTGCCCCCGCACACAAAACACAGTCGTTTACGGAAACTTAATTAAACATGTCTATCCAGGCGCGGCTGACATAGGCCTCACTTACGACAGACAGGGATAAACTAATACACACTAGCTGGCTGACACATATGAAGTTGTTAAGTCCCTTCAACCCTCAAGGCTGTCTAATCAATTTTAGTAACGGACTTGCCCTTCACACTTCATCCCTTTACTTGAATGTAGAAGCCGCTATCACTACCTCTAACCAATCTAGTAGAGAATTATTACATTTAAAATAAACAGTTATATATTACCTAAATTAATTATATATTTCCAGCTTGGATTATAAAATTGATATTTACTGTACCCGTTAAGATATTTAAATGCCATAATTTTGTGTAATACTCATAGTTCTTTAAAACTTCTAAGAAATAGATGATTTATTACGGTGAAATCCTTCTTTCGGACTGCTTACATTGTAATTTTTTGTAGCTTGATGTTTCGACCCTTGAAATCTGGAACCATTCTTCGAAGCAAAGCAACACTAAAGACCTTACAACAGATCATTATAAAACTATTACCAATGTATAGTATACATAACTTCGGTTAAAATAAAAGTATTTCTTAAATCTTTCAACATGGTCTTTCATCCGCCACTGACAAGTACGAAAGATTCATTCCATTGTTACGACGGTCTCCTTGATCGTCGTATGGTACAGTTGAAAACAAAATACAACACACCAATGAAACCATTAATATCCATCCTCAATTATCATAAGTTAACTATTTGTAATCAACAGTATAGTCTCTTACAACAATTCAATTAAAAATTGTCTACACGTAATAATAGCGTCAACTATAAAGAATTCCGCACTAATTATAAGTACTCTGGAACGTACCTGTACGCGGACTTGACTGAGGCAACACATACCACACCTGTCTCTCGACTATTCTAGGGGGTTCTATTCGTTCAACTATTTTACATTATTTTGCAGTTTCTTCTTACATTTCTATTCTTATATTGTGCCTAATGTTTGTATGACTTATTTTGTTATGAATTCTGTTTGTTTGACCGTAGTTATCTATATATTTCTAATATTTTTATAACTGTTTATTGCACGTTGTTTCATGTTGTTTAGCTTCTGAGAACCATCAAAGTTTACAGGGATCGAAACGACAAGCGACAAAATAATTACGATGGAAGCAGTCTGGATAGTGGATTTACCCATATATTATATTCTATTGTTATATCGCTGTTAGAGCTTATTTTTTGCGTGTACATTTTCGTGCATACTTACATATTAGAAAAAACCGCTACGCAGCTAAATCAATACCAGTACGCTTTCAAAGCGTTTCAGGACAGGATTACGGAACAAAACGTTGGCAACATAAAAATTTCACATACGGATGTCACAAAAACTACTAACACACACACGCGCGCGCGCGCGCGTGTGTGTGTGCGCGCGCGCGGGCGTGTGTGTGTTTGCCAAGTACGTGACTGTCTACATTTTTAGTGTACCGCAGGAAAAATTAGTGTCGAATCCATCAAGAACCCTGTACCCTTCAAATCTGTTTCCAGATTAGAAATAGTTTTCACATGTAGAAACAATATTTTATGATATAATTCGAAGGTCAGTTGAAAATAGCTCGCGGAGCAACATCTATAGCTCAGTGGTAGAATTAAAATCTTTTGTGTGCTGCAAGACGTATATTTCGTGTGAACACCTGTTAATTTCCAGATATAACGGGGGGGGGGGGATCGTCTTGAATGCTCGTACGTTAACGTTTAAACTCAAGTGTACAAAAATTTAGTTTTACCGCGAACTTCTCAACTGACCCTTGTAATGTCACCTTCTTTACCTGCTACATGTTTTAGTAGTCGGACAGGTTAGGTAAACTTATGTAAATCGTTTGTCACAATCAAGGAAGTCTAGCTACCAATAGTCCAGTAAGTTACCCTAAGTACTCATACACTACACGGTCCAAGACCTTCTGAAAAATGCATCAGGATTTTATAGTATATATGGAAGGAAAATATATTGTTACGTAATACGGAACGTTCTACAAGTATCTCGGCTATCCCAGTAGAGCCCATTGTGTATGTGCGTCATCTCTGCTACTTAGAGATGAAAGACAATTACGTGACATTTATCATGCATAAACAATCGAGGCTATTCCGGACAGTACCGGTCGGCGCACGGTGTGTCAAGGCCAGAGAGCCTGCACTGTTTCTAGTGGATTCTAGAGCGCCTGTAATTGCTCGACACGTCATCCATATAGTGACCGATTATTCTGGTGTCTCAGTATAAATGTAAGCATCCAGCGACGGATAGTCAGTTTACTTCGGGCGATTGCTCAGTGCGTTTCAAGTGGCTATTAGTAAAAGGTGTTTATTGTGCGGCACTCATTTAGTTAACATTATTTTTGTGTGTGAACAAGTTTAATTTGGATTATTGTACACCTTGATTATAAAGTGTTATTTGCGATCATTAAAGCTGGTTGTTATTGACTGGATTGGTGTCTTGTATTCTGTTTCCACTGTACCATACGACGATCAGTAAGACCGTTGCAACAATATTAATTTATTTATATTAAGTTTCGCTTACACTACTAAAACGATAAAACTTTTGTTGACTTTTATAAAAGTACTTAAAGTCAAGTCCTATGAAGGGAGTTAGTCCAATTAAAGTTTGTCAAAGGGATAAAGTTAACCTACATTTTTTATTAACTTAGAAAGGACGAGGCAGAACTGACTAAACGTAATCCGCACAGAGCAGAGTAAAATGGAAACCCGGATTACCTAACCTACAACTGATTAACTGTGAGATTGCTAATTCATTACCCCTGTTCCTATATAGCTTTCTTTGATACTTATAAGTTGTTTACCTTATAACCGAGTTTATAATTAATTTAGAAGACTGTGTCTTCTAAACTTTATACTAAACTTTAATTTTATCATTTAAATTCTGTTTTATTAGTCGTGGATTTTCCAACTTTTCAAAGTTTGCACGTTATAATACTTACTCTCAGTCATTAATATTATTTATTTTTTAGTGCCAAAATGGCACCTATTTCTTCTAAAAATTAACAACTTTGTTTATCTAGGATGCCAAGTTAACTCCGATGGAGAAACGACAGAAGAAATAAAGCAAAGAATCGCCTCAGCTAAAAATCGCTTCTTTGGTCTCAGACCCCTGTTCCAGAGCAGAAAAATTGCCAGGAGCATCAAGCTGCTTCTGTACAAAACACTGATCCGCCCAGTTTTCACCTATGGTTTTGAGACCGGGACCATTTCTAGAAAGTGTGAGTCAAGCCTGTTAATTCATAAACGGAAAATCCTCAGCAGTATTTTTGGTCAATATGTGTGGAAGGTGAATGGAGGAAAAGTCACAACAAAGAAGTGATTACTCTTTTGAACAAACCAGATATTGTGAAAGTTATAAAACTTTGAACTTGAACTTTTTTAACTTGGTAGACTCAGATGGGCTGGACATGTGATCAGAATGGGAGAAAATGAAATACCTGGAAAGGCATTCACAGAACAGATCTATGGTACCAGGAACATTGGTAGACCCAAACTACGTTGGGAAGACGTTGTGAATTATGGTGCGGAACTGGAGAGCACATCTTTGGGATTCGGAACTGGAGAGTATCTGCACTTGACCGGGACAACTGGCGGAGGCTGTCAAAGGAGGCTTTGACTCAGTAATGGGTTGTTGCGGCGCTGTTGTTGACGAGACTTAACCGTGATTTTCTGCCTATAAGCCAATAGATGTTTCTGACCTTGTGATTAAGTTCAATCTTCCTAGATGTTATATGTTTTTTCCATGTTAGTCTCCTGTCCAGATGCATCCCAAGGTACTTAGCACTTTCAGCTTGCGGTACTGGTTGACCGTTAATTGTTACTGGAGGGCAGTTTGCCTTTCGTGTGGTGAAGCTAACGTGGACTGACTTGGATGAATTGATTTTTATGCGCCAATTATCAAGCCATAACTGAACGCTGTTTAATGATTCTTGTAGTATAAGAGATGCTATTGAGAGGTCGGAGTGTGTCGCTAGGATTGCTGTGTCATCGGCGTAGGTAGCAACAGTGGTTTTACTTGCTGACGGTAAGTCCGAGTGAACAGAAGGTAGAGCAGAGGACCCAGGACACTACCCTGCGGAACACCTGACCCCACTGGTAATAGAGGAGAAGTAGCATCCGAGTACTTGACTTGAAACACTCTGCCCACTAAGTAGGAATGTAAAATACGGTAACAATTATGTGGCAGATTTTTCTTTATTTTATATAAGAGTCCAAGATGCCAGACTTTGTCAAATGCCTGGGAATCGTCGAGAAACACACCTGAGCAGAACATCTTCGATTCCAGCGATTTATTGATAACATTTGTTAGTCTGTGTATTTGATCTACCGTAGAGTGTTTTTCTCGAAAACCAAATTGGTGATCCGGAATTAGGTTGTTTTCTACAATTGTTGACATAAGTCGTTTTACAAACAGCTTCTCAAAGATCTTACCAAGTATCGGTAGAAGGCTTATGGGTCGATAAGAAGAGGGCGCTTGAGGGTTTTTACCAGGTTTTAAGACCATGATAACTTGAGCCGATTTCCAGAAAAGAGGAAAGTATTCAAGTCTGAGTATGGCATTGAAAATGTATGTTATTAGTTCAACGCCTTTGTGAGGCAACTCCTGTAGAACTTTCCCCGATAGCAAATCAATGCCGGGAGCATTTTTACTTTTCAAATTATACAGGATTATTTCCTTGATTTCCTTGTAAACAAAATGATTTGTTAATTTTTAGAAATTTCATCTTTTTGGGACGCCAGAAAAAAAAAGATCTGCAAAATATTAATTAAACTAGAAATTGCATGTGCTATATCAAGTCAAATAGAATTTGAACTAACATACTTTTTTCGTTTTCATAATTTTCAAATTTTTTTACTCTCAAAAATTGTAAAATTCATCTTGGTGTTAGACTAAAAAGAATATAAGAAATATTCGATGGCATGAAATATTTAGCGTTTATTTTATGCTTGTTTTACAATTGTTGTTTTACTAAACAATAAAAAGTAAGGTAATCAGGATTCTTATAATTTTTCTGATATTTGAAAAACTATAGGATGTTTTAAAATAAGTAGCTCCTACAACTCAGGAGGCATAACAGTGTTATTTACATTAACTTATAGCAACTAAGTAAATAAAAATAAACAATAGATAATCAAGTATATTTTTATGAAGAGGCTCGTACTTTACCCTCTACAGTATAAGACTTATTTTCGGTTATACATGTTCTCTACTAGTGGTTGCATATTATTTTAAATACAATTGTGGAATTTAATTAGTATGACAAAAATTAGGTGTAGGAGTTGATCAAACACTTTGTCTCTCAACAAAAGGTAACAGCCAAAGTCACATTGATTAAACGGGACTGATCGGAATCACATAGACGGCTTCTAAACAAGCACCGAACTAATACACCCTACTGTCTATTATGAAGAGGTTAAGCACTTTAACCCTGTAGGCTTCCTAATCCATTTAGGTTACGCCCCCTTCTCTGTTGTCCTTGCAGAGTGTTTGTGTAATGTGGTATCTATAATTACGAATCTCACCTTGCTGCTATATTCGACTATAATATCTGTCCTTTTGTTTCAATACTTCATGCTAAAGCTCGTACTCACTCTCTGTCTGTCATATTTTACAGGGTCAGTATAACTTTAAATTTAAGTAAACGTAGACACAAAGGCAGTAAATAAATAAGCCAGAACAAAAGGGCTACCAAAAATCTAAACTCCAACTGGCTGGTAATGGTAAAGAAAACTAAAAATAAATAAAAATATTTTATTGATACACAGAAGCTATAAATATGCCTACATTATTTTTCCTATATAATCACATCTTTTTTATCATTAGTTTCACTTGAGTGATTTTCCAAAGTAGACCTTCTATGTGCTTTTCAAAACTTTTGTCTATAATCTTTTGATGTTTGTGTAGTAAGGGGAATATTTATTTCCGAAGATTGCTACTGTGAGCGTCTACGTAGACAGCATGTAGAGGGAAATTGTTGAGCAAATCTGAAGTGAACAAAGAAGATTTCTTGAAAGACATTACAACGGTGAAGTTCGTCCCGAAAAATAGCCATCACTTGAAAGAAAACCAGCAACGGATTTCTTCGTATTTGCAATGTTTAAGTTACATAATGAATTTCAAGAGACTAAAGTGCTGTTCCCTGTTAGGTTTACTAACATTAGGACAAAAGCGGTAGAAAAATGAGGAATAAACTATGAAAGGGTTTAGTTTGAAATATAAGTATTATTCGTTTACTTCAAAGTATTGAACGCTTGGACGGTTTTCGTCAAGGCATGCAGCTTCAAAAAGAAAATGTTAGAATATGAATGGGAAAAATTGAGAAATGTTTTTTTAACCAAATGAAACGAAGTTTCACGACTGCAAATTCCAAATATTCAAGTTTTGGAAACGGAAAGAATGTACACAGTTTAACCAAAATAAACCTTAAATACAGCTGGTAGCAACCACTTGTTCTAAATGCTGTTGTTTATAACTATCTTAGTCCTCACTGGATATTTACCTTTAAAGACCATGGTTTTGGTCTTTCTTACTAAAGTTGTCAGTGAGTACGCTCTTGCCACTTCTTGTAATTCAAGGATAGCTCTTTGTGAATCATCCTGATTTTAAATTACGTTTGTGTTAATAATCTATATCACAATTGCGAATCGAAATTTTATTTTGTGTGTTATATTTTTATTTGTGAATAATTCTGTGCTATTCGGTATATAAAATGCGTGTAGACAGAGATACAAGTACTCTATTTTAACCGATGCATAGAAAACAACACATTGTAGCAGAGATAATTGCAATTACTTTGTCCGGACAAAAACCAAAAGGAAGTTGAGGAGTAGGAAATCGAACAAGGGAAACTCCAAGCTCGCAGGAAAACCAGATCCGCAGCAGCGGCACAGTGGCAAGAAACTTTTCATACATTTTTTTTAATAAATTTAATGAATCAATGTTTTTATTTTTATACTGTACAGACAAGTAGGTTTTTATTTTTATTGTTACTCTGGCTGGAACAATGTGCACACATTTTCCGGAACCGAAGATTAAAGAAGTGATTGAATTCTCATCTTCCGCTGCTGCTTGTCCGTCCAAAGATCTTCAATTTCTCGTTCCCGCAATATAGTCTGGATTCTTCTATCCAGGTAATAGGTGGTCTTCCTCTTTTCCTTCTTTCTGGTGGGATCCATTCCATATCTCTCCTTGGCAATCTTTCCTGTGCCATTTTTTTCGTGTGTCCATAAGTAGTTTTGTATCCCACTAAAAGGTTTTGTGAATACTTCTTTTTGCTATAGCAGTAGATTGTATAGTAATACAAAGTAAAATAAAATAAATAATGTTATGATGGAATTATGAAGTGTCGCTAGTAAAACTCACAGGATGGGTAAAAGTTATTTAATTAAACATTGAATGTAAACACACTGAAGGAAACCAAAACACTGAATGACACGCATTTGTATATTTTACATTTACAATAATGATATGACAAACTAAAACAATACCTGTTAATGATCCGTACATGGAACGTCTGACAAATTATGTTATTAGATCACAGCCTTGAACCCAGCTAACTGCCTCGGTTAATATTACTGTCTCATTATGCAGAGCGCAGCATATTGAGCGTACACTGCTTCTCAATCATAGTCTTCAACTCGAGGAAAGTAGCAATTCTACCCCTGCCCTTCCACATGGGCAGGGGTAACACATCAGGTTAGTGTCACGTGTGGTGACACCTAAACCGTATCAGTAGAGTATCAATTTGAGACATTTTAAGACAAATCGTACATAAAACATTAAGAAGAAGGAACTTTCTCTGAGCTCAAAAAAGAAAAAAGTCAAGTGCTTTTTCGCGAGCAGTCAACGCGTGAAATAACATTTTGTTTCTTTATAATAAGAATCTTGTACGCAGTGACAAGTGTCAGCTCATTGGGGGGTCGGCACGTAGCAAAGGAAATTATACATTCAAGTAACGAGCCTCAGTTTCGAGGGTTAATTTTATTTAGTTGCGGGTTCGGTCAACTGGATTTCCCTTTTACTTTGTAAACTTGGGGTCGATTTGCAGATTACGTCTCCAGAAAGCTCTCTCTCTCTCTCTCTCTCTCTCTCTCTCTCTCTCTCTCTCTCTCTCTCTCTCTCTCTCTCTCTCTCTCTCTCTCTCTCTCTCTATCTCTGTCTCTCCTGTGCTTTGCAAATTCCACAGTATCTAAGTTTACAAGTTTACAGTGCTACGTCCCTTTCATCAACTTTGGTTTAACTTAATTAAAACATTTTGTTGAGTCGTGTTTAAATTAGTGGTACAAAAGCGATAAAGTATTTACTTGAGAAAGACAGTGACTTGCGTAAAAACAATTTTAGATACTGTAAGTAGTACTGTAAAATTATTGAAAACAAAATTAATCATAAATTAATAAATAATACACATAAATTTAGTTTTAACTAATTTAGTTAATCATAAATTTAGTTTTAACAAAAATACACAAAATATTTGAAAGATTAAATATATTAATTTTATATTCTTATGAACAATAAATCGTAAAGTTTAAAAATTATTCAAAAACAAAACTATAAAAATGATATGTAATAGTAATAAAACAGATTTTGATGGAATGAAACCTGAAACACTTTTAAAATATTTCCTCATAATAAATGGTATATACAAAATTGAACGTGCAGCTTGTAATAAATTCTCAGTAGTCCAAACTAAAAAATTTTTTAAACAGATTTATTCAACATAATTCTATCAAACCCCTTTATAAAAATAGAAATTTATAAATCAAATTTAGTAGCCACACATTTAAGAATAATTTATACTTTCAAAATTTAATTAAATGGTTTACTAATTTCTAGGATGGACGACTACCTTCCAACGTCCTCAGTATTACTAAAACGGATGGTGTAATATTCGTGCTCTAATACTTGTTCCCAAACAACAGCAGACAACACGATCGTCTGTGCATCCAGATGCACTCCGTCACGCTATGATCTGTGTTGCCAATGTAACTCTGGCAAGACACGTTGTAACTTCCGCTCGACCAAAGAAACAATACCCGACACTACACTCACCCGCCTCAACACGAGCTGTCCAAGCACAGTCCATGTTTTTATTTGACAGCATCTCTTCTGTCAGTTTTCCTTCCAACTAATTGAGCTCTCACCTAGTTATTTTCTATAGTATATATTAGCTTTTATAGCAATCTATGAACGTTTAAACTTCGTTTTGAGAAATTGGGTGCTCATGGATTCGTAAAGCCCCGACTCCCGAGGATCCTGTACAGGGTCGTGCCTTGACATCTCTACATTGGAGTCCATATCCAGGGATCAGTAATTGTGGATTTCCAATAAAACGTTTTTCAATAATTATAATCACACTTTTTTATAAATAAAATACACTTTTGCACCATGTTTTTTCTCATTACCTTCTCCATAGTAAATTTTATTTGGTGATGAGCACTGCATAGAAATCCGAGAAGAGAAGACGGTCCTCCCCATTAAGCCTATTAACTTAAACATATCGTCAACTTCAACTTCGTCGTGATTATCTGCTAACCTGCTACATGTCATGATCTGGTCGAGGTCTTTCAGTGTTTCTACAATTATCAAGTCTGAAAGTATACTTGGTCGTGATTTAGAATTTGAAAAATGGTGGAAACACTGAAAGGCCTCGTCCAGAACATGACGGAGGTTAGCAAATTATCACGACGAAGTTGAAGTTACAGAGACTGCTAATCGAAACAACAAGATTAAACATATCGTGCTGTATCGTGACCATTTGACTTGTTATACAAATGTTTCTTTTTAATTTTTTAATATTTTTTTAAAAATTACATCGTCTATTTTCTAAATTCCAGATAAGGTTTTTTTCTGTTTCAACTGTATTTATGTATGTGTAGCTAACTTTAAAATTAAACTTAATTTAAGGTGAGAAAAATTTGCAAAGAAAAATTTCCGGATAACGGCATAGATTTTATTACCAGGCAGAATTTTTAAAAATATTAATAATTATTATTTTTGGGGTCAAAAGGGGGGATGTTGCGGGCATATGTTTTCATAGAAGAGAAATGCACCAGGCTCTCCACCTCAAGTCAACTCTCACCTACACGTCGGTGGGGCCTGTTCCGCTGAGCAATCCACTCCAAGGTTGTGGTAACCAATCTCTTCGGCGGAGTAGATCGGTAAGCAAATGAGAGACGGAGGTTCTTTCAGGGCAATGTGGAGGTATCCTGGGCCCTGGCCTGGCAGGATGGTGCACATCGGCAGCAGGATGTGCATCTAGTGTGGTGGCGGAGAAGGCTATTGTAGCCCAACGGCTCCACACACAGCTGAGTTACTTAGTCTACTGCGATCGGACAAATAGTGCTCGTCATCTGAGGTGAAAGCTACTTTCTAGGGGAAGAGCACCCTGAAACAAAGTTGCTAGTCCTCCAGGTTGGGGGATGGATCCCATCACATATACCCCAGCTGTCAAACTCTTGTATGTGCAGAAACCTTAAAAAGGAGGTCTTGACTCAGTAATGGGTTGTTTCGCCGCTGTAAAAGAAGAAAACGAAGAAGGAGGAGGAGGAGGAGGAGGAGGAGAGGAGGAGGAGGAGGAGGAGGAGGAGGAGGAGGAGGAGAAGGAGAAGGAGAAGGAGAAGGAGAAGGAGAAGGAGAAGGAGAAGGAGAAGGAGAAGGAGAAGGAGAAGGAGAAGGAGAAGAAGGAGAAGAAGAAGAAGAAGAAGAAGAAGAAGAAGAAGAAGAAGAAGAAGAAGAAGAAGAAGAAGAAGAAGAAGAAGAAGAAGAAGAAGAAGAAGAAGAAGAAGAAGAAGAAGAAGAAGGTAGATGCTGACTACACTAATTTCCTTACAATCGTAACCAATCCTGAAACACAATGTAGATATCACTCTACTTATACCGTGTTCAGTTCACAACCTACTCATTATGTAAGATGGACCTAACTCGTTGTGCCACGCTGAAGGAGCAAATTAGCATAATTATGCATTATCTAAATTTTTAACAAACTCTCGTACACAACTCTCTTACACCATTCTTTAAAATTAGAGTACATCTAGAGTAATGCCTGTAGATTATTCTGTATGTTTAACTGAGTGTTTCACGGCAGACAGTAGGTAGCTGCATCCAGGCTGTTACAACACCCTTACATCTAAACGGCAATGATATAAAAGCTTCCTTTTTCTTCTGACGTCATAACCCCTTCGACATTTTCTCATTTCTCACATGTTTTGTATTATATAGTAATTCGGATACACTTAATAACGTAATTAGAATATATCAGTATAATTACATTACAAATTATATTAGTTTAAGTTATACAGCTATCCGCCCGACTCTGGATGTTGTCTGTAAGATATTACGATGTTGTTTTCTTAAAGACACAAACTAACCAAATGGAAAAAACAGAAAAAACAGCAGTGCAGAATACTTTGCAAACAAAGTTGATACTAAAACTGTGCGTCGCGATATACGGTAAGCAGGAGGTTGCAAGCTTTAATTTGTTGGCGAGTGCCCCTGCCCACAATATATAGTCGTTAACGGGAACTTAATTAAACATGTCTATCCAGGCGGCGGCTGGCATAGGCCTCACCTACGACAGACAGGGATAAACTAATACACACTAGCTGGCTGACATATATGAAGTGGTTAAACCCTCAAGGCTGTCTAATCAATTTTAGTAAAGGGTTTTCCCTTTACTCTTCATCCCTTTACTTGATTGTAGAAGCCACTGTCACTACCTCTATACCATCTAGTGGGAAATTACTTCATTTAAAATAAACAGTTATAATTTGTCTTAAATCAATTATATGTTTCCAGCTTGGATGATAAAATTTATATTTCATGTACCCGTTAAGATATTCAAACGCCATAATTTGTGTAACTTTTAATATTCATTGTTCTTTAAAACTTCCAAGCAATAGGTGATTTATCACGGTTAACTTCTTTATAACGGACTGCATCCATCGTAATGCATCCATCGTAATGCATCCATCGTAAGGCATCCATCGTAATGCATCCATCGTAATTTTGTTTGCCGCTTGACGTTTCGATGCCTAGAATCTGGGATCATCCTCAGAAGCTAAACAACATAAAACAACTTTCAATAAAACATTGTGAAGATATTAGCAATATATATAACGTTGGTTTAAAAAACTGTTTCTTATCGTTGTGAAGGCTTTCAACACGGTCTTTCATCTGCCACTCACAGGTAAGGATGATTCATCCTATTTTACAATTTTTTGTAGTTTATTCTTAAATTTATATAGTGCCTAATGTTTGTATGACTTATATTGTTATGAATTAACCGTGTTATGACTTTTTCGTTTAACCGTAGTTATGTATATGTTGATAATATGTTTTATAAGGTTTCGTTGTAAGTTGTGATATGTTGTTTAGCTTATGAGGACGATCGCAGATTCCACGGATCGAAATGCCAAGCGGCAAAAATATTACAATGGAAGCAGTCCGAATATAAGACTTACCAGTATATAATATTCTACTCCGATGGCTCTGTGTGAGCTTATGGTTTGTGTATACTTTTTCATGCATACTTACGTAATAAGAAAATCGCTACGTAGCTAAATAAACATCACTACGCCTTTGAAAATCTTTCTGGATTACGGAAAGGAACGTCAGGAATATAAACATTGCACACACAGATGTCACAAAAAACTATTATACAACAGATATATATATATTGTTATACTATTATTGAACATTCTACGTGTTTATCGGCTATTCCAGCGGAGCCCGGCTATAATGTGTGTGTGCGTACATATTGCTGCTACTTTGAGTTGAAGATCAATACGCGACACTTGACACGCGTCCGCAGCGAGATTTTCTAGACAATACCAGTACTAGCGCACAGTGTCCAAAGTCACAATCAATTACGCTCCAGTGTTTTCTAGCAGTTGACGCGTTTAATGGATTATTCTGGAGTCTCGACGAAGTACAAAAATATAATTATTTAGCGACGCTTAATTACAGTTTGAGCGGCGATTTATTCCAGTGAGTTTCAAAGTATTGTGGCGGAGTGTTATGTGCTTTATAATTGCGCGGGACTGTATTAGATGACATTATTATTCGTGTGGACAGATTAAATTGAATTATTGTACGAGTACAATATTGTCGAATAACTTGTTGATTACAAACTATTAATTGTGATAATTAAAACTGGTTATTATTGATTTAATAAGTGTCTCGTATTTTCTGTTCCACTATACCATACGACGATCAAGGAGACCAAGTATATATATTTGCTAAGTTATTGTCCAGATTTTCAATGTATCACTGGAAAAATTAGTGTCGAATCCATCAAGAACCACGTGCTCTTTCAAATTTGTTTTCACATTAGAAATTGTTTTCACATGTGGAAACAATAGTCTATGGTATAATAATGTCACCTTCTTTACCGCCTAAATTTTGCAGTAGTTGGACAGGTTAGGTGAACTAATGTAAACACTTTGTCATAGTCAAGGAAATCTAACCACCAATACTCCAGTATGTTATCCCAAGTAATCACACATTGCACGGGTCGAGATCTTCCGGTAGCTGAATAATTCATATGGATTTTATAGTACGTCTGGAAGAAAAATATATTGTTACGTCATACGGAATGTTCGACAAGTATCTCGGCTATCCCAGCAGAGCCCAGCTGTAATGTATGTGTGTGTGTGCGCGCGCGCGCGTACATATTGCTGCTACTTTGAGATGAAAAACAATTACGTGACACTTATCATGCGTAAACAATCGAGGATATTCCGGAACTTACCGGTCGGCGCACTGTGTTCAAGGCCAGACAGTTTATATGGTTACAGCGCCTGTAATACGCAGTTTGGCCGACACGTCATCCATAAGGTGACTGATTATTCTGGCATCTTAGTGGCGAATATATATGGGCATCCAGCGACGGATAGTCAGTTTACTTCGGGCGATTACTCAGTGTGTTTCCAGTGGCTATTAGTGAAAAGTGATTATTGTGCGGGACTCTATTAGTTGACATTATTATCCCGTGTAAACAAGTTTAACATAGATTATTGTACAAGTTGATTACGATCTGTTATTTGCGATCATTAAAGCTGGTTATTAGTGACTGGATTGATGTCTTGTATTCTGTTTTCCACTGTACCACACGGTGATCAGTTAGACCGTCGGAAAATATTAATTTATTTATAATATGTTTCGCTAAGATTACTAAACCTTAAAACTTTTATTGAATTTTATAAAAGTACTTTAAATCAAGTCCTATGAAGAGAGTTATTCCAATAAAAGTTTGTCAAAGGGATAAAGTTAACCTACATTTTTTATTAACTTAAGAAAGGACGAGGCAGAACTGACTAAACGTAATCCGCACAGAGCAGAGTAAAATGGAAACCCGGATTACCTAACCTACAACTGATTAACTGTGAGATTGCTAATTCATTACCCAGCAATTATACATTGCTGTTTCTTTATAGCTTTCTTTGAAACTTATAAGTTGTTTACCTTATAACCAATTTTATAATTAATTTAGAAGACTGTGTACTTTTATCGTTTAAATTCTGTTTTATTAGTCGTGAATTTTCCAACTTTTTAAAGTTTTGCACGTTATAATGTATACTCTCAGTCATTACTATTATTTATTTTTTAGTGCCAAATTGGCATTTATTTCTTCTAAAGATTGACAACTTTGTTTATTTAGGATGCCAAGTTAACTGTGATGGGGAAACGACAGAAGAAATAAAGCCTTAGCTAATAATCGCTTCTTTGGTCTCAGACCCCTGTTCCAGAGCGGAAAATTGCCAGGAGCATCAAGCTGCTTCTATATAAAACGCTACTCTTACAGTCTTACCGATGGTTCTAAGACCTAGACCATTTCTAGAAAGTCTGAGCCAAGTGTGCTGGTTCATGAACGCAAAATCCTCCGCAGCATTTTTGGTCCAATATGTGTGGGAGGTGAATGGAGGAAAAGGACCAAACAAGAACTGAACACCTGAACACTGTTCTGAACGAACAAGATATTGTAAAAGTTATAAAATTTGGAAGACTCAGGTGGGCTGGACATGTGATCAGAATAGGAGAGAATGAAATAACTAGAAACGCACTCACAGAACAGATCCATGGCACCAGGAAGCTTGGTAGACCAAAACCACGTTGGGAAGACGGTGTGAATTTGGTGTGGAACTGGAGAGCATATCTTTTGAATCCGGAACTAGAAAGCAACTATACTTGACGAGGACAACTGGCGGAGGCTGTCAAAGGAGGGTTTGACTCAGTAATGGGTTGTCTTGTCGCCCCGCTGTAAGTAAGTAAGTAATTTATGATTAACGATATGTATGTAAACAGTCTATTAAGCTTCTGGTCATAGTTAAATCTTTTGTTACCCTCCAACACACAATGTACATTGTAATTAACGTGTTTCCTGACTATTAAGCAATGGTTCACTCCTGCCGCTATGAACAGACGTTTCGGGTTCTTTATAGGAGGACATCTTCAGTGTAAAAACGATTCGGAAACAGGCATGGATCTTTACCAATCAACCACAGTATTGTGGCAAGTACTGTCGTAAGTTCTTTTGCTATAGCACAGTGGTTAACTAGTGAAAACCCTTGCCAGTTCCCGAACAGTGTTTACCGTTAAGGTGGCCTCCATCGGAGAGGCCGAAATGTGTGTTCATAGCGGCAGGAGTGGACCACAGCCCAATATCACGGAGACAAGTCAATTACACTCCAGCACAGTTCACACCGGCCATAAAATACTAAGGTATCAATTGCACTATGTTCTTTATCTACATTACACATAATAATCACATTTTTCCAACGCTCGTTGGCCTGATAGCCTCTCTAATCTGATGCATTGCTTTTAAGTGTTTAACAGTAACCTGTCAAAGCTTGAATTGGAATTACAGTGTTTGTTGTAAATAATGATGAAAACCCGAATCTCCTCCTGCTGCGACTGTATTCGCGTGTGTCCACTGCTACAAAAAACGAGAAAGAACTGAAAAATAGAAACACATAAAATTCAAAAAATTTATCTATCGCTACTAAGTTAGTAACGAAAATTAACCACAGTGTTGTGGTAAATTCTTTTTTCACAGTAGTGTGGTTAACTGATCAAGATCCGAGATAGTCCGCGAATTGTTTTTACTGTTAAGGTGGCCTCCAGCACTGTTAAGTTGCCGAAACGTCTGTTCATAGCGCCAGGAGTGGACTACAGCCTAATAACCCGGACACAAGTCAATTACATATCAACACAGTTGGCGCCGCGCCGGCCGCGAACGCCTTATGTATCGATTACACTGTGTACATTGTCTACACTACACATAGTAATCACATTTTGCGGCCTGGTAGCCTCTTTAATCTGACGCATTGTTTTGAGGGTTTAACACTAACCTGTCAAATCTTCAATTGCAATTACAGTGTTTGTTGTAAATAATGATGAAAACCCGAATCTCCTCCTCCTGCGACTGTATTCGCTTGTGTCCACTGCTAAAAAAAAAAGAACGAGAAATAATTTAAAAATATAAACACTTAAAATTCTAAAAATCAATTGCTATTACGTTAGTAACAAACTCCAGTAAAAAGGGTCCGTCATGTTGAGGAGATATGACGTCACACTGATCAGAGATTAAACTCATCGTATGAATTATGTTGGAAAGGGAAGTCACACACATCATCAATATAATCATCATCATCACCACGAATTAGAAATGCAATAAAAAGTGACAAAAATTTAACAAAGAACAAACTAAATTCTTTGTATCCCCTTTATTAAAAGTTGTTACTTAGTTTAGTTAATTTTTATATTTTTCATTCAGATTAAATTTAGTTTTTACAGACGTCTAACCTTCCCTTAGCTCCTACAACCCTCTCTCTATCTTTACACCCCACACATATCCCGATAGACGCCCTAAACAGATGTTCACCTCCCTAACATCCTCTGTTTAGTTTTTCACTTATCTCTTTGACAATAGCCTAATAAGCAGAAACAGCTGTTAGAGTTAAATAAAAACTTTTAACCGTACCAAGTGTTTATATATGTAATTTAAAGGGAAGATGAGAAGTTATAGTTATCAAAAATAGGCTTCTTACGCTGTACACTCTTACAAAAAAAAAAAAAATATAGGTTGATATAAAAATGCATTTAATATAAGATCCCTACATGAATAAATTAAAATAAAATAAGAGAATTGACGTAGCCACCTGCGAATAATGCCACTGAACAAACTATAAGACGATATTTGCAACACCAGAATATAGTTATGAAGGGTGAAGGACATATAGATAATGTAAGGTAACGGTCATGCCGTATAAGCTTATTTGTTTCTAATAGAGATAAAGAATAAGCATAAATATAAGGGGCGAAGAAGAGAAAAAAAGCGTAGGAAGGAAGAAAATATTTAATATATTGCAACGTTTCACGTTAAAATAGGAAACAGAGATTAATTACACTACTACAGAATTTCCTCACTACAACAGAAAAAAACTCCCGACTATCGCTTTCCAGGTTTCAGGTCATCGTCATATCGGATATGTACAATAATTGTGTAATACAATTCAATATTACAATATTTTTGATCTTATGATGATATGTGAGGCTTGAAAGCGCTAGTCGGGAATTTTTTCTATAGAAGTGTGCAACATCGTAAATTCTACTGAAACAGTTAATTATAAAGTGAGCTGTTACGCCATGGTCAGTTGCTATATAACTGCTACATCGACGGCAACGTTACGAATCCCACCCTTGGGGAACTTAGTTAGGCTCCAAAAGCGACAGAGTATTGTGATACAGTTACAGCGGATCGAATCCCACCTTTGGGGAACTTACTTATGCTGCAAAAGCGACAGAGTATTGTGATACAGTTACAGCGGAACGGATCCCACCCTTGGGGAACTTACTTATGCTCCAAAAGCGACAGAGTATTGTGATACAGTTACAGCGGATCGAATCCCAAACTTGGGGAAATTACTTATGCTGCAAAAGCGAAAGAGTATTGTGATAAAGTTACAGGGAATCGAATCCCACCCTTGGCGATCTTACTTAAGCTGCAAAAGCGACAGAGTATTGTGATACAGTTACAGCGGATCGAATCCCACCATTGGGGAACTTACTTATGCTGCAAAAGCGACAGAGTATTGTGATACAGTTACAGCGGAACGGATCCCACCCTTGGGGAACATACTTATGCTGCAAAAACGACAGAGTATTGTGATACAGTTACAGCGGAACGGATCCCACCCTTGGGGAACTTACTTATGCTGCAAAAGCGACAGAGTATTGTGATACAGTTACAGTGGAACGGATCTCACCCTTGGGGAACTTACTTATGCTGCAATAGCGACAGAGTATCGTGATACAGTTACAGCGGATCGAATCCCACCCTTGGAGAACTTACTTATGCTGCAAAAGCGACAGAATATTGTGATACAGTTACAGCGGATCGAATCCCACCCATTGGGGAACTAAAGTATGCTGCAAAAGCGGCAGAGTATTGTTATACAGTTACAGCGGATCGAATCCCACCCTTGGGGAACTTAATTATGCTCCTAAAGCGACAGAGAACTGTGATACATTTACAGCGGATCGAATCCCACCCTTGGAGAACTTACTTATGCTGCAAAAGCGACAGAGTATTGTGATACAGTTGCAGCGGACCGAATCCCACCCTTGGGGAGCTTATTTATGTTGCAAAAGCGACAGAGTATTGTGATACAGTTACAGCGGATCGAATCCCACCCTTGGAGAACTTATGCTGCAAAAGCGACAGAGTATTGTGATACAGTTACAGCGGACCGAATCCCACCCTTGGGGAGCTTATTTATGTTGCAAAAGCGACAGAGTATTGTGATACAGTTACAGCGGATCGAATCCCACCCTTGGAGAACTTATGCTGCAAAAGCGACAGAGTATTGTGATACAGTTACAGCGGATCGAATCCCACCCATTGGGGAACTTAAGTATGCTGCAAAAGCGGCAGAGTATTGTTATACAGTTACAGCGGATCGAATCCCACCCTTGCGGAACTTAATTATGCTGCAAAAGCGGCAGAGTATTGTGATACCGTTACAGCGGATCGAATCCCACCCTTGGGGAACTTACTTATGCTGCAAAAGCGACAGAGTATTGTGATACAGTTACAGCGGATCGAATCCCACCCTTGGGGAGCTTATTTATGTTGCAAAAGCGACAGAGTATTGTGATACAGTTACAGCGGATCGAATCCCACCCTTGGAGAACTTATGCTGCAAAAGCGACAGAGTATTGTGATACAGTTACAGCGGATCGAATCCCATACTTGGGGAAATTACTTATGCTACAAAAGCGAAAGTGTATTGTGATAAAGTTACAGCGAATCGAATCCCACCCTTGGCGATCTTACTTAAGCTGCAAAAGCGACAGAGTATTGTGATACAGTTACAGCGGATCGAATCCCACCCTTGGGGAAATTACTTATGCTACAAAAGCGACAGAGTATTGTGATACAGTTACAGCGGAACGAATCCCACCCTTGGGGAATTTACTTATGCTGCAAAAGCGACAGAGTATTGTGATATAGTTACAGCGGAACGAATCCCACCCTTGGGGAACTTACGTACGCTCCAAAAGCGACAGAGTATTGAGATACAGTTACAGCGGAACGGATCCCACCCTTGGGGAACTTACTTATGCTGCAAAGGCGACAGAGTATTGTGATACAGTTACAGCGGATCGAATCCCACCCTTGGGGAACTTACTTATGCTGCAAAAGCGACAGATATTTGTGATACAGTTACAGCGGATCGGATCCCACCCTTGGGGAACTCACTTACGCTGCAAAAGCGACAGAATGTTGTGATACAGTTACAGCGGATCGAATCCCTCCCATTGGGGAACTTACTTGTGCTGCAAAAGCGACAGATTATTGTGATATAGTTACAGCGGATCGAATCCCACCCTTGGGGAATTTAATTGTGCTGGAAAAGCGACAGATTATTGTGATACAGTTACAGCGGATCGTGGCCGTAACGTAGTAAGAGCAAACAGAAAAACCCGAGAAAGTTTTTTGGCATCGTTCAACCAGGATCCTGCGTAACTCTTTCACAATAACCTCTCGCTTTTTGCAGCCTAAAGGATTGTTATATATAGCAACCGACCACGGGCTAACAGCTCGCCTTATAGTTATTTTTGTAATAATAACACCTACCGTGTGAGCTTACAATGAAACATTGGACTAAATCCTATTTGTGAATATAATTACTAACACAACTTTCTTAATTAAGTGTTAAATAACTTTTGTAAACTTAATAATCTGAAAAGGTAAAATTTAATAGTCTAAACTGCTGTGTAAAAGTGTACATAAGGTGGCGTATACGAGCAGATCGCCGCAGTTTTCCTTGTTGTCTACAAGGTGTTCGATTGTGTTTGGCATCCTGACCTACTATACAAACTCAACATAGATTCTGCTTCCGGATTCTTACAATTATTTGATTACTATCTTTCGACGGAACAGAAATGTCCGCGTGACATTAGATAACACACTATCTTCGGGTAGGCATATTGTGGCTGTTGGACTTTCGGGAAGCGTCTTCTGCCCCCCGCTTTTCTCTGTGTAAGTTGACGACGTGATTAAGTTGCTGGGAGTCAGATTCGCCAAGTTTGCTGACGACACGGCGGTGTATACCATCGATCCTCGGGCTAAAACGGCAGTTATCTGGTTCCAGTACCAGCTTGAAGGATACGTTGAGTGGGCAGACAGATGGAGGGTTGCCATCAATGCGGCCAAGAGCAAAGCCGTAGTCTTCTCCAGGCGCTTTATTCTGCCTGACAGACTATATGTAGGCGACACTCCTCTGCTCTGATTAAGCACCTAGATTGTCGTCTTACCTGCTGGACACACACCGAGGGAGTAGCTCGCAAGACCGCCCATCGACTATATCAACTCCGTCCCCTGCTTTGCAGCAACTGCATGACGCGCCGCCTAGTGAAGCACCAATGTGGTGCCGATGGTTACCTACGTAATTCTCGTATGCGGCTACTTGGCCAAGATCCATAAGGAAAGCTTCAGCCTCTCCTGGACCGAGGATTGCGCTGGGCGTGCAAAGCTACCTGACGACAAACAAAATCATCCGAGATTCCTTGCCACTATATATGGACACCGTCCCGTAAATTCTGTCGTCGCACCTCCCGTTTCCAGAGCAATCATCTTATTAGCGCCCTCGGTCGCTACCAATTTGTGCCAGGTAAATCTAAAACCCGGCACCGGAGTACACTCACCCTCAATTATAGACTAATTGAAAACCCACGGCCGGTAGCAGGCCACATGCTTAACATGCAATTAATCTGTGCTTGCGACAAGCTCGGGACGCCGCAGCACACTAGCGGGCGACGAGCATGCCCTTCGTCCCGCACAGCCCCGCTTATTGTTGGGAGTGTGCACAAGTTACACCTTGTGTGTGGGGGGGGTGAGTGTGTTGGTGGGTACGGTATTGTTTGCTACATACGAGATAGTGAGATGTGTTAGTGTTCTGCCGACAGCCGGCAGCATATACACAGCGGAAGAGGAGCGTTTCATATTTGATTGGAAACAGTCGATGCAAACGTTTACCGCCGCCAGGAGACAATCGAGTTTCCCCACACCACAGACGCAGTCTACAGTAACGACTTCCACACACAGTAAGTCATTGTTTGCGTATTCCTATCCCTGGACACAGCTCTCTGTAATGTTTTAGAACAGCAGAATTTATTTCTCTCTGCATCGTCTTACTTAGAAAGAAAGCACCTAATTCTGTGGTTTGGAATACACATGGTCCATGATCTATTTTTTGTATTGTTACAAGGAAAACACAGCTTTGGTTTTTTTCAAGGAGTTCATTTCAATTATCTGTATTCTTTGCTCATCATTTCGTCATTTTATCCATCCTGTTTTTAACACTTTAAATAGTGCATAGAAGACGGTTAATCAAGTACCCTTGAACTGGAGTTGAATATAGAATACTGCTTGTGTCCTATCTCCGTGTAACTGTAAGTAATGTGAGACAACGTTGGTGTTGCACCAATGGCTGACAGCTAAAAAGATATGTACTGCCCATTTCTGAGTTCCTGATACCACAACTCAGATTAAACTCTGCGTAACGTTTGTACGTAGGGTAGGCGTATGTGATGAAGGCGTGAGATTCCAGATGCGTTACCTCTTACGCCTTACTCCGCGAACACACGAATCTGAGTTAATAGACTGAATTAATTGAATTACAAGACAGACGATTGTTACTAAAAATAGATTACAAAGCTAACAGGTTTGAGGAGATTTAAACTCTTTATGTTTGAAGTAAGAGTGTATTACTTAACAGCAAGCAAAGAGGACATAATATAAATGGCGGGTGGTGGTTGAAACACTTGGGGGTTGCAGTTGGGTTGAAAAGTATTTAATTGTTTTATACCCTGAATAGGAAATTTCCAAACCTCCTCTCGTCCAAACAATGCACAAGGAAAGCAAAACAATGCAATTTTAGTGTAACATCCACACAACAATGGGTATTTAGTGTACCATCCACATAACAATGGGTATTTAGTGTAACATCCACACAACAATTGATATTTAGTGTAACATCCACATAACAATGGGTATTTATTGTAACATCCACATAACAATGGGTATTTATTGTATAAAGCTTTCTAAATTGTAATCAAAGTGTAAAATGTCTGTTTCCTGATTTTACACTTTAATTACAATTTGAAAGTTCTGGTGCAGGCCTACCTACTATCTTCATTTTAATTTTTTCCTCAATAGGACGTTACGTTTACAACCAGATTCATTGCATCCTACCTGTTAAATATAATTAATATCGTACATGATGACACCTTAATACTTTATATGTACTATTGTTTATATTTAACGATGAATTGGACTGACAATTAACTAACATTAACAACAAACTTTACAAAACTTTCGACCGACACTAACTAATTCAACTAACATAACAACATAAACCTTACAAATTTCAACCTGGGGCACCACGTGTTGTTTACCAATAAACAGACTGGTAGCGTGATGACGTAAAGCGGGGTTTGCAGTCCCTGATCACACCAAGCGAGCCTATATCGTTGTAATATTAACACCCTAGTCTAGCCAGCCAGAGCACTGCTCCATTGTATTTCCCCATATACAAAGCACGTCACAGTTGGTGCATACACCTCGCCAAGAGCGTGTACGGTTTTCAGTATTGCTCCGCGCTTTTCTATCGGCAAATGATTAATTACGATGATTCAGCTTGAAAACACTATTATTAGTTATTGTTTGTTCATAATTCTATAATTTAAAATACAATTTGGAGTTTAATGGGGGTTGTGCAACCGTGCAAACTAAGCACGGGCCCCCACTGCATATTATATATGGAATTTTGAACGGGTGTGTGAATTAATTTCATGTGGCATTGTACAATTGTTTGAGGAAGCGTGCTTCGATGTAAGAGGTTAGTTTCAATTTTTGTGTTGAATAGAATGGAATCACTATTCAAAAAAAAAAAATGGTTTAGAGTACCATACATGACTTTCATGTTCTAATTAATTATAAAAATATTTTCAATATGCACACTGAAAATGAAACTAAATATATCAGAATTCTTTTGGTAAAACGTTGAGGAAGATAATCAAAATACGAATTGTACATAGCTGTTAATATTTTAAAAATAATAAATTTGATTAAATTATCTTTTATTTAAACATCGCGGAAGATAGCGAATACCCCGCCTAGCGTTTGCTATTTGTGAATTTCAAAAAACGGAAACTTATTTTGTTTATGTATCCGTAGTTACGATATTTTGTTTACATGGAACGATATCAATTGTTAATATTTTATTTAAACTTTTTAAGTTTTCGGTCGAATAAATTTATAAAATTAATACAAAAAATTACCCCCTCATCATTCAACTACCCTTTTCATTTACAGATATTTCATTCACCTTTCTAAAGTGGATTATTATGGCCTTTTTTTCAAGATATTTTATTCATCAAAATTAAGTAATTTACTCTTGTTAAAACTTAAAATGTGGCAGGTAAGCTATCCCTCTTCCTTAAATGATCTTCACCAAAATCAATAAGCCTAGAGTCCTCTACAACTTGGACACACATAAAGCTAATTATTTGATCCTGATTTGATTTTGCAGCAGCTATCGTTCGACATAGAAAAAAATTCTACACACATACAATTTTCGGATAATTTTCCTTCGTGTTTTAAAGGTAGTAAAATTAGAATCAGCCTTATCTCGAAGATGATTTTTTCGCGACCACCATACTTCCATTTCCTTACGGATTATGGAAGTAAAACAGATTTACTAAATAAATAACAACACTACTGATTAATTTACAGTCTGTGACAGAGAATCAATTTATAACTACCGATAAGAAAATACCTGTCTACGCAACAATACTATGCAAATGATACTGCTGTTTGTGCTATTGTCAGCGCATTATGTGTTACAAGGAAACTTTAATATTGCTTCTTGATTGTTGCACTTAACAGCTGTGTAGAATCTGGGTCGCCATTCGTCATAATGTAAAATCCATTTTCTCTATGGTTTTACCATTAAGAAAAGTGTGAATATTGTCGTTCTGATTTTGAATTATTTGAAATTAACTTTTTTGTCCAACAATTGAATAAAGAGTTTTGGACTAACTTATGTAAACTAGGATTTAATGAAAGAAATAAAATACACAATTAAATTGGGTATCTTTAAAATAGTGTGGTAAAATAAGGAAAACAACCAATTTTTTGTACGGGAATATGAAGAAACAATTTCTACAAAACACCCTCATAAGAAATTTGTTCGCATGAAACTGATTATTGCTACCGGTATCAGTAACGGGAAATAACATTGAGCAAATATTACCAATATACATAATCTGTATTCCATTTACAATTGTCAACAGAGTGTATAAACCTATTGCTGTCTTATGTAACGTGTATATGATTCCTAGCATACAAACATAATCAACCTGGTTTTGCAGTTGACTCTTGATGAAATTTGCATTGTCTTTTGATAAATTTTAACACCTGATTGTTAGTTAAAATAATTGTAAACTCCAAATGTGTATTCAAATTAATGTTGTTCCATGAATATAAAATATGTATAACGGAAATGACGCTTTCTTAGTGTACAAACGTGAGGTATAGTTGCCTTCTAAACAAGCACATAAATATGAAATATTTATTTTTAGGTTACATTCAGTTACTATATTAACAGCTGTATAAAATACACGTTAATGCGCAACAATTCACTAACATATGTACTCAAAGCTCCACAATATTCAGCACATTTCCTGCTACTAAAATAGTACCGCAACGACGAGACGCCTCGAACAATGGAAAGCGTCGTTCTACGTGTTTCCCGGCCAACCGAGTATTGTAGGTGCGTGATTCTGCCAAGGCCGCGGTAACGTGTTCTCTAGAAATTGCGAGTGCTTGGTGACGTGGATTAAGGGTTATTCTGGAACACCTGTGCTACTTATTTAAACAACAACAGCTGCCGCTTAGAAGTCAGTTTACGTCTGGCGATTATTACACGGTGAGTTTACTTCGCGGGATTAATCAGCGCGTTTCAAGTGGATACTAGTGAAAAGTGATTACTGTGCGGGACTCTATTAGTTGACGTTATTATTGCGTGTGGACAAATTTAATCTGAATTATTGTATAATCTCCTTGAATAACGTGTTGGTTTCAAACTGTTAAATGTGATAATTAAAGCTGGTTGTAGTGACTTCATTGGTGTCTTGTATTTCGTTTTAAACTGCACCATACGGCGATCAGTTAGACCGTCGTAACAGTGTGTAATTATATAATCTTAAACCCTGATCGGAGGGTCTTGTATTTTCGCGGAATCATCGTACAATTATAATACTTCTTGCAGTAACTAAACAGGAATTTCGTAACTCAAACTCATGCATTGCACACACACTGCTAAATATCCTCCCACACCATCTGAAAGTTGTTTTACCAGTCTCAAAATACTTAACACTAACATTTATCGCAATGCATTTTATCAACTAGTTTACAATGTTCAAACCTACAACCTCTACTTATTTATACAGCGTCTTTGTACGCATATTTAAAGCGTATTTGTGCGTGAGCGTACAGCGTATTTATAGCCGTCAACCCCTGGGTGCCTTGGATTATCACCCTACTAGGAAGAGAGAGGTATGTAGACCGAGAAGATGATGGGTTCTGGAGCAGGTGCAAGGCATTGTCCTTGGAGCGATGATGATGATGATGATGATGATGATGGTGATGTTTTTATATGCTCCATTCTCTGATACGTACGCAATAAGAATGTCCATTGCAACACACATTCAAATGAAGAGGTTTAAAATAATATGTTTACTTTCAATGTGTTCTGCACAAAAATGCAAATGAAGAGACTACAAATAATCTCTCAATCTCTACAAGTAATCTAAGCCGGAAGATCGATAAATATTCCTGGAAGAGGACAGCAGTAACCACCAGTACCAAATTAGAGCGAAAAGGTAGTGATCCTGAATTCATATACAGTAGTACAAATATTCAGGATTTGTGTCCTGATTTATGTTTATAGTACAGATATTACAGAGCAGGAACTGACATCGCCCCGTTTGAAAAATTAGACTACTACAACACGATATTTATAAGCAAACAATGTACAAAAACATGCTATTCATGATTGCTCAACTTTTTCTGGTATTCTATGTTATTATTAACCCTCACACCTTACCCTTATATTTTATACCTTCGCACCTCACGCTGCGGTCCTCTGGACCCCAAACATTAAAAATATAATTTGGCATTTAAAAGGTTAATTAATCTATTATTTTACAGCTGATTATTAAATTTAATCTTCAACAAATTGTCAATTTTAATCTTTAATTTTAATTGTCAACAAATAAATCAGTTTTCTGACTGTTTTTGAGGAAAACCTGACCTTCGGCAACAACTTACAAAAATTCACACAAATTAAAAAAAAAAAAAGTGCAATGTTATAATATATACAACCTTATGGAATTATGATATCAAAATTCTTTTTGGTTTAAACATATACTAGACAAAAATATTAAAATTACTAAGTACTGTAAATAAACATATTTCTGTGTACTCAGTACACAGCCGTACTCAAATCGGAATGAACTTGATAAACACTTGAATCTTCATTGCGTTCTACTAGATCTATAAAATGAGGTTACAAATTTGAATGACCATAGTTCTTCTAGGCTAATATGAACATCCTCTTTTACGCTGAAGAAATGTAGAAGTGCCAAAAAGCTCTTATTCCAGAAGAATCACTACTGTTCTTTCAGTAACTCTGTCGGTGCATTACTGTAGAAATCTTGCGCTGTATTTCGTCATTTATTTGTTTAGTAATTTATGAAATAATATTATCATCAAAAAGTAAATCCCAGGCGTTATTTTGTGTTTTACATTGCGTGCTACATATTTTGAATCAGGTAAAAGAGTCACAATATCTTCAGCTCTTGCTTTTCCACTCCTTGAGGGATCCATGGTATGTCACTTGTAACCGGATTTTCCGGTAAGCAGCATATTCATTTTTGAACCTGCCACCAGACAATCTTCATGTAAAGTGGATGTAATGTTTTCTTCAATACATTCACTTTCTTCTGTATCTGGAGGCTCTTGTGTTCAACGGAATCGGGATCATCATCACAGCTGTCAGCACCAAAATCGTCCTCACATTGACCTTTCTAAATTTCCACACGTATCTCATCTTTAGTTAAATAACACAAACCCATATCAAAATTATTATTTATAAATACATTTTCTATACAAAATACTAACGAAAAGTGTGGAAATGTCAACAAAAACAACACTTAGAACAGATTCTACACTGCACAAAAGTATACACGAACATCACAGTGGAGTCCAGAGAAAATTTTAATCACTCACTACTCGACTAATCAAGGTCAAATAGGTGAAAACTGGTTGTAGTTGGGATGAGAATAATACTAGCATGGAATACAATAATTTCCTTCAGCATATTACAGGTAGTAAGAGAGAATTTCAAAAACAAAAATCTGCTGGTGTCTACTAGACCCCACTGTGAGCTACAAGGGTTAATAATAAACACAACTTTTAATAAGAATACATTTTATTTTGTAAATTACATACGTTTCGATAGTAATCCATCTATCATCATCAGATATAATTTATAAATTATAAATATAAATGTGAATTATATAATTATAAATTATAAATAAAGGTAATTATATCTTATGATGATAGTTGGATTACTATCGAAACGTCTGTAATTTACAAAATAAAATGTATTCTTTGTTGAATTCTGTTGCTTCTCTGCTACGTACAATTTTCCCTGGAACGAGGCATTTCGGTTTCGCAACCATTATCAAGTTCTTCCTACAACAGGAAGGACTTGATAATGGTTGCTAAACCGAAAGGCCTCGTTCGAGGGAAAACTGTACATAGCAGAGAAGCAACAAAATTCGACAAAGTTGTTATGAAGACTGCTAACACAGAGAAAATATATTCTTGTCAAAAGTTGTTTTTTATTATTAATAAAATATGGTATTAGAATTCCGAAGGCTTTCAAGGTCGGCGTCCACATCATTGGCTGGGCTGTTAGGCCGTGGTCTAATATCTATGCGGACAGACGTTTAGGCCTCACCGTCGCATGACGTCATCTGTGTCGATAACAGTTAGCACGGTGTCCGACAATTCACCGCAGTAATGGGGTGGAGACTGTCTTAATATGCTATTGTTTTGCAAATATTGTATGGTTTGTTAATATTGCAAAGAGAAATCGTTGTACAATGTCATGTGTATTGCAATTTCACGGTTGACAAAATATTATGTAATTGCTTTAAAAGATACTAATAATAGAACAAATTGACAGCAATATTGTTTATTAATAAGTATAATGTTGATTAATATCCCTCCCCCCCCCAATCAACGAGCTTACAAATACGACACAGAATATGTAAAGTATATTTAGCATATTCTTAGTTAAGAATATGCTAAACGTTTGTAGCGCATCCAAAATTGTATATGTAAACAATCATCATCATCATCAGCCGTGACTCCACAACACTTGGTGTGTTTTTTTGACTTACTCAAAGAGTCGATACCATTCCTCCTTATCGCGTGCCCTGGCTTTCCACTTTCTTACATTCATCTTTTCGAGGTCCTCCTCTATCTGCTCTTTGAATCTACTTCGGGGTCTTGCACTTTTTCTATTACCCATTGGTTTCTGGTAGAAAATATGTTTCGTAGGCTGTCCTTCCTTCATTCTCTCTATGTTTCCAACCCACCTTAGCCTGTATATTTTGATTATACTGACAATATCTGCTCTTTGTAATGATTGTAAAAGTTACAAATTTAGGGCCTGTGCCAAATTCCATTTTCTTGTACTCCTCTCAATATTGTTATTAGAATCCGTCTTTTACAGCAACCTAAAAGCCTCTCGCTTTTTTTGTCATTGTCCAGGTTTTTGAAGCGAAACTTCTCCAGGTTTATGTCACCACTGGCCTGATAAGTGTTTTGTAAATTTTTCATTTCGTGCTTCTTGAGCTGAAGCTAGATGTCAGGTGCTTTTTAATCGATATATGTTTTACTTGAAAGGTATATTCTTCTTATTATTTCAGTGTTGGTGTCGTTAGTCCTGTTTATCTGGAAACGAAGATATATAAACTCTTTTACTGGCTCTTTAATTTTTGTGCCTATTTCAAGGTTTTGAAGGTTTGGGTTTAAAACCTCCAAAACCTTGAAATTACATTATATGTAAATACACTACGTAAGTACTACTACGGGACTCAATGGCATATGAATAATAGGGGTGAGAGAGAGACGCACAATAACTGCATGGCGCGCGATTGAGGAAGTCATTATGTCAGCCCATCTGTGCTCCCGCGCCCTCAAGCCTTGACTGTCTAGACGCTTCTCGCTTCAACATGTCTCGCGCAAAGTGAGCGTACGGATGAGCTGCATTGTATTTTCATTTTTCTGTCTGAAAGTACATGATTCGGCAGCACGGAACATTGTCAACCAAACATGCTGAAACAACAAAACTGAGTATAAATAATACATGATGCAGTCATATGATACTATCTTGATTGAATCCAACTTACTCTCAAACTCGAACCCCCTCCCCCCAAAAGGATTTACTAATTCCCATTTACCGTTTCCACTAAAACCTCAAAAATTATTTGGCCTTGTTAGATAACAAAATACCATAAAATTTAGTCACCTACAAGTTGAGACTGGTGTGCTATAAAGTAGGAAAACTGTTTATTAATGTACAAGTGTTTTGAAGATCAATGCTTCATTCTTTTATTTTTACAAAGCACATTCTGTCGTTTTACAGCTGGACATAAATTCATTGCAGGCAACATATTATGTTATTGCCTTTAGTGTGAGTAATAAGTCCACAACATATTCTTACGATGGTTGGAAACAAAACATAGACACCAATTAAATAACTAATTACCAGCTGTAATTAGTCAAAAATAACAAGTTTTGAATAAAAAAGCTATTCCCGTACAATAATTCAGGTACAAGTTGTCCACTTGAATCCAAAGATTCCAGTATGCTTTTTTTGGGTTCAAAAAAATTACAATTGTAAAAGTAATTTCACGCTAATGGCTTCAGTAATGTCTTTAAATCATGTCGTATACCAGATCTGTTTGTCAGCCAAACTGATTAGAACGCCGCATGAATGCAGAACTGATCGCGCTGTTTTTAGTCCACGTATATGCACTGTATCTCGCGTACAAGCACTGTCTCTAAACAAAACGTTTTTCCGTATACATGGTTTTGCACATAAGTAGCTAGATTTCGACACGTGTGGCTGGAAAGATCGAGCCGAGTTTGGCAAAGCTAAGAAATAAACTTGATGTCGACAGTGACTTGACATTGAAATTATCAGACAGTTAACAAAATATTTCAGAGCTAATTAATAGTAGTAGTAGTAGTAGTAGTAGTAGTAGCAGTTGTTGTTGTAGACGTAATAGTAGCAGTATTAGTAGTCATTACTTTAAAGTTCTTGTTGATGTAACAACTAACTATATTAATAAGGCATAGCAAAGTTAGTTTGTTAGTTTAGCAAAGATACTGCCTCTAGAAATATTTTTACTGCCGCAACAATTTTGAGACTTTAATTAAACTGTTTAGGTGAGAAAGTTATATATTAATATTACAAAACATTTTTAATTTGTAACTGAATAGTGACAAAGACGACATCTTTTGATAAGACGGCAATAGTTTCGTACAGTTCGATAACGTTACATAGGTTGCCAGAAAAGAGAAAGCTGTATTGTTTAATTAGTCTCGTTTACCATATGCTTTCATTATATTCCTTAATATTGTTTTCTTTCACTGAAGAATTTTGAAGACTCCAATTAGAGAACACAAAGTGCTTGTGATGTAAGCGTTAACTAGGTTATGTGACTATTGTTTTCTTCTGCAATTAGCTATAAATTAGTATTATCTTGAATAAATCAGAATATATTTTCTGTTCTCATAAAATTATTGTTAATTTATGGAGATTATGTCGCACATATTACTGTATTTCTTGTTTTGATTATTTTTCCTCTCTGACGTTCTGGCCGGCGAATTCACATTTACGTTTTACTACCTGTAATGAAACGTACACCATATTTGTTATATTTAGCAACCATTCGTTTCTTTTCCTGTTTGGTAACTTAAGGTTTATCATATCACTGGTTTCTCCATTCTTACAGTACTGGAGCTTTTTTTTATTGCTCAAGACGTAATATAGTTTGGTGTATGCTATCACCTTTGACTAAATGCTGGTTTTGTTTAGACAATTTGATTTTATGTATTAGTTCCAAAATGTGTTCTCGTTAAGTTTAATGGACATTACATATTGTTACGAAATGCGGAAAAAGTGTTACACCATTAGGGAACGTTCTGGTACATTGGAGAACGTTGTTGTACTCTTTTCTTGGCTATTTCCGCCGCTGTAATGCGTGCGTGGCATGCGAGGCAGTATTACGTAATGGGGAACGTCTCGTGCGTACGCTGCAGCTTCTTGACTAGCGCAACGGTGTGTGTTTTTACCATCGCCGCGCTGAAGTATTCTCTAGAAGTTTCACGTGTTTGTTAAAGACGCATATTATGGAAATCTGCAGGCTATACCTGCCGCTTAGAATTGAGTGTTATGTCGGGCGATTTGCAGAGTGCGTCGCAAGTGGTGTATTATTGAAAATTGATTATAGTACGCAATTCTTGACAGCTGACATTACAATTGTGTGGACAGATTTACTTGAGTTATTGAACGAGTATAATCTTGTTGAACAACTTGTTGATTACACTGTTAATTGTGATAATTAAAGCTGGTGTTTAGTGACGTCATTGGTGTCTTGTATTTTATTTTCCACTGTATCATACGGCGATCAGTTAGACCGTCCTAACAATGTGTTTACCTGCTCAAATTTCCTTTGTTTTATAGTTATTGTTAGCTTGTCATTCTGGTTTTATCAGTATGCTTTTTAATAGAGCACTTAATTATTTAATATTTAACTAATATTTAATTATTTATTTATTTAATTATTAATATTATTTAATTAATAATTAAAATTAATAATATTATTATTTATTTTTTTAATATTTAACTAACTTAATTAATTCAGTTATAAATACACTGATTTTTACGGCTTAATTGCTTAGCTCTTTAATGATACAGTTTAGATCCCACTTATCATTAGACACTTCTTATACAATTTAATATTGTACACTTTTTATAATTCTATACCATTTCCATTTGAGTGTTTTAGTGATTGATTAATCGCGTAGAAAATAATGTGTTACTACAGCTCCATGTGTTAAATAGCCAAACATATTTGCGCCATTACAGCAGACCATGACATAATATTTAGTCAACACTGCCAAAATATTACTTTGAACAACAGGCTTCCAAATAGCAGTCAGGGTACATATAAACGCTGTCTCTGATACAATTACGCCTTGCAACTAGGATATTTTTTTTATATATAAGGAAAGCACGCTAAATTAAGAGTTAGTATATTTAATTTGATCTCAAAAAATATGTACAATTTTTTTAACACAAAATAACAATTATAACAATACGGCAAAAACAAATGTCTTGTTATTAATTGAATTTATCAAGTTATTTATAAAGTACAATTTATTCTTGTCTGATGTACCCAATTGCGTATCTAGAATCTGAGTTTAAAGGAGGGGCCGGAATCGGGTCGACATTGTATAAAAAAACAAGTTCGACTTATAAATATTACTATCAATATGCGTGATTACATTTTGAAATCAGTCCCTTTGAGCAACCTAGAATAACACAATAAAATACAGGTTATTGAAACATTATTAATGGATACGTATTGACTGAATTGATTTTACTATATTTCATAGTTCAGACGTACAGTATACACTAATGTTGTATAATAAGCCTGCTCTATATTTTAAAAAAAGAGTTACCACTGTGTTTTCATACACAGTCGTAAAATACAACAATCTAAAAATTAAAGAATTAACAAAATTTGTAAATTTCTCGACGCTCTGGGAAGTCCGGTCTCGTTTTTCCTCTCTGTAGATACACCATTATTTGTATCAAGTACAAAATTGGGAAATTTCATAAATACAAAAATTATACTGGCTCCTTAAACCTAAAGCAAAACGAGTTAAAAGCAATACGATTTATAAAAGAGAAAATTTCAAGCCATTATTTCTGTCTGTAAACATGATAAATAAATTATTAGGAAGGCAAGTACATGGAACATGTAATGAAACAGATAATAGGTATGGAAAAATAGAATTAATTATCATTATAAATTATGTAACTAGGAAAATTGTTGACTAGAGAGACATTCCTCTGCATACAATATTTTGGTCATTCAGTAATTGCCTGGCTGCATTCAAAGTATCTCCCCCTACGTGACTCTAGTGTTTATATGGTCTCGATATATGTGTGTGTATGTGCGCGCGCACGCGCGCGCGTGCAATCGAGCGTTCGTCTATGTCTCCCTGCTTGTGCCTAGTTTAAGCAGACTTGAAATATCTTAAGATGTTAAGGAAATCGTGACACATTTAGTAAAAACCTTTACAATCCGGACTTGAAAATTTAAATGTAACCGGCAGCTTCTAATGGTAGGCTAATATACTCTGATTAACAACAATTAATAGTTCTCAGCTCTGGGATACATCACTTTATAAAACTAACACTCATAACACCCTCCCGTTGTCTATTCTAAAGCCATGTAAGGTATTTGTTTTTTCAATTCTCTTTATGTGTTGGAAATACATGCAGGACAGAACATAAAACGAAATGTCCAACAGCAGACTGGAGATTGTATGACTGTGTGTGGCATTTCGAATAACGCAAATTCCCTAATGAAATCATAAATTGATAACTGATCGTAAGCTTTCACTGCCGGTGTTTACATTATTACAATTTTTCAGATTGTTAGGCCATGGTCTAATTTTATTGTGTTTTCACCATTTTTGTCGCTGGTAAAATATGCAAGCCAATCATAACGTCATAGCTATTCTAATAGGTATTTTATTACGAAATTGAAAGCATTTATTAAAGTTACATATTTTAAGTCTCGCAGAAGAAAAACCTTAGCAAGAGAGGAAGGTGTACCTAAACAACCCTACGAAGCTCCAACGGAGCAAAAACTGGTATAGGCTATAATCTAAAACTTTAACATTTTTTACAAGTAAAAAGTTCGTGATCTTAGTCAGTAGTAATATATTTATAATTAATAAAGGAAGCGGAAAGTCGAGGAAGGAAAGTGTATAATGTATAATGTTACAGAAGAATGTTTAAAAAATACATTGCGACAGTACTTTGGAAAACTGGTGATGGACGTTGTAACGTCAAAAAACGTTTCATAAAGAAAATAATTCCAAAAGTAAATTATCATAAGAGGAAGGTGAAATGAACAGAATCGAACCCAAGTAATCAAGAAAATTTAGTAATATTGTTCAATAGTTAATATCAATAATATGTAAAAACGACGAAGACTTTGACCAAGACTCGAACCCCATATATTGTTTAAGTGAAGAATAGAATTAAGCTAATATTGTCAAATAAGAGAAACAAATAATCTTAGAACATGACATGTTAGAAATGTAACTCAGAATAGAGCACAAAAACCAATTTATTGTGAAATAATAGATAAGATCTAGACCAATACATTATAATATATATAAAATAGATATATCAAATGATTTAAATCCATCATTAAAGAGGATATAAATTGAAATAAAAAAATGTAAACTTGTAACAGAAAATCAAAGATTTAGAGTTGCGACCAATCACGCAGATGTATGTGAAAATTAATTGTTATAAAATTTAAAAAAAACTAGATTTACATGTCAATTAGACAAAGGCAAACAAAATACTTCAAATAGAGAAATCTGTAAATTGATTAGAAATCAATGAAAACAACCAAAAACTGTGCTAAACTGAAAACATGTAGTGAACATGTAAAATTGTAGAATTTATGACTCTAAAGTTATCAAAATGCACCAAACTTGTATGTTAAAGTTGAACCACAATATAAAGTAACTATACCTATAAGTATGACCATCTAAAACACTTTAACAATCAAGTTATAAAACTAACTACATATACCATACTAGTGAGCCAAAAAACAGTAACAAAATTAGTCATATTTGACAGATCAAATGATTAATACTAGAAATAATATAGAAAAAGGATACAGTTCTATCATATACAATGGAAAAATACTTGCTCAATTGAAGACAAGCTTAATTCATAAAGAATTTTTGAGTATAAAAGTGAAATTTGTCACACACATGAAATAGCTCATCTGTACAAAGACAGTGAGATGCTAATTGAGAATACAATAAAAATAAAAAGTATTAGGGAAAACCAAGTATTCCCAAAGATAAACAATGTAACAAACTCTCAGTGAATATCCTAAAAATCACAGAAATAATACCAGGAAAGACAAATACAATAAATAGCAGTGATAAGAAAAGTAGGCCTTATATTATGCCTACAGAAAAATGAAGTTATTTATATATTATGTGCATTAATACTTGTTTATTTTGTTATGTACAACTAATTATGTTATTTGTTAATGTTATAGTAAGAGCAGAGGAACTTAATTATACAATTCATTAAGAAAACTGTAATTTTGTATACATACTACAAGGTAAGGATGTGTATTTTGTGTTAATTTCATAGATTTAATTTTTTTTTAAACCCATCATGAATGGTATCGTTTTAATCAGTTGAAAGCAGAGAATCTAAAAATAATAATGACATACAGATTGTAAGTAGTTCTGTAAAATTGTTTGACAAGTACCAGAATAATTTCAGTAAAATCGCTTAGTATGAAGTAAAAGAAGTTTTGTTCTAATGCTTCTACGGAAATCGAATTTTTCCATCATGTTCTATTTGCATATTCTCGAACAGTCCAGAAGACAATTTTACTAAAAAAAACACCGGAAGTCATTAATAAAATTAAAACAATGCACCCTACAAAGGGTATATAAGCGAGACCAAAATCGACCCAATATTCACTTTCTGCTTTGAAACCACCAGAGACACTACACACACGAATTCGAAGAGAGAACTTCTAATCCAAGGTGAACTTAAGAGGAATCCAATCCGAAAACTCAAACAAGGCATTTCCCGTTACCAGACGAAACACACACTTAACCTGCAAAGGTTATATCGCTATACCGCTAACGTGCATTTTGAATAGAGCAAAAGCACACAAATTCTAATAGAACGCACATAGCCAAATATCCAGCGGCCCTGCCAAGGACCGATTTTTAATAGAGAAAAAATCAAATTTGGATGGTATTAGCGACATAAACAGACTTTGACAAAATCCCAAACAAATTACTGAACGCAAGCCTATATTGAGTTGATGTGGAACTAGCGCTGTGACGTCAGCAGAGCAAGGTCACGCAACGCAGTCTGTTTGTTCATCGCCGGCAACTATTTCAAAGCACAGAAGCAGTACGATTTTTAAATTTCGTGCGGAGTTTTCAAATAGTAATTTGACGTTTAAATAATTACAAGTGCTTGAAGAAACGAAAATACGAAGATACGCAAGATTGGAGTCGTTCCAAAAACAGTGTCCAGTGAAGGAAAAACCTACCTACCGGAACGTGAGTTGTCCAAAATTAAATTCTCTTACCTGATATTTTTGTCACACAATTGTACTACATATATCAAACACTTTCAATTCACACAAATTTTGTAAAGCATCACACTGATTTGTCTTGATAGTTCCAAGGAGTCACGTCCTGAGTATAAAGTTTTTTCAAAGATTAAATTCATGCGATTCAACTGAGCAATAAATTAATTAATAGCCGATACTTAATAAAAATTTTTTAATAATTTCTGTAACTTTGCAATTTTTTCATATTTTTACTGTTAGTCCTTCAGACAATTTATATAAAAGGAAAATCATTAAACGTATTTTATTTGCAACTCGACTTGTCCTGTTTATATTTTTTTAACTACGAAAAGTCAATTTAAATATAATAAGAATTTCTTGGACTAAATATCCATGTGGCGCCCACACACATATCAGCATAAGTTGTGTTTACAGGACTACGTCTTCGGAGAAGAAGACAGGAGTAAGCATAAGTGCGCGGAATATAACACCCGATACCACTTCAGAACATTATAACGTATCAGTTGTTACTTACTTCGTTACACTGAATGTAGTTACACATCAGTGGGGCCGAAACGTCCGTTTTGTGCGGCGGTAGTCGACCTCGGTGTAATACCTCGAAATATTGTCCAACGATTATTAACAGAGTAATTGTTTCCCCTTATGTTGCATTAATTTTTATAAGACACTACAATAAAAGTGGTTAAAATTCCTTCCCGAGCTGTTTGGCCGTGGTCCATTGTTTTCTACAAAACAGACGTTTCGGCAGTGCCATCGATTGCCACCATCAGTGTAAAATCGAGATACGCTAACGTGAGGTGGTATACTACGTTAGTGGTCACAGTACTGTGGTTAAGGCTGAGGCTCACTAACGTATAATTCGTATAATACCTCATGTTAGCGTAACTGATAGTGGCAGTCGACAGCACTCCCGAAACGTTTGTTTTTGTTGAAAACAATTGACCACGGCCAAACAGCACGGGAAGGGACTTTAATAACATTGACTCCAGACGGGTAAGCCTACGAGGTACAGAATAATAAACGCGTTAATATACACTAATTAAATTCACTAGGATTCCTTTTTTACGTAATCACTGAGGTAAATTTATTCTGTAAAAGCGCTTCGTTACTTAGTGGATACTGATGAAGTGGTCTGTTTATCTCACCGACCACTCTCCTATTGTCTACTGTTAATGGGGAGGGGGGGTAACGTAACGTACTGTTTGCCTTTCTTATCTGTGCTCCTTTGTCTGCTCGCTGAATAGGGTTTCATTGGTGACCAATTTTAGCCTGTTTCTTATTTACAGATTAGCGGTGGTTACTTGTTGCATTTAATGGATTTATCCAAAAAACGTGTGTGTGTGTGTGTGTGTGTGTGTGTGCGCGCGCTCGCGTGTCTGTATTGGTGGTGGAAAAAGGAAAGAGAGAACAAAAAAAGAGATAAGGAGCCGTGTGTTACAGTATTAGTGATGACTATAACGTTAATACATTTTACCATTTTACTTAAATAATAGAAAGTCTTATTAGTTTTCTTTAGATTATTATTTACAACTAATCCATTTAAATCCGTGGCCTTGTTTTATAGATAAAAACATTTCCCCTGCCGCTACAGCAGATATCTTCAGTGGACTTCCGTTCTGCTCCTCGGGCGACGAAATGACGACGTGACCCGAAACCATCGCACTTATATAGCTGAACACGTGCAGAGTGTTATCAGCAAAGAGCTTAACGTCTAACTCCGTTGTTCACACAAGACTAAATGGATAATAATGAAAAAATTTGTAAGGAGAACCATACATGACTTCCACGTTCCAAGATTTATATTTAAAATCTTTTACTTGAATTGGGTTCAATAATTTCTAAAAAAAATATTCCCCATCCTCAAATTATTTGCACTATTTATGGATATTTTTCTTACTATGGGATAGTCGTTTAATATATTGTTATTCTCGAGTCACTTTATCAGTAAAAATTAGATACTTTATACTCAAAATGAAACTGAACTACGTATACTTCTTCCGTTCTTAGCTTAATCCTGATGTAAACAAACAGGCGTGGCACAACTGAAACGCTATTAGTTGCTTGAATTAGAGGCGTGTCACACTGACAGAAGTAGTACAGACAGGGTACATATATGTTGATACTGTATAAACGCATGTAAATTGTGATAATTTTTACATCCCGGACCAAAGTAATATTTGTGTGACTGTGTCAGACCGACAATGATATACCGGTATTTTATAACACCAGAGTTTATGGCTTTTTCATTTACTGTTTGAATATCGCAAGAAAAGAAAATAAAGTAGGCCTATATTTAAAGCGAAAATATAAGGTATGATAATTACAGTACTTACCAGTGTACTGTGTACTATCAGTTGCTATCAGAGAGTAATTTAATCCCTTCTATATCTGCGTCGGAACTTGAATCGTCACCTGAGTCAGCAGTGTTAATGATAAGATTGTCCACGACGGCGCGCCGGTAATTTGGTCGAATTCCCATAAGCTTATCTTTTTCCTCGAGTACATGCTCGACATAACGACTACACTTGTTCATCGTTATTTCATTTATCCCCTGCTCTGTTAGTTGTTTTACATCATGCAGCTTATATGTTGTGTTGTGAGGGACAACATATCCTTCCAACTGGCTCCATATTAATTCAATGAGATTCAGAATACAATGATAAGGAAAAGGTCTTGAAACGGCATGCCCCGATTTTTCGGAAATATCATTTTCTAAAAATTTTTTTAAATTTATGTTCATTTTGCTAGCGGCGATAAAGTTCTTCTTTTTAAAGAAGATGATGAAAATTTATAAAGATGATGAAACGTATTCAAAAACCACTTGTCGTAGTTGAGACAACTCTCACATGACTGTACAGTCATTCCGTTCATGCGCATAACACATTACTGTGCAAACAGTGTCAACGCCCCTGACCAATAGCGTTCAGATGAGCCACGTCGTTTTGTGTACATCAGGATTAACCTAAGAACGGAAAGAGTTATAGATAACCATCCCACCTCCTCAACCAAACCCCCACCATTAATGGTGACATTTTCACTTTCATAGAGTAATAGTTTTATGATTTGTAATTGCTAAGTTATATTACCCTTCAAAATTAAATACTCGTACTTTACTGACTGATACCAGCAAAATTTTGTACTTTACTTGATATCAGCAAGGTAATTTTTAAAAAATCCCCCTTCAGTTACTCTCTCTATTTATAGATACCTCGTTTACCATTTTAAAGTGGATTAATATACCTTTATTTTTTTTGGATACATATTTATCAAAATTAAGTACTTTAGTCCTGTTAAACATAAAACGTTGCAGGTCAACTGTCCCTCTTAACCGATCTTTACCAAAATCAAGACCTCTACAACACTACCACATATGCAAAAAATTATTTGATTCTGTATAAATTTGCGGGAGTTATCGTTTGCTATGAAAAATTCTACATACACACTGACACTTTTCGAAAAATTACTTTTCTTCATGTTTTGAGGGTAGTTCAACCCTTATCTCGAACACAATTTTTTTTCCGCGATCACCATACGTCCATTTCCTTACGGAAAATGGGAGTAAAACGGGGATATTATAGAATGACATCACTAATAAACAAGTAGATTCTACAATATCCCCGTTTGTCCAAACAATAATTTAAGTTCCCTTTATTTTGATGTACACATTGTTTTATAATGTATGTCTTATGACTTGAGTCATTCATTTTAAATACGTTTTATTCATGCTAGTTTATCATTACACATTTTCATATTTTATATTATACTGGAAATCATGTTGAAAATTACTTGTAATTTTGTTAATGTAAATTAGACAAAAACAATGTTATTTTTAAACATTTAACAATTGCAATATACTTTATATACATTTGTATTAGTTTGAAAGACACAATCTCCCTCAAATGTAATATTCATACAGTGTACTTATACGGATGACAATTTCAACATTAATTCTGTAAATAATTTAAATCTGTTCTATTTGATGTATACTGGATATATTACAGATTCGTTTTTATATAGTTTACAATATACTGAGAACTTTTTACTGTTTTACTGTCAATCAAACATTTAGTATTATTGTATGATAGACTTATTTCAATCATCTTTTTCCCATCCATATTTTCCTAGACTTAAATAGTTTAAGTGGCACATTGTAATTTTCTTCACACAAAAGCATATTGTTTACTTAACAATAAAGTAATGCTTATATTGTTTATAAGCATAATTAGCCAATGAAGGTACTTTTTGTTAACAACAATAGAACACCTTTGTCCAACCGCTAATTTGGGAGTTTGGAATGCACCCTTGGTCGTACATTATCTTCAACCTACTCCCGCCAAACATACACTTCAAATCTGTCAGTTCAAATCCAGCTCCCGTAATTGGCGAAAGAACTGTCAGGAAAATAAAATCATCTGTAGAACTTACCAAGTGTTTATTTGTTAAGTCCGAGTATTAGTAAAATGTTCTATTAAGTTCCAAACGACCATTCGATCAGTGTATTATAGGTCTGCTGTAATATTAAGTACTTCCAATATAGTAAACAATTACACTTATAATTAGTAAAAATCTTCTAAATTACATGTTTTAATTTGCATTTTCTATAAAGGTAACAGTTTTAGTGACAGCAACAATGCTATTCTAACGAAAAAAAATTATATTTCTTAACCAAATGTTCCTGCTAAGTACTCAACGGAAATGATTTGTTTACACTGTATAACTAAGATTTAAAGCGTTCAAATAAAACATCCAGTATGTTATTTTGTACAGTAATTTAGCATGGTAAAATGAAATATTGAGTAGATAATCTTATATGCGCTTATTGTGAATGATGGTTATATTGCCACTTGTCATTTTTAAGTTTAAAGTCGTAGCGTATTTTTCTTGAATCACTATCCATGTACAGAATTGATATATTATTTTGTATCGGCACCCATTTGATACGATTGCACTTAGCAACGTTACAGATATCTCCACATAATACGGTATAACAACTTAAATTATGATATAAATTTTTGTGGACGTCATGATGAACCCTAAAGTCAGGTCAATGTTGATTTACATAATTAAATTACAATGCCAGACCAGGCGACGAGGAACTCGGGGCTAATTCTGTTGGCTGTGGTTTGGGTCAACTGCGTATCCCCTTTCACTCACTTGGAAACTTGGCGATTTGTAACTGCCAACAAGAGAGCTGTGTCCCATCTGGTTAGAAAGTTTGTATTCTCCTGTGGCTACATGCTAACCTTTTGGATCTGTAAAGGGGGTTAATATAGTAACACAAAACGTTTCCATAACACGAAAATCTTTCCTACTGTAAAATAAAACATTGTATATATATATATATATATATCGTTAATGTGTTTTAATATTTCATTGGTATTTACTTTTGTTGTTATACACATGAATCATACACATCTTATAGGCTACACATCCCATTAAGTCAAATAATTTTATAATTTTATGAATTTTGGTGTCAATGTGCTGCACGAATATTACTGTTATTATATTTGATAAAGAAAATCCCCATTGACAATCATTCGTCTTTCTGGCAATAGAATTTAATATTTTTAATAGATAATATTTTATAATAGATAATAAATTTTTTATAATAAAAATAATGACTAGAGAAAATCGATCTGCATGGTAATAGTATTACCACTTCCAACAACTAAGACCACCCAGCACATCATAAAATGGCAGCTTGTCACTCACTTTTTAATAGAATGTGTAACATAATCCTAAGCACAAGAGAAATAAAACGAAAAAGAAGTTTTTATAAATTATTTTAGTTATGCCGAAGAGTTATGGTGGTTAAGTACAAACACCACAAACAAAATAGAAATTAAATTAAAACACAAACAAAGCACATTTACGAACGGGTCCCAAAGAATCATACACCAACAAAAATTGCTTCACATTCAAGTACATAAAAAACATTATGAGAAAATTTACAAAACTATTTAGGAATAAAATATTAAAATAGCTTACAAAACAAATACATATATACAAACAAATAGCATACAAAATACACAAATACCAAAGAAATCATACAACAAAGATGATGCATTAAGCAATGGAATTTATAAAATAGAATCCAAAAACTGCAATAATTTTACATTGATCAAACAAACAAACAAAAACATTACTTTGAACACCTAAAAGTACCTGTACAGTAGATGCCTGATTCACTTTTATAAAGCTGCTGATCTGGATAGCCACCTAGAAATTTGTAAATCTCGTGAGCCTATTAAACCGATTAAACCCAGACTAGGTTAGACAGCCTACTTAATAAATTATCATAAAACATATAGAGCATCTATATGTTATATATATGGACTTTGAGAGTGCTATTGACAAGTTCGATACGTGTACTAGTGATCCTAATAAAGCAGCTATTATCAAGAGGTACTATAGAAGCATCCATCATCTACAGATGGACTTTTTAGTCTTATGATTCAACAAATGAGAAAATGTTGATGTACTCAGATCAGTTATATAAATATAATGGAAATTGTCACCGCTATTACAGAATAATAGATTGATTTCTAACTCTGCATCGTAAACCTTTGACATCTTTAAAGGAATTATAGTTCCGTTAGCTTCGAAAATCCTGCGAATGATACTGCGAACTCAAGTAGTTTTTGTATTGTTAACACTTTCAGGACGACTTAGTTGTTCTTTGTTATAAATATGGACAGTTAATCTGATGGAATATATGCAACAGTACTCGTCCTTATTCTCAAGTTTATACAAACATTCTTAATCTATATCTTATTAGGCAACTTGCCTATATCTCTACCTCCTTGAGTTTACTTCCTAAGACATGGGGGGCTAGTACGTAGGGCCATTTAGGTCAGTTCTCGTAATTAATTTAATTGAATACTGAACCTATGAAACTGAGAATATATTAGACTATGTCGTGACAGCAATACAGCCTTATTGCAATTTTTAGCAGCAATTTAGTAGGCTGTAAAATTGAACTTGAACTCAACGTTAACTATGAACTGGGTAGTTTTTGCTTTGCTCTGCCTCTGCGCGCGAACTTCACTTATTACTCTCTCAGTTTGAATGTTCTTAGTTTACCTGTAAAACAATGTTTGTTATTAAAAACACGGTGCGTGCCTCCGGTATCTAGTGGCCAGAAATATTACGGTGTTGTGAACTGAGTTGCTTGTGTTGCGTATGTTTTGAGTTCTGTACGTATGTTAAGTTTCAATCGTCTATACAATACAAATAGCGTACAAATACCTGCTACTGTTGGGTATATATTGTAGCGTGACAGAAAATCCACTACATTGTAAATCATATGAAATGATAAAATTTAATTACATCAAAAATGTTGTAATAATATTAAATGACATTTAAATAAATCAGAGGAATGAAACACAATAAGATAAAAATCCTCACTACATAATATATAAAAACCACTGTTAAAAGAAACCAAAGAAAGTATTGAAGCAACTCATCAACTCATAAATAATACCAGTAAGTTACCCAGGAAGCTCAGAGCAGTAAACCAGTTACATAAGACAATATCCCGAAAAAAGAGACTCAATCGAAGAGTGGTGAATACCAAAATACTCTAAAAACAAATAGAAGAATAAAGTCAGTTCAGTGAAGAAATTCAATACTCCAAACTAAACCTCAGTCGTGATAACACCAAGTACCTTGGTTCCCAAGAATGAGGAAAGAAGAACAGAAGAGTGAAGACTAGACGAGGGACAAGAATGAAAACTAGAAGAGGGACAAGAATGAATACCAGAAGGAAGATATGAAGAAGGACAAGAAGGAAGACAGGAGGAGAGGAAGACATAGTATGAAAGAGACACCGTAGTAAAACCTATTATTATATAAACTACTATCAATCCCAAACCCACAAAAACTATGTCAAAGAAAGTATAACATCCCCAAAATCTTATAAAAATGTAATTATTGAGAAAACTAAAGTGTTGTATAGCGTTATAAGAAGTGCACCGGCTAAAGCTATTGTGTAATAAAGAAAATAAACTAGTCTTAACGGTCCATGATGACTAAAGGTCTGGTCTGAGATAATAAGACTCAGAATATCAGAACCAACAGTGAAAGTGAATTCGTATAAGTGTTTTTTTTTTAAAATGCAATAAACTTAAAGTTGGTGATACTATAACTTAGTAGTATGCTATATCACAACTTTAAAGTCTAATAATAACCAGCATGATAAAATAATAAGATGGAAGGTTTCCAGTATTTTATTATTTTTATGTAAATCCTTATTTAAAAGACCTTTGTAAAAAAGGATGATAATAAATAGAGTATGGGAATTAATGTTTACTGATGTGGGGGATCACAATAATAATGAATTAAACCAAAAAGGACTGACACTAATATAGTATGAATAAGTGTAACATGTTCAAATAGACTGTTCTTTCACATTCCTAAAATCAATGTATTAAATAAATGTATTTGTAAGGTTTATTAGAAAATAAGATTTATGTTATGTGTTTTAAAAAAGAATTATGTTTAATAAATAATAACCTACATACCAGTAGTAATGTTCTAAAAGGTATGCTATGTTAGCTCAAAAATAGTTAAAAGAGATATGTTTAAGCTGTATCTGCAATATGTTACATTGTGCAAATTACTAAACAATGTTAATAATTAATTATTTTAATAATTGTAGTGTTAATTAAGTACTACACAAAACAATAAGTTATAGATCATGTTATTTTCATATAATTGTAATTATGTAAAGTCAGAGGAGGAATCAAGTTTAATTTATTGAGAAAGAAAGAAATATAAAATTCTAAAATCTAGGCCACTTGGTGAAATCAGAGAACCAATATAAAATAGTATAATTCACTAATAAATCCTGTAAACTACCCAGATTTATATAAGATAACATAATTAACTACTACTAGGAATGATCCTATGAATTAAAATGACAATAAGGAAAAATACCTTAACATTTTGTAAATTGTCAAAATATATAAATTAATTAATTTTAAAGAGCAATATCAAATCTACAAATTAACACAAAAAACCAGTTCAAAGGTGTAATTTATATGTATTTAAGGGAAGGAAGAGAAATATGACTAATTAAAATTTAGTATTAATAGTATTTAAAATGGAAGGAATTTTATATAAAAACGGAAATCCAATTTTGAGCCTATATTTCCAAAGTGTGAACAAAATTTGTTAATTTCTACAAAATGTCTACAGATATGGACTATAATACATCAATTTAAAGGGAATAAGATGATTAAACTAATAATAAGATTAATAATTCATAAAAGTAAGGAATAAAATAGAAAAATTCCATATATAATGTAATATTTTCTAATGTGTATGAAATCGAAAAATGTTAACAATACTTTTTCAAGGATTAACTGGGCAAGATTTATGACCAAGTTAATTAGTCTTTTGTTGAATATCAAGCTGAATAGGTGTGTGACACCGTTCAAACGTTCTTTAAACCGATTCGAACATGAAGCTAACGTTTTAGCCATTGAAATCAGTGAACGAGAGTTAGACAAATTAAACACTTTTTGAAGCCAATACTATAAAAACATTCACGACAATAGTGAAAACAAACCTCTAACTTCACTATATGAGTGACAGTAAACGGTAAAACATTATATTACAACTGATTTACTCTACAAACCTAACCGCAACTTGAAAACTTAACCGTAATAGTTGAACAAAATAGAAAATAACCTAACTAACGCAAGTTTACACTGAACACTTCACCAGAATACACTAAATAGATTAACAGACTTATTACACCAGTGCGGGGACATTTTAGACCTTGAAGAAGGTAATTTTATAGTAATTTTCTGACTCGACGCATATACAATAGCCGAGACCAACCCAAGGAGCGGCCATCTTGAAAACGAAACCTGCCTACTACATCATAGTTACTGACGTCACAGCAGTCTTCATTGGTTCGACAAAACATTTATTCTAATATCATAACCTGAATTATTTAAATACTATTGAATAGTAATTATTGTATTTATATGTGTTAACTGTTAATGTTATACTTTCTCGTCACCCTTCTCTGACTATTAATTCTTAATCGCTCAAAGAACCTGTCTTTAATATAATATAACATAAAATTTTGTTCTGTATGACAATCGATAATTCCTGAGACAGAGTCGATAATTGCTCTCCATCGATAAAATATCGATTATTTATCTAAATTTGTCAATAAATCTTTATATTTCTATTATTTTGTATCTGTATTTATTTCACAGGGTAATTTAAGGGTATTTATAAGGCTGAAGGTATTAAGTGAAAAGAATATACTCTATTTTGAACAGGATATTGGACCAGTAAAGAAGGTCACCAATCGATTATTACCTGGAGTTAATCTATTTAACTCCAGACTTGGTGCAAATCTTCAAGAAGTGCTCGACGGTCAATAAATACTTACCTGTTATTAAAATTTTCACAGAACCCTTTAAAAAACAGATTTATCTAGTATACATACTTCTATAAACATAAACAAAATTATTTTATTGTTTGGAAATTCTATTATTATTGAAATTTCCATTTTATTTTTATTCTTTTGTAACGACCGGCATACAGCGGTCTGGTGACCAAGTGGCTAACCCAAACAGTGGGATTTGATCAGATTACAGTCATATATAAGGTCTTCTTACAAAGTGACGAATCCAACGCTGGGTATTAAACAAGAAGACAGCCACCTAAAGGTCGTCATTGTTAAAAAGTGGCGCCCAACGTGGGGCTTAATAATCTAAGCTTGGCAGCGATTGATTAATAGACAGCAGAAAGATGCAGAGACGAGCTACATCGAAAAAGAGGGCGGCAGAGGCCGAGAAAGAGATGGACATGGGGGATAAGGAGGCAACACCTGTTGAAGATCTGGAAGTGTTACTACTCCAGGTGGAACATAAACAACCTGAACCACCAGAGGAACAACCTGAAGTAACCACGCAAACAGGGGAAGCCACTGTCCCAGAGAAGGAAAAAGAAAGGCCTAAGACCATCGAAGAAGATAAAATGGACAGATGGATGGAAATGTTCCGACAAATGGGTCAAGATTTGAAAAAGGGCATGGAAGAAACCAGTAAGAAAATGAATCAGGAATTAAAGGAAGACCTGCATAACAAAATGGACGAAAACAGTAAGGAAAGGAAGGAAGACAACCATTCATTAAATGAAAAACTAGAGGATCTGAAGGAAGATAACCGATCCACAAAGGAAGAATTGGGCCGTAAGATAGAAAATACTAATAAAAGGATGGAGGAAACCAGTAAGAGTTTGAGCAAGAAGCTGGAAGAGAAAATGGAGGAAACTAGTAAGAAAATCGAAAGCGACAATCAGCAACTGAGGGAGAAGTTGGAGGAAAATAATCAGAAAATGGAGGAGAAAATGGACGAGAATAATCAAAGGTTAAGAGAGGAATTAAGGGAAGTTAACCAAGAGAACCTGAATAAATTAGACGAGAGGATTGAGTTAGCCAAAGAGGAATTAAATAAAAAGATAACAGAGACCAAGAAATCAATAGTAAAGAAATTAGAACAGGAAGTTGTGGTTGTTAACCAGCAGATCCGAGAAGTAGACGAAAGATGTCGGCTAACAGAAAACGAAGTGCTGGAAGTCCGTGAAGTAATCACAAAGGAAATTACTCAGGTCCAAGAACAGCAGAAAACAAAAATTGAGGAGACCAAGAAATTCGCTCTGGAGGAAGTAAATAAAGTAAGAACCCAAGTAACAGAAAGATGCGATGGCGTGGAAGCCGCCATGGTAAACATAACTGGACAGATGCGTCAGAGCCAGGAGGAGATAGAGTCAATCAGAAACAGACCATCGGGATATCACAGTTTCCCCATGTCAGAGAACCGAGAATGGCTGAATTTCCGAAAATACAAACGGAAGCCAATGGAGTTCTTGGCACGAATAGAGGAGTACATCGAGAAACACCGAGGGAACCGATGGGTCCAGAATAGAGAGATCCTTGATGAGTCGTTTCGGGAAGTGAATGACCATTGGTGGATGGCAAACCGGAGCGACATCAATAACTATGAACAGTTCAGGAGTATGTTCAAGGCCAAATACTGGTCAGAGACCACACAGAATCTCATCAGAGATAATATCTGCCATGGCCGCTACCAACCACAAATCGGCAGCTCAATGACAGCGTATTTCCTCGGCAAAGTGTGTATGGCTAAGCACTTAGAACCAGCCATACCGGAGGAATGCTTAATTAACAAGCTGTCTTATCATTATGATGAGGAAGTGATTCGCGCTAGGAGGGGCAGCCAGATAAAAACCATTCAGGCAATGACCGAACTCCTGGAGAATTATGAGAACGAAGATTACTACAGGCAGAGTCGTAGGAGAAGTGATGGGCCCGAACCAAGGACGTACCAGAATAATAACCAAGGTACGAACCACGTAAATAATGGGTACCAAGGAGTTCGGACATACCCGCGAAATAATAATTATAATAATGGAAATACTGGAAATAATACCAATTACAATGACAGTAATAGAACGGGTCCCAACCAGCAAAACCCGAATCGACCCTCTAATGGTTATCAGGGTAACCACAATCCCAACCCTGGTAACGTAAATAGTCAGAGAAGCCCCAATTATGGTAATAGTCCCTACCATAATAATGCTAATCGTGTGGGTCCCAATAATAGTAATTTTAGTAATAATAGGTTTCCTCGCCCAAGAGTGAACTTCATACGGGCCACAGATGGAAGACAGCGAGGTTTCAACCACCATAGAGGGAACAGTTACCGAAGATACGAAGAAAGGCGGAGGAGCCTAGAACGGGACCAACCGAGGTACTATCCGGCGCGTAGGAGTAATAGTTTGGACAACACTGAACAAAGGTCGCACCATGAACGACCAGAAGACCATAGAACAGATCGGCAAGTAACCACCCTGAGCATCCCGAATGAGGCATCCAATAATATGGCTCAAAGAAACAATGATGCCGAGCCTTTAAACGGGGACAGGCAGTAAGAAATAACCAAAACCCATTACTGCTTCTGACTACTGGGTATGATAATGAGAATGAGTGCAATATAGTAAATAATCACAATCGTATTACCATCATCGGGTGCAACTACCTGAAAGACATCAGACAGGAGTTATTGGAAGAGGATAACAGGAGTCCCACCAATAACTTCAATAATGAAATTATACATGTTGACGCCAAGGTAGAAGGCATTCCAGCCAAGTTAATGATCGATACTGGGTCAAACGTATCAATAATAAATACGACGGAACTGGAGAGGATACAGCAAGAGTGCGGGAGAACTTTACCAACATTGCCGTTGAATAATATTGTTTTGTTGGGAGCAACCGGCCGACAAAACAAAACTATACGTAGACAAGTCTCCGCCAGTGTGATGAGCTGTGGTATAGCGATAGACATGGAATTCTTGGTGGCGAGCGGTCTGCCATTTAATATACTGGTCGGGTGTGATGTGCTTAGGAGAAATTCCGCCATCATTGACCTAAGAACTGAAACATTATCACTGTTTTCTAGCGGACATACTTGGACGGCGAACTTGGTGGGTAGTGACCAAGTCGTTCCCGATAGTATCCATCAGCAAATACGAAAAATCAATTACATCCAACCAACATCCATAATTGAACAGAGAATAGACGACACCTCCAATGAGGATTTATGGTCGCAGAAAATCCAGGAGATCAGGGATTTCCGGAGCGGTACAACTGGCGAAGGGTTAACAACAAACCAAGCGAACAAATTAATCGATATATACAATAAATACAAATCAGTCTTTTCTGATGAGCCCGGTAAAGTGAAGAATTTCCAGTGTACTCTACAATTCCGAGACACTGTAGATTTTAACCGGAAGTCTTACCCCATAGCGCAATCACGAAAGCAGGCAGTAAGAGCTGAAATAGAGCAAATGATTAACCGTGACATTATAGAGAGTAGCCATTCCCCTTACACAAGTCCTATCGTGGCTATTCCTAAGAAAAACGGACAAGTCCGTTTATGTTTAGATGCGCGCGAGATAAATAAGATGATAATAAATGACAGGACTTCGCCCGGTGAGATTGAGGAGATATTAAAACGATTCCACGGTACTAAATACTTCACTACCTGGGATACGGTGTGCGGGTACTGGCAGGTGGAATTACATCCACAGAGTCGCCAGTATCTGGCCTTAAACTCAGTCGCAGTCTTTGTGCACTGCATGGATCAAATACTTGGCCAAGAAGCACTAAAATTCACCACCGTATACGTCGATGACTTGCTAGTGTCCTCAGAAACTTGGGAGGAACACTGCTACCGTGTGGAACATGTCTTACAGAAGCTAGCAGCAAACAATATTACTCTGAAGTTAGCAAAGTCTCATTTTATTGCTAAAGAGATACAATTCTTGGGCTTCATATTAAATGATAAGGGAATCTCACCGTCGGCTGAAAAAGTCGAAGCAATTCAGAACTTTCCTACACCAAAGAATCGAAGGCAGTTACAGTCGTTCCTGGGACTCTGTAACTACTACCGCAAGTTCCAGGAAAAGTACTCCGAACTGACTGCCAGATTCCAGCCGCAACTGTCATCTAAAAATAAATGGATCTGGGGTAATGAACAACAAAACATATTGACTCTCATAAAACAAAAATTTCTTAAACATATTATACTCCGTCATCCAGATTTTAACAAGCCTTTCTTTCTTAATTGCGATGCCAGTGACATCAGCCTTGGCACTACTTTATATCAAGAAGATGAGGAGGGCGAGCATCTTGTAATCTGTTTTGCCAGCAGAGCTCTGAACCAGAGTGAGAAAAACTATCATGTGACAGAGAAGGAGTTATTGAGTGTCGTGTTCGCGTGCGGAAAGTTCCGTACATATATTCTTGGTTATCCCGTTACCGTCCGGACAGACCATAAATCTATCTCGTTCCTTAAGAGATGTAAGCTGAGTCATGGAAGATTAACGCGGTGGATACTATTGCTGCAAGAGTACGACCTGAAGTGGGAGTATATCCCCGGAAGGAAGAATGTCGTCGCGGACGTATTGTCTAGAGTTGACATTGACAAGCAAACGTTCGAAGGGGAGAAGGAGAGTATTCTGAAGGTGTACCATATTCTCAGCAGCAGCGCCGGTCTACAATCAGTTCTAGAACAACTAAGCACACACCAACAAGTTGACCCGAAATTAATTAATATTATCTCAAGATTAAAAGCAGGAGATGAGACCATAGCCCGATATTATACTATACATAAGGGAATCCTGTTTTCCAAACCATCATTATTTAAGGAGGAATGGAAGGTAATAATTCCAACCCATATCGAGAAAGAGATAGTGATCAGTTATCATGTTCGATATGGGCATATGGGCGCTTTAAAGGTGGTAAAGGCCCTGGAAGAAAACTGTTATATAAAGGACATCAATCGGAAGGTACGGAGGTATATTAGAAACTGTCGCATCTGCCAACTCGTAAAAACTAATAACGAGAAAAGAGAAGGGCAGATGATTCCAATAACATCACAGTTTAAACTTGAGAAAGTATTCCTGGATATCTGCGGGCCATTTCCCCGCAGTGGAGGCCGCCACCGATACAGATATATCGTCATCATTATGGACCATTACACTAAGTTCATAAAGCTATACCCAGCAAATCGGGCGACTACGAAGAAAGTTCTTAATATCCTGATCGACCAGTACTTCCCAACCGTCGGAAAACCGGTATCGATCATAACCGACCACGGAACGCAATTCAAGGGGAGGAGATGGCGGGATACACTGCTATCCATGGGGGTTCACACATACAAGACATCCGTATACCACCCAAGCAGTAACCCGGCCGAAAGAGTCTTACGAGAGGTAGGGCGTCTATTAAGAACATATTGCCATGATCAGCAGAGAAGGTGGCAAGAATACTTGGAGGCCACTGAAGAATTCCTCAACCTGGCCTACCATCCAGCCATAGGAATAACCCCATACTCCGCAATGTACGAGAGACAACCCCCTAGAGAAATTGCAGACATCTTGGAGTTCCCAAGAGAACATAAATATAAATTCAATAAAATTCAATTTTGTAATAAGGTGGCCGAAGATCAGGAGAAACGGCGGAACAAATACAATAAATGCATGGGTAAGGTTATCCATTATACCATTGGAGAGAAGGTGTTGTTGAAGAATAGGGAATTACCCAGTTCCCTAGAAGGGATAACAAAAAAGTTATTGCTCCTGTATACTGGTCCCTATATCGTCTCAAAAGACAATAACAACAACACCTACGAAATCAAAGAAATAAGTTCAAGTAAAGTCAAGGGTGTTTTTAACCAGGCATCCATGAAGAAATTTTATGATTAAAAAATAACTAAATTCTAAAAGCAATGGTAAGATCACCTTACATAACAAATAATTGAAGAAAAACTTTATGGCTAGAATAGAAGAGAAGAAGTTTAAAAACATAAAATCATCTAAATTCTAAAAAGGTATAAGTTCATCTTACATACCAAGTAAATGTGAAAAAACTTTATGGCTAGAATAGAAGAGAAGAAGTTTAAAAAGATAAAATCCTCTAAATTCTAAAAAATAAGTAAGTTCACCTTACATACCAAGAAAATGTGAAAAAACTTTATGGCTAGAATAGAAGAGAAGAAGTTTAAAAACATAAAATCCTCTAAATTCTAAAAAGGTGTAAGTTCACCTTACATACCAAGAAAATGTGAAAAAACTTTATGGCTAGAATAGAAGAGAAGAAGTTTAAAAACATAAAATCCTCTAAATTCTAAAAAGGTGTAAGTTCACCTTACATACCAAGAAAATGTGAAAAAACTTTATGGCTAGAATAGAAGAGAAGAAGTTTAAAAACATAAAATCATCTAAATTCTAAAAAGGTATAAGTTCATCTTACATACCAAGTAAATGTGAAAAAACTTTATGGCTAGAATAGAAGAGAAGAAGTTTAAAAACATAAAATCCTCTAAATTCTAAAAAGGTGTAAGTTCACCTTACATACCAAGAAAATAAAATAAAAACTTTATGGCTAGAATAGAAGAGAAGAAGTTTAAAAACATAAAAACCTCTAAATTCTAAAAATACGTAAGTTCACCTTACATACCAAGAAAATGTGAAAAAACTTTATGGCTAGAATAGAAGAAGAAGAATTAGAGTTTGAAATAAGTCAACAAAATTTTTAACATAAATGAGATCACCTTACATACCAATTATCTAAGAAAAACTTTATGGCTATAATATAATAATAAAGAAGGAGAGAATTTAGAAATAAAACCATCTAAGGTCAAAAAACAAATAAGGACAGTTTACTAAATATTTATTTGAAGAAAAACATTTTGACAATAATACCAAGAGAGTTTAGAAAAATAAAACCAGCCAAAAAACATATAAGCCCACCTTACATACAAATTATTCGAGAAAACTTTATAGAATAACATAAGAAAAATGAATTTTGAATTATGAACAAATCAAGTTTCCCAAACCAAGTATAAGTACAACTTACCAACCAATTATAAATAAAACAATATGGTGTGATAAACTGATGAGATTTCCTACCAGATTTATGGTAAGCATAGAAGATAATTACCATGGTAACAAAGGATTATAATGGGATGAATAAGAGGAAACAGAATTAGAATTAAAACAAATAATTCTAGACAGTTTAATCATGTCTAAGTTCAATATGAAGAGTGAAAACCTTTCCGTAAAATGTTGAAGGAAATAAAAAAGAAAAAAATTCTTTAATACAATTTAAGTGATTGAATAAAATAAAGTACAAAAACTTCTTTGGAATTATGAGAGAATGAAACTTTAAGTGGTATGAGGAGAAAATATGACCTCATAATGAAATTAATAAAAAAAACCAGCATTTGCAAGTATAATCGCAATGACCGGAATAATGTGAAAATAATGTCAAAAATGTATGTAATTAAATGAATTAATATAAAATGATTTATAAATTAAATGACAATTATGATAATGACAGTTATAAAAAATTCTAGAAAATAGAACAAGTGGAAATTTTAAGAAACAAGAAACAGTCTAAAAATGTCACAAAGATATGCTACTACAAATAATGCAGATTATAATGAAAAAACCAGAAGGTAATAAAGAATTTATAACCAAAAGATTTATATGATAATAAAAGTATAAAAAGGTAATAATAGAAGAGCTTCCTACCATAATATCAAATGAAAGAAACATCCGGATAATAAGTCAGATGAACAACTGAGATAGAAATATTAAAATCTCTGAGAAGTATAATAAGTAATAAGTGAAGTATCCCAAAGATATTTTTTAAATAGTAACAAATGTGTACTATTCTGAATAATTTTTTTTTAATCTGTCTGATGATAATTCCAGCAGGATTAATATGTTTTTTTTTTTTTGAGCAGAGATGATTTGCCTCTGTACTCAAATATGTGTGAAGTATTGGACAGCAGAGGAAAGTAGCGTACAGTGCCTCTCTGAACTGAACCAGCTCACAAAATAGGGAACGATAGGGAGAAAATATCCCAAGGAGAAAATACTAAGAAGAAATATAAAAATGAAATAATAAATATGAAACTCAGAAGACTATTACTATCAAGGAAGATCAAGTGAGAGTGATATAAACTCAGATATAAATAAGAGAATTTTAAAATGGAAGGAAGTCCAAAATAATAACAAACTTTGAATAATTATCATAAGCAATTGTTTCAGACAAAGCAAGTATAGTCTGAAAAAATTACTTCTGGAGAAGGGCATTCTGTAGCGTGACAGAAAATCCACTACATTGTAAATCATATGAAATGATAAAATTTAATTACATCAAAAAATGTTGTAATAATATTAAATGACATTTAAATAAATCAGAGGAATGAAACACAATAAGATAAAAATCCTCACTACATAATATATAAAAACCACTGTTAAAAGAAACCAAAGAAAGTATTGAAGCAACTCATCAACTCATAAATAATACCAGTAAGTTACCCAGGAAGCTCAGAGCAGTAAACCAGTTACATAAGACAATATCCCGAAAAAAGAGACTCAATCGAAGAGTGGTGAATACCAAAATACTCTAAAAACAAATAGAAGAATAAAGTCAGTTCAGTGAAGAAATTCAATACTCCAAACTAAACCTCAGTCGTGATAACACCAAGTACCTTGGTTCCCAAGAATGAGGAAAGAAGAACAGAAGAGTGAAGACTAGACGAGGGACAAGAATGAAAACTAGAAGAGGGACAAGAATGAATACCAGAAGGAAGATATGAAGAAGGACAAGAAGGAAGACAGGAGGAGAGGAAGACATAGTATGAAAGAGACACCGTAGTAAAACCTATTATTATATAAACTACTATCAATCCCAAACCCACAAAAACTATGTCAAAGAAAGTATAACATCCCCAAAATCTTATAAAAATGTAATTATTGAGAAAACTAAAGTGTTGCATAGCGTTATAAGAAGTGCACCGGCTAAAGCTATTGTGTAATAAAGAAAATAAACTAGTCTTAACGGTCCATGATGACTAAAGGTCTGGTCTGAGATAATAAGACTCAGAATATCAGAACCAACAGTGAAAGTGAATTTGTATAAGTGTTTTTTTTTTAAAAATGCAATAAACTTAAAGTTGGTGATACTATAACTTAGTAGTATGCTATATCACAACTTTAAAGTCTAATAATAACCAGCATGATAAAATAATAAGATGGAAGGTTTCCAGTATTTTATTATTTTTATGTAAATCCTTATTTAAAAGACCTTTGTAAAAAAGGATGATAATAAATAGAGTATGGGAATTAATGTTTACTGATGTGGGGGATCACAATAATAATGAATTAAACCAAAAAGGACTGACACTAATATAGTATGAATAAGTGTAACATGTTCAAATAGACTGTTCTTTCACAGTCCTAAAATCAATGTATTAAATAAATGTATTTGTAAGGTTTATTAGAAAATAAGATTTATGTTATGTGTTTTAAAAAAGAATTATGTTTAATAAATAATAACCTACATACCAGTAGTAATGTTCTAAAAGGTATGCTATGTTAGCTCAAAAATAGTTAAAAGAGATATGTTTAAGCTGTATCTGCAATATGTTACATTGTGCAAATTACTAAACAATGTTAATAATTAATTATTTTAATAATTGTAGTGTTAATTAACTACTACACAAAACAATAAGTTATAGATCATGTTATTTTCATATAATTGTAATTATGTAAAGTCAGAGGAGGAATCAAGTTTAATTTATTGAGAAAGAAAGAAATATAAAATTCTAAAATCTAGGCCATTTGGTGAAATCAGAGAACCAATATAAAATAGTATAATTCACTAATAAATCCTGTAAACTACCCAGATTTATATAAGATAACATAATTAACTACTACTAGGAATGATCCTATGAATTAAAATGACAATAAGGAAAAATACCTTAACATTTTGTAAATTGTCAAAATATATAAATTAATTAATTTTAAAGAGCAATATCAAATCTACAAATTAACACAAAAAACCAGTTCAAAGGTGTAATTTATATGTATTTAAGGGAAGGAAGAGAAATATGACTAATTAAAATTTAGTATTAATAATATTTAAAATGGAAGGAATTTTATATAAAAACGGAAATCCAATTTTGAGCCTATATTTCCAAAGTGTGAACAAAATTTGTTAATTTCTACAAAATGTCTACAGACATGGACTATAATACATCAATTTAAAGGGAATAAGATGATTAAACTAATAATAAGATTAATAATTCATAAAAGTAAGGAATAAAATAGAAAAATTCCATATATAATGTAATATTTTCTAATGTGTATGAAATCGAAAAATGTTAACAATACTTTTTCAAGGATTAACTGGGCAAGATTTATGACCAAGTTAATTAGTCTTTTGTTGAATATCAAGCTGAATAGGTGTGTGACACCGTTCAAACGTTCTTTAAACCGAGTCGAACATGAAGCTAACGTTTTAGCCATTGAAATCAGTGAACGAGAGTTAGACAAATTAAACACTTTTTGAAGCCAATACTATAAAAACATTCACGACAATAGTGAAAACAAACCTCTAACTTCACTATATGAGTGACAGTAAACGGTAAAACATTATATTACAACTGATTTACTCTACAAACCTAACCGCAACTTGAAAACTTAACCGTAATAGTTGAACAAAATAGAAAATAACCTAACTAACGCAAGTTTACACTGAACACTTCACCAGAATACACTAAATAGATTAACAGACTTATTACACCAGTGCGGGGACATTTTAGACCTTGAAGAAGGTAATTTTATAGTAATTTTCTGACTCGACGCATATACAATAGCCGAGACCAACCCAAGGAGCGGCCATCTTGAAAACGGAACCTGCCTACTACATCATAGTTACTGACGTCACAGCAGTCTTCATTGGTTCGACAAAACATTTATTCTAATATCATAACCTGAATTATTTAAATACTATTGAATAGTAATTATTGTATTTATATGTGTTAACTGTTAATGTTATACTTTCTCGTCACCCTTCTCTGACTATTAATTCTTAATCGCTCAAAGAACCTGTCTTTAATATAATATAACATAAAATTTTGTTCTGTATGACAATCGATAATTCCTGAGACAGAGTCGATAATTGCTCTCCATCGATAAAATATCGATTATTTATCTAAATTTGTCAATAAATCTTTATATTTCTATTATTTTGTATCTGTATTTATTTCACAGGGTAATTTAAGGGTATTTATAAGGCTGAAGGTATTAAGTGAAAAGAATATACTCTATTTTGAACAGGATATTGGACCAGTAAGGAAGGTCACCAATCGATTATTACCTGGAGTTAATCTATTTAACTCCAGACTTGGTGCAAATCTTCAAGAAGTGCTCGACGGTCAATAAATACTTACCTGTTATTAAAATTTTCACAGAACCCTTTAAAAAACAGATTTATCTAGTATACATACTTCTATAAACATAAACAAAATTATTTTATTGTTTGGAAATTCTATTATTATTGAAATTTCCATTTTATTTTTATTCTTTTGTAACGACCGGCATACAGCGGTCTGGTGACCAAGTGGCTAACCCAAACAGTGGGATTTGATCAGATTACAGTCATATATAAGGTCTTCTTACAAAGTGACGAATCCAACGCTGGGTATTAAACAAGAAGACAGCCACCTAAAGGTCGTCATTGTTAAAAAGTGGCGCCCAACGTGGGGCTTAATAATCTAAGCTTGGCAGCGATTGATTAATAGACAGCAGAAAGATGCAGAGACGAGCTACATCGAAAAAGAGGGCGGCAGAGGCCGAGAAAGAGATGGACATGGGGGATAAGGAGGCAACACCTGTTGAAGATCTGGAAGTGTTACTACTCCAGGTGGAACATAAACAACCTGAACCACCAGAGGAACAACCTGAAGTAACCACGCAAACAGGGGAAGCCACTGTCCCAGAGAAGGAAAAAGAAAGGCCTAAGACCATCGAAGAAGATAAAATGGACAGATGGATGGAAATGTTCCGACAAATGGGTCAAGATTTGAAAAAGGGCATGGAAGAAACCAGTAAGAAAATGAATCAGGAATTAAAGGAAGACCTGCATAACAAAATGGACGAAAACAGTAAGGAAAGGAAGGAAGACAACCATTCATTAAATGAAAAACTAGAGGATCTGAAGGAAGATTACCGATCCACAAAGGAAGAATTGGGCCGTAAGATAGAAAATACTAATAAAAGGATGGAGGAAACCAGTAAGAGTTTGAGCAAGAAGCTGGAAGAGAAAATGGAGGAAACTAGTAAGAAAATCGAAAGCGACAATCAGCAACTGAGGGAGAAGTTGGAGGAAAATAATCAGAAAATGGAGGAGAAAATGGACGAGAATAATCAAAGGTTAAGAGAGGAATTAAGGGAAGTTAACCAAGAGAACCTGAATAAATTAGACGAGAGGATTGAGTTAGCCAAAGAGGAATTAAATAAAAAGATAACAGAGACCAAGAAATCAATAGTAAAGAAATTAGAACAGGAAGTTGTGGTTGTTAACCAGCAGATCCGAGAAGTAGACGAAAGATGTCGGCTAACAGAAAACGAAGTGCTGGAAGTCCGTGAAGTAATCACAAAGGAAATTACTCAGGTCCAAGAACAGCAGAAAACAAAAATTGAGGAGACCAAGAAATTCGCTCTGGAGGAAGTAAATAAAGTAAGAACCCAAGTAACAGAAAGATGCGATGGCGTGGAAGCCGCCATGGTAAACATAACTGGACAGATGCGTCAGAGCCAGGAGGAGATAGAGTCAATCAGAAACAGACCATCGGGATATCACAGTTTCCCCATGTCAGAGAACCGAGAATGGCTGAATTTCCGAAAATACAAACGGAAGCCAATGGAGTTCTTGGCACGAATAGAGGAGTACATCGAGAAACACCGAGGGAACCGATGGGTCCAGAATAGAGAGATCCTTGATGAGTCGTTTCGGGAAGTGAATGACCATTGGTGGATGGCAAACCGGAGCGACATCAATAACTATGAACAGTTCAGGAGTATGTTCAAGGCCAAATACTGGTCAGAGACCACACAGAATCTCATCAGAGATAATATCTGCCATGGCCGCTACCAACCACAAATCGGCAGCTCAATGACAGCGTATTTCCTCGGCAAAGTGTGTATGGCTAAGCACTTAGAACCAGCCATACCGGAGGAATGCTTAATTAACAAGCTGTCTTATCATTATGATGAGGAAGTGATTCGCGCTAGGAGGGGCAGCCAGATAAAAACCATTCAGGCAATGACCGAACTCCTGGAGAATTATGAGAACGAAGATTACTACAGGCAGAGTCGTAGGAGAAGTGATGGGCCCGAACCAAGGACGTACCAGAATAATAACCAAGGTACGAACCACGTAAATAATGGGTACCAAGGAGTTCGGACATACCCGCGAAATAATAATTACAATAATGGAAATACTGGAAATAATACCAATTACAATGACAGTAATAGAACGGGTCCCAACCAGCAAAACCCGAATCGACCCTCTAATGGTTATCAGGGTAACCACAATCCCAACCCAGGTAACGTAAATAGTCAGAGAAGCCCCAATTATGGTAATAGTCCCTACCATAATAATGCTAATCGTGTGGGTCCCAATAATAGTAATTTTAGTAATAATAGGTTTCCTCGCCCAAGAGTGAACTTCATACGGGCCACAGACGGAAGACAGCGAGGTTTCAACCACCATAGAGGGAACAGTTACCGAAGATACGAAGAAAGGCGGAGGAGCCTAGAACGGGACCAACCGAGGTACTATCCGGCGCGTAGGAGTAATAGTTTGGACAACACTGAACAAAGGTCGCACCATGAACGACCAGAAGACCATAGAACAGATCGGCAAGTAACCACCCTGAGCATCCCGAATGAGGCATCCAATAATATGGCTCAAAGAAACAATGATGCCGAGCCTTTAAACGGGGACAGGCAGTAAGAAATAACCAAAACCCATTACTGCTTCTGACTACTGGGTATGATAATGAGAATGAGTGCAATATAGTAAATAATCACAATCGTATTACCATCATCGGGTGCAACTACCTGAAAGACATCAGACAGGAGTTATTGGAAGAGGATAACAGGAGTCCCACCAATAACTTCAATAATGAAATTATACATGTTGACGCCAAGGTAGAAGGCATTCCAGCCAAGTTAATGATCGATACTGGGTCAAACGTATCAATAATAAATACGACGGAACTGGAGAGGATACAGCAAGAGTGCGGGAGAACTTTACCAACATTGCCGTTGAATAATATTGTTTTGTTGGGAGCAACCGGCCGACAAAACAAAACTATACGTAGACAAGTCTCCGCCAGTGTGATGAACTGTGGTATAGCGATAGACATGGAATTCTTGGTGGCGAGCGGTCTGCCATTTAATATACTGGTCGGGTGTGATGTGCTTAGGAGAAATTCCGCCATCATTGACCTAAGAACTGAAACATTATCACTGTTTTCTAGCGGACATACTTGGACGGCGAACTTGGTGGGTAGTGACCAAGTCGTTCCCGATAGTATCCATCAGCAAATACGAAAAATCAATTACATCCAACCAACATCCATAATTGAACAGAGAATAGACGACACCTCCAATGAGGATTTATGGTCGCAGAAAATCCAGGAGATCAGGGATTTCCGGAGCGGTACAACTGGCGAAGGGTTAACAACAAACCAAGCGAACAAATTAATCGATATATACAATAAATACAAATCAGTCTTTTCTGATGAGCCCGGTAAAGTGAAGAATTTCCAGTGTACTCTACAATTCCGAGACACTGTAGATTTTAACCGGAAGTCTTACCCCATAGCGCAATCACGAAAGCAGGCAGTAAGAGCTGAAATAGAGCAAATGATTAACCGTGACATTATAGAGAGTAGCCATTCCCCTTACACAAGTCCTATCGTGGCTATTCCTAAGAAAAACGGACAAGTCCGTTTATGTTTAGATGCGCGCGAGATAAATAAGATGATAATAAATGACAGGACTTCGCCCGGTGAGATTGAGGAGATATTAAAACGATTCCACGGTACTAAATACTTCACTACCTGGGATACGGTGTGCGGGTACTGGCAGGTGGAATTACATCCACAGAGTCGCCAGTATCTGGCCTTTATATTCGAAGGGCGGAACTACCAGTTTAAGAGGTTGCCCTTCGGACTGGTAAACTCAGTCGCAGTCTTTGTGCACTGCATGGATCAAATACTTGGCCAAGAAGCACTAAAATTCACCACCGTATACGTCGATGACTTGCTAGTGTCCTCAGAAACTTGGGAGGAACACTGCTACCGTGTGGAACATGTCTTACAGAAGCTAGCAGCAAACAATATTACTCTGAAGTTAGCAAAGTCTCATTTTATTGCTAAAGAGATACAATTCTTGGGCTTCATATTAAATGATAAGGGAATCTCACCGTCGGCTGAAAAAGTCGAAGCAATTCAGAACTTTCCTACACCAAAGAATCGAAGGCAGTTACAGTCGTTCCTGGGACTCTGTAACTACTACCGCAAGTTCCAGGAAAAGTACTCCGAACTGACTGCCAGATTCCAGCCGCAACTGTCATCTAAAAATAAATGGATCTGGGGTAATGAACAACAAAACATATTGACTCTCATAAAACAAAAATTTCTTAAACATATTATACTCCGTCATCCAGATTTTAACAAGCCTTTCTTTCTTAATTGCGATGCCAGTGACATCAGCCTTGGCACTACTTTATATCAAGAAGATGAGGAGGGCGAGCATCTTGTAATCTGTTTTGTCAGCAGAGCTCTGAACCAGAGTGAGAAAAACTATCATGTGACAGAGAAGGAGTTATTGAGTGTCGTGTTCGCGTGCGGAAAGTTCCGTACATATATTCTTGGTTATCCCGTTACCGTCCGGACAGACCATAAATCTATCTCGTTCCTTAAGAGATGTAAGCTGAGTCATGGAAGATTAACGCGGTGGATACTATTGCTGCAAGAGTACGACCTGAAGTGGGAGTATATCCCCGGAAGGAAGAATGTCGTCGCGGACGTATTGTCTAGAGTTGACATTGACAAGCAAACGTTCGAAGGGGAGAAGGAGAGTATTCTGAAGGTGTACCATATTCTCAGCAGCAGCGCCGGTCTACAATCAGTTCTAGAACAACTAAGCACACACCAACAAGTTGACCCGAAATTAATTAATATTATCTCAAGATTAAAAGCAGGAGATGAGACCATAGCCCGATATTATACTATACATAAGGGAATCCTGTTTTCCAAACCATCATTATTTAAGGAGGAATGGAAGGTAATAATTCCAACCCATATCGAGAAAGAGATAGTGATCAGTTATCATGTTCGATATGGGCATATGGGCGCTTTAAAGGTGGTAAAGGCCCTGGAAGGAAACTGTTATATAAAGGACATCAATCGGAAGGTACGGAGGTATATTAGAAACTGTCGCATCTGCCAACTCGTAAAAACTAATAACGAGAAAAGAGAAGGGCAGATGATTCCAATAACATCACAGTTTAAACTTGAGAAAGTATTCCTGGATATCTGCGGGCCATTTCCCCGCAGTGGAGGCCGCCACCGATACAGATATATCGTCATCATTATGGACCATTACACTAAGTTCATAAAGCTATACCCAGCAAATCGGGCGACTACGAAGAAAGTTCTTAATATCCTGATCGACCAGTACTTCCCAACCGTCGGAAAACCGGTATCGATCATAACCGACCACGGAACGCAATTCAAGGGGAGGAGATGGCGGGATACACTGCTATCCATGGGGGTTCACACATACAAGACATCCGTATACCACCCAAGCAGTAACCCGGCCGAAAGAGTCTTACGAGAGGTAGGGCGTCTATTAAGAACATATTGCCATGATCAGCAGAGAAGGTGGCAAGAATACTTGGAGGCCACTGAAGAATTCCTCAACCTGGCCTACCATCCAGCCATAGGAATAACCCCATACTCCGCAATGTACGAGAGACAACCCCCTAGAGAAATTGCAGACATCTTGGAGTTCCCAAGAGAACATAAATATAAATTCAATAAAATTCAATTTTGTAATAAGGTGGCCGAAGATCAGGAGAAACGGCGGAACAAATACAATAAATGCATGGGTAAGGTTATCCATTATACCATTGGAGAGAAGGTGTTGTTGAAGAATAGGGAATTACCCAGTTCCCTAGAAGGGATAACAAAAAAGTTATTGCTCCTGTATACTGGTCCCTATATCGTCTCAAAAGACAATAACAACAACACCTACGAAATCAAAGAAATAAGTTCAAGTAAAGTCAAGGGTGTTTTTAACCAGGCATCCATGAAGAAATTTTATGATTAAAAAATAACTAAATTCTAAAAGCAATGGTAAGATCACCTTACATAACAAATAATTGAAGAAAAACTTTATGGCTAGAATAGAAGAGAAGAAGTTTAAAAACATAAAATCATCTAAATTCTAAAAAGGTATAAGTTCATCTTACATACCAAGTAAATGTGAAAAAACTTTATGGCTAGAATAGAAGAGAAGAAGTTTAAAAAGATAAAATCCTCTAAATTCTAAAAAATAAGTAAGTTCACCTTACATACCAAGAAAATGTGAAAAAACTTTATGGCTAGAATAGAAGAGAAGAAGTTTAAAAACATAAAATCCTCTAAATTCTAAAAAGGTGTAAGTTCACCTTACATACCAAGAAAATGTGAAAAAACTTTATGGCTAGAATAGAAGAGAAGAAGTTTAAAAACATAAATCCTCTAAATTCTAAAAAGGTGTAAGTTCACCTTACATACCAAGAAAATGTGAAAAAACTTTATGGCTAGAATAGAAGAGAAGAAGTTTAAAAACATAAAATCATCTAAATTCTAAAAAGGTATAAGTTCATCTTACATACCAAGTAAATGTGAAAAAACTTTATGGCTAGAATAGAAGAGAAGAAGTTTAAAAACATAAAATCCTCTAAATTCTAAAAAGGTGTAAGTTCACCTTACATACCAAGAAAATAAAAAAAAAACTTTATGGCTAGAATAGAAGAGAAGAAGTTTAAAAACATAAAAACCTCTAAATTCTAAAAATACGTAAGTTCACCTTACATACCAAGAAAATGTGAAAAAACTTTATGGCTAGAATAGAAGAAGAAGAATTAGAGTTTGAAATAAGTCAACAAAATTTTAAACATAAATGAGATCACCTTACATACCAATTATCTAAGAAAAACTTTATGGCTATAATATAATAATAAAGAAGGAGAGAATTTAGAAATAAAACCATCTAAGGTCAAAAAACAAATAAGGACAGTTTACTAAATATTTATTTGAAGAAAAACATTTTGACAATAATACCAAGAGAGTTTAGAAAAATAAAACCAGCCAAAAAACATATAAGCCCACCTTACATACAAATTATTCGAGAAAACTTTATAGAATAACATAAGAAAAATGAATTTTGAATTATGAACAAATCAAGTTTCCCAAACCAAGTATAAGTACAACTTACCAACCAATTATAAATAAAACAATATGGTGTGATAAACTGATGAGATTTCCTACCAGATTTATGGTAAGCATAGAAGATAATTACCATGGTAACAAAGGATTATAATGGGATGAATAAGAGGAAACAGAATTAGAATTAAAACAAATAATTCTAGACAGTTTAATCATGTCTAAGTTCAATATGAAGAGTGAAAACCTTTCCGTAAAATGTTGAAGGAAATAAAAAAGAAAAAAATTCTTTAATACAATTTAAGTGATTGAATAAAATAAAGTACAAAAACTTCTTTGGAATTATGAGAGAATGAAACTTTAAGTGGTATGAGGAGAAAATATGACCTCATAATGAAATTAATAAAAAAAACCAGCATTTGCAAGTATAATCGCAATGACCGGAATAATGTGAAAATAATGTCAAAAATGTATGTAATTAAATGAATTAATATAAAATGATTTATAAATTAAATGACAATTATGATAATGACAGTTATAAAAAATTCTAGAAAATAGAACAAGTGGAAATTTTAAGAAACAAGAAACAGTCTAAAAATGTCACAAAGATATGCTACTACAAATAATGCAGATTATAATGAAAAAACCAGAAGGTAATAAAGAATTTATAACCAAAAGATGTATATGATAATAAAAGTATAAAAAGGTAATAATAGAAGAGCTTCCTACCATAATATCAAATGAAAGAAACATCCGGATAATAAGTCAGATGAACAACTGAGATAGAAATATTAAAATCTCTGAGAAGTATAATAAGTAATAAGTGAAGTATCCCAAAGATATTTTTTAAATAGTAACAAATGTGTACTATTCTGAATAATTTTTTTTTAATCTGTCTGATGATAATTCCAGCAGGATTAATATGTTTTTTTTTTTTTTTGAGCAGAGATGATTTGCCTCTGTACTCAAATATGTGTGAAGTATTGGACAGCAGAGGAAAGTAGCGTACAGTGCCTCTCTGAACTGAACCAGCTCACAAAATAGGGAACGATAGGGAGAAAATATCCCAAGGAGAAAATACTAAGAAGAAATATAAAAATGAAATAATAAATATGAAACTCAGAAGACTATTACTATCAAGGAAGATCAAGTGAGAGTGATATAAACTCAGATATAAATAAGAGAATTTTAAAATGGAAGGAAGTCCAAAATAATAACAAACTTTGAATAATTATCATAAGCAATTGTTTCAGACAAAGCAAGTATAGTCTGAAAAAATTACTTCTGGAGAAGGGCATTCTGTAGCGTGACAGAAAATCCACTACATTGTAAATCATATGAAATGATAAAATTTAATTACATCAAAAAATGTTGTAATAATATTAAATGACATTTAAATAAATCAGAGGAATGAAACACAATAAGATAAAAATCCTCACTACATAATATATAAAAACCACTGTTAAAAGAAACCAAAGAAAGTATTGAAGCAACTCATCAACTCATAAATAATACCAGTAAGTTACCCAGGAAGCTCAGAGCAGTAAACCAGTTACATAAGACAATATCCCGAAAAAAGAGACTCAATCGAAGAGTGGTGAATACCAAAATACTCTAAAAACAAATAGAAGAATAAAGTCAGTTCAGTGAAGAAATTCAATACTCCAAACTAAACCTCAGTCGTGATAACACCAAGTACCTTGGTTCCCAAGAATGAGGAAAGAAGAACAGAAGAGTGAAGACTAGACGAGGGACAAGAATGAAAACTAGAAGAGGGACAAGAATGAATACCAGAAGGAAGATATGAAGAAGGACAAGAAGGAAGACAGGAGGAGAGGAAGACATAGTATGAAAGAGACACCGTAGTAAAACCTATTATTATATAAACTACTATCAATCCCAAACCCACAAAAACTATGTCAAAGAAAGTATAACATCCCCAAAATCTTATAAAAATGTAATTATTGAGAAAACTAAAGTGTTGTATAGCGTTATAAGAAGTGCACCGGCTAAAGCTATTGTGTAATAAAGAAAATAAACTAGTCTTAACGGTCCATGATGACTAAAGGTCTGGTCTGAGATAATAAGACTCAGAATATCAGAACCAACAGTGAAAGTGAATTTGTATAAGTGTTTTTTTTTTAAAAATGCAATAAACTTAAAGTTGGTGATACTATAACTTAGTAGTATGCTATATCACAACTTTAAAGTCTAATAATAACCAGCATGATAAAATAATAAGATGGAAGGTTTCCAGTATTTTATTATTTTTATGTAAATCCTTATTTAAAAGACCTTTGTAAAAAAGGATGATAATAAATAGAGTATGGGAATTAATGTTTACTGATGTGGGGGATCACAATAATAATGAATTAAACCAAAAAGGACTGACACTAATATAGTATGAATAAGTGTAACATGTTCAAATAGACTGTTCTTTCACAGTCCTAAAATCAATGTATTAAATAAATGTATTTGTAAGGTTTATTAGAAAATAAGATTTATGTTATGTGTTTTAAAAAAGAATTATGTTTAATAAATAATAACCTACATACCAGTAGTAATGTTCTAAAAGGTATGCTATGTTAGCTCAAAAATAGTTAAAAGAGATATGTTTAAGCTGTATCTGCAATATGTTACATTGTGCAAATTACTAAACAATGTTAATAATTAATTATTTTAATAATTGTAGTGTTAATTAACTACTACACAAAACAATAAGTTATAGATCATGTTATTTTCATATAATTGTAATTATGTAAAGTCAGAGGAGGAATCAAGTTTAATTTATTGAGAAAGAAAGAAATATAAAATTCTAAAATCTAGGCCATTTGGTGAAATCAGAGAACCAATATAAAATAGTATAATTCACTAATAAATCCTGTAAACTACCCAGATTTATATAAGATAACATAATTAACTACTACTAGGAATGATCCTATGAATTAAAATGACAATAAGGAAAAATACCTTAACATTTTGTAAATTGTCAAAATATATAAATTAATTAATTTTAAAGAGCAATATCAAATCTACAAATTAACACAAAAAACCAGTTCAAAGGTGTAATTTATATGTATTTAAGGGAAGGAAGAGAAATATGACTAATTAAAATTTAGTATTAATAATATTTAAAATGGAAGGAATTTTATATAAAACGGAAATCCAATTTTGAGCCTATATTCCAAAGTGTGAACAAAATTTGTTAATTTCTACAAAATGTCTACAGACATGGACTATAATACATCAATTTAAAGGGAATAAGATGATTAAACTAATAATAAGATTAATAATTCATAAAGTAAGGAATAAAATAGAAAAATTCCATATATAATGTAATATTTTCTAATGTGTATGAAATCGAAAAATGTTAACAATACTTTTTCAAGGATTAACTGGGCAAGATTATGACCAAGTTAATTAGTTTTTGTTGACTTTAGTGAATATGGTGTGACAAAACGTTCTTTAAACCGAGTCGAAGCTAACGTTTTAGCATTGAAATCAGTGAACGAGAGTTAGACAAATTAAACACTTTTTTGAAGCCATACTATAAACTTAGCAATAGTGAAAATCAGTGCACTAAGCGTGACAGTAAACTGTATGAACATTATATAAAAGATTTCTATACAAACCTAACGTCAACTTGAAAACTTAACGTAATAGTTGAACAAATAGAAATTACCTAAACTAAACGCAAGTTTACACTGAACACTTCACCAAGATACACTAAATACAGAAATAGTAACAGACTTACACCAGTGCGGGGACATTTTAGACCTTGAAGAAGGTAATTTTATAGTAATTTACTGACTCGACGCATATACAATAGCCGAGACCAACCCAAGGAGCGGCCATCTTGAAAACGGAACCTGCCTACTACATCATAGTTACTGACGTCACAGCAGTCTTCATTGGTTCGACAACATTTATTCTAATATCATACCTGAATTATTTTAAATACTATTGAATAGTAATTATTGTAATTAGTATGAGTTAACTGTTAATGTTATACTTTCTCGTCACCCTTCTCTGACTATTAATTCTGGTCAACTTCTTGTCTTTAATATATCTAACGTAAAATTTCTGTTCTATGATAATAGATAGTTCTGTTGGAGCAAGAGATTCGATAATTGCTCTCCATCGATAAAATATCGATTATTTATCTAAATTTGTCAATAAATCTTTATATTTCTATTATTTTGTATCTGTATTTATTTCACGTTGTAGTGGGTATTTAAAGGCTGGATATTTTTAAGTGTTGACAGGTATAAGTGAAGATATACTTATTTGAACAGGATATTGGACCAGTAAGGATGATTATTACCTGGAGTTAATCTATTTAACTCCAGACTTGGTGCAAATCTTCAAGAGATGTCGACGGTCAATAAATACTTACCTGTTATTAAAATTTTCACAGAACCCTTTAAAAAACAGATTTATCTAGTATACATACTTCTATAAACATAAACAAAATTATTTTATTGTTTGGAAATTCTATTATTATTGAAATTTCCATTTTATTTTTATTCTTTTGTAACGACCGGCATACAGCGGTCTGGTGACCAAGTGGCTAACCCAAACAGTGGGATTTGATCAGATACAGTCATATATAAGGTCTTCTTACAAAGTGACGAATCCAACGCTGGGTATTAAACAAGAAGACAGCCACCTAAAGGTCGTCATTGTTAAAAAGTGGCGCCCAACGTGGGGCTTAATAATCTAAGCTTGGCAGCGATTGATTAATAGACAGCAGAAAGATGGCAGAGACGAGCTACATCGAAAAGAGGGCGGCAGAGGCCGAGAAAGAGAATGGACATGGGGGATAAGGAGGCAACACCTGTTGAAGATCTGGAAGTGTTACTACTCCAGGTGGAACATAAAACAACCTGAACCACCAGAGGAACAACCTGAAGTAACCACGCAAACAGGGGAAGCACTGTCCCAGAGAAGGAAAAAGAAAGGCCTAAGACCATCGAAGAGATAAAATGGACAGATGGATGGAAATGTTCCGACAAAATGGGTCAAGATTTGAAAAAAGGGCATGGAAGAAACCAGTAAGAAAATGAATCAGGAATTAAAGGAAGACCTGCATAACAAAATGGACGAAAACAGTAAGGAAAGGAAGGAAGACAACCATTCATTAAATGAAAAACTAGAGGATCTGAAGGAAGATAACCGATCCACAAAGGAAGAATTGGGCCGTAAGATAGAAAATACTAATAAAAGGATGGAGGAAACCAGTAAGAGTTTGAGCAAGAAGCTGGAAGAGAAAATGGAGGAAACTAGTAAGAAAATCGAAAGCGACAATCAGCAACTGAGGGAGAAGTTGGAGGAAAATAATCAGAAAATGGAGGAGAAAATGGACGAGAATAATCAAAGGTTAAGAGAGGAATTAAGGGGAAGTTAACCAAGAGAACCTGAATAAATTAGACGAGAGGATTGAGTTAGCCAAAGAGGAATTAAATAAAAAGATAACAGAGACCAAGAAATCAATAGTAAAGAAATTAGAACAGGAAGTTGTGGTGTGTTAACCAGCAGATCCCGAGAAGTAGACGAAAGATGTCGGCTAACAGAAAACGAAGTGCTGGAAGTCCGTGAAGTAATCACAAAGGAAATTACTCAGGTCCAAGAACAGCAGAAAACAAAAATTGAGGAGACCAAGAAATTCGCTCTGAGAAGTAAATAAAGTAAGAACCCAAGTAACAGAAAGATGCGATGGCGTGGAAGCCGCCATGGTAAACATAACTGGACAGATGCGTCAGAGCCAGGAGGAGATAGAGTCAATCAGAAACAGACATCGGGATATCACAGTTTCCCCATGTCAGAGAACCGAGAATGGCTGAATTTCCGAAAATACAAACGGAAGCCAATGGAGTTCTTGGCACGAATAGAGGAGTACATCGAGAAACACCGAGGGAACCGATGGGTCCAGAATAGAGAGATCCTTGATGAGTCGTTTCGGAAGTGAATGACCATTGGTGGATGGCAAACCGGAGCGACATCAATAACTATGAACAGTTCAGGAGTATGTTCAAGGCCAAATACTGGTCAGAGACCACACAGAATCTCATCAGAGATAATATCTGCCATGGGCCGCTACCAACCACAAATCGGCAGCTCAATGACAGCGTATTTCCTCGGCAAAGTGTGTATGGCTAAGCACTTAGAACCAGCATACGGAGGAATGCTTAATTAACAAGCTGTCTTATCATTATGATGAGGAAGTGATTCGCGCTAGGAGGGGCAGCCAGATAAAAACCATTCAGGCAATGACCGAACTCCTGGAGAATTATGAGAACGAAGATTACTACAGGCATGAGTCGTAGGAGAAGTGATGGGCCCGAACCAAGGACGTACCAAGAATAATAACCAAGGTACGAACCACGTAAATAATGGAGGGTACCAAGGAGTTCGGACATACCCGCGAAATAATAATTACAATAATGGAAATACTGGAAATAATACCAATTACAATGACAGTAATAGAACGGGTCCCCAACCAGCAAAACCCGAATCGACCCTCTAATGGTTATCAGGGATAACCACAATCCCAACCCTGGTAACGTAAATAGTCAGAGAAGCCCCAATTATGGTAATCAGTCCCCTACCATAATAATGCCTATCGTGTGGTCCCAATAATAGTAATTTTAGTAATAATAGGTTTCCTCGCCAACAGTGAACTTCATACGGGCCACAGATGGAAGACAGCGAGTGTTTCAACCACCATAGAGGGAACAGTTACCGAAGATACGAAGAAAGGCGGAGGAGCCTAGAACGGGACCAACCGAGGTACTATCCGGCGCGTAGGAGTAATAGTTTGGACAACACTGAACAAAGGTCGCACCATGAACGACCCACGAAGGACATAGAACAGATCGGGCAAGTAACCACCCTGAGCATCCCGAATGAGGCATCCAATAATATGGCTCAAAGAAACAATGATGCCGAGCCTTTAAACGGGGACAGGCAGTAAGAAATAACCAAAACCCATTACTGCTTCTGACTACTGGGTAATGATAATGAGAATGAGTGCAATATAGTAAATAATCACAATCGTATTACCATCATCGGGTGCAACTACCTGAAAGACATCAGACAGGAGTTATTGGAAGAGGATAACAGGAGTCCCACCAATAACTTCAATAATGAAATTATACATGTTGACGCCAAGGTAGAAGGCATTCCAGCCAAGTTAATGATCGATACTGGGTCAAACGTATCAATAATAAATACGACGGAACTGGAGAGGATACAGCAAGAGTGCGGGAGAACTTTACCAACATTGCCGTTGAATAATATTGTTTTGTTGGAGCAACCGGCCGACAAAACAAAACTATACGTAGACAAGTCTCCGCCAGTGTGATGAGCTGTGGTATAGCGATAGACATGAATTCTTGGTGGCGAGCGGTCTGCATTTAATATACTGGTCGGGTGTGATGTGCTTAGGAGAAATTCCGCCATCATTGACCTAAGAACTGAAACATTATCACTGTTTTCTAGCGGACATACTTGGACGGCGAACTTGGTGGGTAGTGACCAAGTCGTTCCCGATAGTATCCATCAG